>CM022881.1:13290601-13322777 GCA_012654025.1 Pachypsylla venusta | reverse complement strand
AAAAAAATTTGGTAAAAATCGGTTGAGTAGTTTCGGAGGAGTAGGGTAACAAAAGTTTGCAGTTTGTAGGGAGTATAAGGCTACGCTTCGCTCCGCCCAATAAATGAACATTTTGAGAACCTGCTTTTTCGGTATTCCCGTAATTTTTTTTTTTCAAATTATCTATTTAATCTCATCATCTAACAATCCGAATTTTGAAATATTCACCAAAAGTCACTGCACAAATATTAAAAAAAAAAATTTCCGTGGCTGTAGAGGGACCTGAAACGTTCACTTTGTGACGTGAAGTAATATATGACTTGTGCAACGCTCATTATATTTAACTTGGCAGGGGGAACGCTGCCGTGATCCTCAAAACGTGTACCATATGTTATTGGTTGACTAGATCATAATATATCTGAAGTATACAACACACCTGAGTATGCAGTACTCAAAATATTCCTGATGTGTTTTTTCTCTGAATTGGAAGATTCTGACACATTAAGATGGCCACCATAACTAAAACAGTTTGGTCCCTATTTGTTATAACAGTGACCATTCATATTAATGGGGGTAAGTATTTTCAGTTGTTTTTTTCTTCAATTCTTTCATCAAGAACACTCAAAAATAGATAAAAGTAGGAATCAGCCATTTCATTTCAATCAAATCACACGTCTCCCTCAATTCATTCTAGCAACAATGCACCGCTACCATGCCCTGCGAATTGTAGTTTGCGAATTGTAGTTTGCGGGTGCAGATAGTTTTTACTAATTCTAAATGTGTTTTTCTATTGTCTTTAGTACATCGATATTTCTTATTGTATCCTGCCAGGTAATCTTTAACATTTTTCTGTAGCACCAAAATCTAAAGGAGTCGATGCTTTTATTGAGTGTTGCATTAAGTGTCCACGCTTCGCAGCCATTAATAATGGAAAAGATGTATGTTTGCAGTAAACATAGCTTGTTTTTTGTGGAAATATTACTACGCATTATTCATTTATGCTTCAAAAAGCACATTTGGCTATGACTGTGCGGATTGTCACTTTACTTTCGCATTTGGCATCATTGGTGATTGTAGCCTCTGCGTATTTATAGCTGGAGACCTCATCAAGTTTTTTGAATCTTTTATATATAAGTTTGTCCTTAAGAATATAATGTTCATTTTTCATAATGGAGTAAAATCCGAAATACGCGTATCGAATAATATACTAAATTTTGTAGAACATAAAGTCAAGTGTTTTTAATCATTTTCATTTCTTGTATTTGATAGTTCTGGCAAGTGTTCTAAAGGTTTTTCTTTCTTTGATTTTTTGGTATTCATTTTCATATTATATTTGGACTAGCATCCCCCGATAATGGACGTCCTATTTAAAAACGAAAATTGATCTTTAAGAGCAACCTTGACAGATGTACCAAGGTCACCACAATACATCTCCCTTGATATCGTGACATTTTGCCCGTGCATATTTCACCTATGCTATACAAAACATGTGGTATACATATCAGAGTTCGAAAATTGTGAAAGTAGGCGTGTACGCTGTTGCATGTATGTATATACATGTATCAGCATGCTATCTCTCCCGCTCCAATGTATTTCTCATGGGGATTGTTTACTTTTCGCAATTTCTTTGCAAAATCCTTTCGTATTGCACACTTACATGGTGCAACTGAGGTCCCTGGTTAAATTTCAAGTCTGTATCATTAATAGTTTCGGCTTTACGTTGATCAGTCACTCAGGATATTACCTTTTATAAATAAAAAAGATGAGCTCTCATTAACTTTTCCAGCAGTTCCACTAAGCCATTTTTGGTCGTAGAAAACAATACAACATCATCGGCATATCTGAGATTATTTATAGATCTATTGTTTAGTAATATAAGATAACTACCTCAAATTCATTGGGATAAAATTCCATGGATTGGCTGGGTTTGAACCAACGCCCCTCTTTTTCTCAGTCGGACCGCCTTACCACTACAACACCAACCCATATTGCACCCTTGATCAAAAAATATTTTTGTCCTCCTATATTTCAGGTCAAGGTAGAAGGTTCGGTTGTCCATTTAGAAACAATGAGTACGTTTTAGAAACTGAAACTATTTTTGATGGAGTTTTTGGTCACAGTGATGTACCTTCATATGAATATAACAGTGAGGGTATGTTCAATATGGATATCAATTTTCTTTCACTTTTTATTAAAAAGTATATGAGAGATAATAAAATCCATAGCAATGTTGAAGAATTGATCAAGTAAGTAGATAGTTTATTGTAGTTATGTGAAATATGCAATGAAATACATCGGGCTCCTACCAAGATAACTCTCGAACGCTTTGCACGATTTTGATGAAAGTTGGTATGAACTTTTATTTCGTTCATAGAATTTGCTGATTGGTTGAACTTTGATCCTAGGCGGGTTAAAATCGCAGACCTTTAATGGCATTTTTCGTGAATGAAACATTGCGTAGTAATTAAACTTAAGGCATCGCCACACAAATACTTTCATAACGAAATGTGTGAACAAGCATCGTGTATGGAGAAACGTGATAAGCAACATAATGTCACGAGAGTCGCAATTACGTAAAATATAAAAGCGAGAAGTTAGAACTGTTTGAAGCTTGATATTTCTTATGATAATGTTTTCTCCATTTCTGTCTGACTTCATTCTCGTTCAAATTAAATGAGGTCTATAGTTATCTGAACCATTAATATCGTGAATGGATGCCACCAATTGTTCTCTGACTAGGCAGATGGGCATTGCTTATAATCTTATAGAAATTTGGGTTTTGTAAAAAAAGAAAAATGTATATTTCTTTGTGTTAGTATGTGTCACTTGCGGGGGAATCAAATTTCAGGGAAAAATATTACCAAGCTATAAAATAGAATGGAATTTTTATTTTCAAAATTACCATAATTTTATTACAAAGGTCTTTCCGTAAGTTGGGACATCTTCTAAGAAATACTTGATTTTATAATACTATCATTTGTCGGTATTACCTTAGATACTCAATAGTCCTCAGGAGGCTGAGTTGCCCCCGAACACAACCGGATCAAGTAAAAAAAAATGGAGAAGAACTTATCAAATGTTTGACCCGGTTGCAAGTCAAGTGTGATACACACTCTGTTACGGAGACTTCTTTATTTCAGATTTCATAACACCTATAATGGAAAAAAATATTATTATTCCAACATAACCCTAGAAGACATTTTTGACCAATACCACCCAAAGTTTAGACAAGGAACCGATTTTGCTTTCATTGTTGACATATTCGACAGACTTGCATCAGTTAAAAAAAGAAGAAGCAGTGAAAAAAGTAGTTATATTGTGACGGCAGATATGTCATTAAAGAATGAGGAAATAGTATCCGTGATAAATGTGAATAATTTTAATCCGGCATACCTCAAACATGACCATATTGCAGGTTTGTTAAAAAAACTCTGCCCTTGCAGAATGGGATATTTGACGGTGTGCAAAACCCGGTGAATTGCTTCGTGTAGAGATGGAAAGGTGCTTTCTGGAACTTGGCCTGGCACACTACCACTGTGCCCTCGGATTATCTTGTTTTTGGTCTATTATTTTCAATCTGAACCTCTGGATTCATCTCGAAAAAATACCCCTCCCCCCTCAAAATGTAATATTTTACGTTTCAAGTTACGTAGAATCCAAAAATCGAATAAAAAAATCCAGTGAACACTTTTGCCACTTAGCGTTTACCGATTTTGATGAAATTTGGTATGTAGGTTCGTACGCTTTCCGTCGTCATGGCTAAATATCTCCGAAAATGTTGGGAATGCAAAAAATCTATTCTGATCAAATGTCAAGATATCAAGGGAGATATATTGTGGTGACCTTGGTACATCTGTCAAGATTGCTCTTAAAGATCAATTTTCGTTTTTAAATAGGACGTCCATTATTTCTTTAACATAATTGAATTTTCCATTAAATTCTGTATTCAACCGAATACTGCTTTTTGCATGTCGGCCATTTTTTAACATCAAACATGCGAGTGACGTATCAAACGAAAGGTGGTGTCATCATTCTTAATCGAATGGTAACCATGAAAAATAAAATAAAAATGGTTTTTAACCAATTTTTACACAGGATTGCTTTGATATGGATGGTTTATTTTTTTTTTAAAAAAAAAAAATGTCATCGATGATCCTTGAACGAATTTCTGATTTTGATAAAATTTGGTATGGACATTGTCTATATTCATAGAACTAGCCTATTAGGCCACTCGGGGCCAAATAACACACATTTTAAATGATCGATGTCTACTTTTCACTGAACTACAAGTTTCTAATACGCTGATGAATTTGTTTCCCTTGCAGGTGTACTGAAATTCGAAGTGTATGGTAGACTGGGCTACATTGTCATCGACCCCTTTATTTTTGGGGTTAACGTTGGGATCGTAATGAGTGATGGTGACCCACATCCTGGTAAGTAATTTTTAAAGACTGGAAAAGTGAGACCTACTATTAATAGTCCAGTAGTCAGAGACAAAAAAAAAAAGGGTGATTGAATGCAAAAATTGGGAACATTTTGATTTTTATATATGTTTGTAGGTATGGACCTCCTGTTTAAAAATCTAACTTTCGACCTCGCAATCCTTGTGCGTTCTCCGCCATCTTGAAAATCCCCTGTGTATATATTCCTGTGTATTTTAGGCAAACAGTAGTAGCGAATCATTTAAACGACAATTAAATTTCCTGCAATTTCAATTCACACATTTTTCCTGTAGGATGTATAGGAGCGCTCCTACAGACGGCGCCATTTTGGCGTAAAATGCCGTTTTTGACAAAAATGAACTTTTATATTCATTGTTACCTTTCAATTTTCCAAACAACACATACACACCACAATAAAAGTTATAAATATTTTAATTTTACACCGAATTCATATATCAATTGGAAACGTTTTTGTGGAAGGTTCAAAAAAGAAAAAGAGCTGGTCGAAATGTGATTTTACTCATTTAATACGTGTAACATATTGTCAGAGGGAAGCTTGGCTCCCTCTCCCAAACCTAATAAATCTTAGCAAAACTAGATCCCAAGTAGCAGTAAAGCAGAGAAACCCAGTCACTGCCTAACTAAGATAGAGGAGCACTGTACGACATCATCTCGAACATGGCAAGGAAAATAAACAAGAGAAATCATATTGCCTGAAAATCGATGGCAGCATAAAGTCCTAGGAGATTTCCTAANAATATATTTGATCTTTATTTTGGCCTTTGGGTTCCCGTCAAACGATTTTTTGAGCCAAAATGTGTCTGAAATTTCTGCACGAATACAATACTTTATCTTCTATAGGAAGAGAAAGTAAAAACGGGCATTTCACCGTTCAACCTATCAATCAAGTGTCCTTCTGAAAGCTAGTTGTTTGTAGAGATTGGATAACTACAGGTCCGGATTAACAATAGTAGCACTTGTAGCACGTTCTACGGGCCCTGCGATTTAGAGGGCTCCGCGCTTTGACAACTTACACTAGATATTTCGACAATTCTGGGTTGACAATTGAAAAAACATATCATTTTGACGGGGCCCCCCAACTCTTCAAAGTATGTAGTAGAATCTAATTTAGGAAAGTACAGGTAGGTATGCAATACCTGGGAACTTAATAAAGAAACGAGTATTGCAACATAAGCAAATTGTTTTTTTTTTTTAGCATGAGCGGTAACCATGTTTTATTGATGTTGGTATACTCAAAATTTAATTTCACCGCGCCGGCGGGGGGTGGAAAGGGCCCCGCTCTGTGAAAGTGCTACAGCCCCGCGGAAGGTTAATCCGGCCCTGGATAACCAGAATTTCCTTCTTTTTCGGCGATAGATTGTATAGCAGCGATTAAAAATTATTATTTGCTTAATTTTAATATCGCAAATATTAAATGAAAATTGATGTAGCAACCCGTGACACGTGCAGGTGATCAGGCCAAATAGTACAAATATTGGCAGTCAACAATGTACCTACGCATTCACGAATTGCGTCAAAAATATAAAAAAAAACCTGCGTCCCCTTCGAAAACAATCCATATGTTGCATTAATATTTTAAATTTAGAGCATCTGTAGAAAAATACACAATTTAACCACTAAGTTAATTCAACCGATACCTGGTTGAGTACTTGGATAGGAGTCCGCTCGAGGACACAACGTTTTTGATTTTGCGAGGTACACTCAACCTCGTGAGGACAACCGAGTAGCTGTTATTGATTGCTGCGAAACGACAGTAGAGGCTATAAGCAGAAACTGAGACGGAGGAGGGGGTAGATCGACCCCCCCCCCCTATACCCTAAAGAAATTGAACGTTAAAACCGTTTACTCAAATTTATTGTTTATAAAAATAGTCCGGTCAACGAATGATCAAAATAGGGGTGTAGGGCCGTAGGGTGCGTTGGCTGGAAAGGAAGTAATGACTTTTTTGACTGGTTAACAGATACCAGAAGTTCCGAATCCCGGGTGTGAGCGGCGTGCGTGAGGTAGATAACTTTTTTCCCCTATATCTCGAAAACGGTTGCTTGCAGTGTACAAATATATCTCGAAAACTAGGTGGGGGGGGGGAGAGAATGAATAGAAACAAACTTGTAGGAATACTTTTTAACAACAAGCAATCATTTTCAAGATATAGGGGAAAATTTGAAAAAAGAGACCTTCCCCACGCCCCTTCGTTGACTGGACTAATTTAACTACTGACTTCTATGTCGATTATAAGTTGGCGCCTCGATAGCCCCTCTTCAACAGGGGACCTGTATTCGCCCCTGCTATAACTTGTAAATATAGAGTGCTTCTTAAAAGCTGTGTGGGATTACTATGTCGATTATAAGTTGGAGCCTCGATAGTCCAACTTCAACAGGGGACCTGTATTCGCCCCTGCTATAACTTGTAAATATAGAGTGCTTCTTAAAAGCTGTGTGGGATTACTATGTCGATTATAAGTTGGAGCCTCGATAGCCCCTCTTCAACAGGGGACCTGTATTCGCCCCTGCTATAACTTGTAAATATAGAGTGCTTCTTAAAAGCTGTGTGGGTTTCCTATGTCGATTATAAGTTGACGCCTCGATCGCCCCTCTTCAACAGGGGACTTGCATTCGCCCCTGCTATAACTTGCAAATATAGTGCATCTTAAAAGCTGTGTGAGATTACTATGTCGATTATAAGTTGGCGCCTCGATAGCCCCCTTCAACAGGGGACCTGCATTCGCCCCTGCTATAACTTGTAAATATAGAGTGCTTCTTAAAAGCTGTGTGGATGGTGTTACCAATAGTCTCCTCACAGGTCATTGTATTTCCAATCAATATCTGCCCAAGTGGAGCCGCTTCCCACAAATAATACTTCTCAAGGATGATTATTTATTAGCCAGCGCCCATGACACATTAAATACATTAGTTCCCGTTAGATCACTGAAGTTAAGCAACGTCCAGCGAATTTGTTCTAGCCTTCGTAGCTAGTTTGCAAGTTTCCAGCGAATGGAGGGTGAAACCCTCATCTTGAATGACCAATAGATGTTAAAGAGACGTTAAGACAAATTAAAAAAAAGAAGTGGTGACTACTTAATAAAACCTTTTCCCAGCAGGCTGTATATGTGTGCGGTCAATGTGGGTAGCGAGTTTTTAAATTTACAGCATATTGAGGCAACAACCCTCGTCTCAAATGACTTTTAGATGTTAAAGAGACGTTAAGCCAAAAAAAAAAAAAAAACACCTCAATACGTTCACCGCCATGTTTGCAGATCTAGAAACACCCAAGTGGATACCACTCATTACGGAGGCTCAAAATCGGTAGGAAATCGGTTTAATTATCCCCATGATGTTGGTCAATTGGAAAATTTTAGTAAGGTAGGATTCTGAGTGAGAGACGCCATCAGACGATAAATAAAAACACAACAAATGAACAAAATTACAAATATCAATCAATCTGTTTAAGAGGAATTCTAAAAATAAAACAATCTTCAAAAGTTGCAATTTGAATCAAACAAAAGCCGCCACCGTTTGTCTTATTTTATTGCGGCCAAATCAAAGATAAATGGATGTCAAAAATGGGATCGTACGATATTAGAATTTCATTCGGTGAGGATACTGAGAACTCCTCAACCCAAACATGCTCGACAAGTAAGATAGGAGACTTTTCTTTTCCGGACTCTTCTTGATAACATTCAACAATTGTGTGTCTAGATCTTTCTGCATAACTTTGCGAGCTTTGGATACTTTGTACGCCTGCAAATAGGAAACACAAAATAAAATACGTCAACAGGAAATAATCGAAATGTATATTTCTTTGTGGGCATTCTAGCATTACAAGGTATTTTCAACATTCACTCCAATATCACTAAGCCTAAGCTACACTTTAACAATTTTTACCTTATAATGCTACCACTTGGCGCTATTACCATAGCTTCTCAAAATTCCTCAGGAGACTGAGTTACCCCCAAACACAACCAGACCAAGTAGAAAATTCGACAAAAACTTTTTTCAAATTTTCGACCCGTCCAGGAATCGAACCCGGAACCTCCTTGGTGCAAGCCGAGTGTGATGCGCACTCTGACCCGGAGATGTCTTCAACAGGAAATACGTCCAAAGTGCTTTTCCTAAAATTGCATGTTACATAGGTCACATTAGAGTGGGCATGTTCTCTGAAGAAAAAAGTGTAAAATCGTTTTCCAACGGAGGACGTCCTAAGGGGTGCCATTATAGCAACCACTTTAAAAGTTCAAAAAACAATTTAGGTTAAGATCACCAAGACAATTAAACTCACTCTTTAGTCGCAAGAATATTTTAGCAGTCCTCCCGGAATAGTGGCTATGGCACAAAGGGTACCCGGGTTCAATTCGCGGCTTGGTTGGAAAAAAATCGAATAAGTGCTTGTGATTTCAGGGGGCACTTAGTTTCGTGAAGAGCTACTTCAATGAGAGTAGCCACGAGTTTTTTTCGGCATTGGCAGCGTAAAAAGATTTCGCACAAGAAATGGAAATGAGTAGAACACTTGACCTTTATGTTCAGAATATAAAGTCAAGTATTTTGCATCATTTCCATATCTTGTTTTTGATAATTCTACCCAAAGGTTTGTTCACTTAAAAGATTGAACAAATTATAAATAATGATGCTCTTGAAATGGAAATGAGTAGAACACTTGACTTTATGTTCAGAATATAAAGTCAAGTATTTTGCATCATTTCCATATCTCGTTTTTGATAATTCTACCCAAAGGTTTGCTCACTTAAAAGATTGAGGAAATTATGCTCTTAGTGCTGTAAAACCACAAAGAAACTCAAACATCTTAATCAGACTCTATTTTAATGAACGCAAAAGGCCTGAAACTAAAATTTCAGCCTTTTGCGTTAATTCGCTAGATTTTAATATAACACCACGGAAATTTTAAGTTTAATTTAAAAAAACAACTAGGTACCGTTATTTATGACGAGGATTCACTTAATTTTTTTTAACTTCCGACTCGAGTTTCGTCTACTTCGTAGACTTTTTCAAGGAAACTCATTTTTAAGGAAAAGTAAGTGAATCCTCGTCATAAGTAACGGTAGTGTTTTTTAAAGCTACCAATAGGATGTCTAATATAAATTTGTTAAATAATAAAAAGTTTAATTTTTATAAACTCCCGTAAAGTATTGATAACTTAATTTTTAACACATGAAATCCCTCGAACCTCCGTCCCCGACAATTTTAGAAGTAAAATCTTCCCAAAATCAAAGTGTCACATCCAGTGACTGATGCGTGGTACAATTTTAATTTAAATTGCCGTTCAGAAATAATTAAAATAAACATTAACACTGGCATAGCAGCAAAATATTATAACTTTACATGTGGCCAACGCTGTTTATGTTCACGTTGGTCACCTAAAAACGATTCAACTGTTCAAAATTACTTGCTTTCGTCTTACAAAAAAAACGTAATAAATTACTCTCGTAAATGATGTCTGAATTATAAGTTTTAAAAAAAACTGTATCTTTACGTGTGACAGCACTGTTCATGTCGGTCAACAGACTGTCATAGAGTAAAGTTGACATTTCTATACTAAACTTTTGATACAAATGCTTTAACGCAGTGGACAAGACATTTGCTTTAGAAGAATTTCAAAAAACACAGAACTGATGGGTGAGCTTCAGCAACATTTCTACTCAGTCTGCTAAATTAAACCTTATGCGTCCACACCAAAGAAGAAAAGAAGTAACAATATCTCAATCATTGAAAACATTGTTAACATTTTAGACGCCATTCAAGCTGTTTTCAGAACACAGTCCCAAACAGGATTACTCCAGAATCTATCTATACTTATAGAACGCAAAGCCCAGTTGTTATACTGACTGACTCATATCAACGTAGCTCCACGATGGCTAAACGTAGATTTGAAATTTGGCACACAGATTCCCTTTTAGTATGTAGGTTACAATATCTCGGGCTATTTGAAAAAAAAAATAGCGTTTTGCTAATTTTGTCACTCAGTGTATACCAAATAAATCATTAGACCGATAGATAAAATAAAATATCTTCAACTGACTACAAAATTAATAAATTGTTAATCAAGAGCAGTCTAGTTTTATACTCAAATTGAATATATCATCAGAACTACTAGTGAATATGAAAATAGTCAGCTGTAATTAACATCTTAATAATTTCAAATAAACTATTTTCTCTGTCCCATTAAGGAGGGTNAGTCACCTATAATATTTGTGATAATAATTACTTAGCCTGATAAGCTTGTGAAAATGTTTGGTATTATAGTCACCTATAATATTTGTGACATTAATTACTTAGTCTGATAAGCTTATGAAAATGTTTAATATTATAGTCACCTATAATATTTGTGATATTAATTACTTAGTCTGATAAGCTTGTGAAAATGTTTGGTATTATAGTCACCTATAATATTTGTGATATTAATTACTTAGTCTAATAAGCTTGTGAAAATGTTTGGTATTATATTCACCTATAATATTTGTGATATTAATTTACTTAGCAGGTGCTCCCACCCAACCATTAAAATATCTCGGGCTATTTGAAAAAAAATTAGCGTTTTGCTAATTTTGTCACTCAGTGTATACCAAATAAATCATTAGTCCGACAGATAAAATAATATATCTTCAATTGACTACAAAATTAATAAGATGTTAATCAAGAGCCGTCTAGTTTTATACTCAAATTGAATATATCATCAGAACTACTAGTGAATATGAAAATAGTCAGCTGTAATTAACATCTTAATAATTTCAAATAAACTATTTTCTCTGTCCCATTAAGGAGGGTATATTGAAAAAGTGAAGATATAGCAATTTTTTGAATATATCATCAGAACTACTAGTGTGTATGAAAATAGTCAGCTGTAATTAAGAACCAATTTTAAATAAACTATTTTCTCTGTCCCGTTAAGGAGGATACCCTTATATTAAAAAAGTGGATATACTAATTTTTAAAATTTCATTTTAATTAAGTTTATATATCCTACTATTGGTTACGTTTTTTACGTGTGCTCATAAAAACACCTAAATTTTTAAAATGTACGTGTTTTTATCTTACAGAAAGCCCGGAATAGCTTATCTGGAAAATAGATGCAAATGCCTGAAATTTTAGTTTTTCAAAACACTATAACTTTACGTGTGACTGCACTGTTCACGTAGGTCAACAGACTGTCATAGAGTAAAGTTGACATTTCTATACGAAACTTTTGATACAAATGCTTTAACGCAATGGACAAGACATTTGCTTTAGAAGAATTTCGAAAAACACAGAACTGATGGGTGAGCTTCAGCAACATTTCTACTCAGTCTGCTAAATTAAACCTTATGCGTCCACACCAAAGAAGAAAAGAAGTAACAATATCTCAATCATTGAAAACATTGTTAACATTTTCGACGCCATTCAAGCTGTTTTCAGACCACAGTCCCAACAGGATTACTCCACAATCTATCTATACTTATAGAACGCAAAGTCCAGTTGTTATACTGACTGACTCATATCAACGTAGCTCCACGATAGCTAAACCTAGACTTGAAATTTGGCACACAGATTCCCTTTTAGTATGTAGGTGCATAATAAGAAAGGAAAAAATTGAAAGTTCAAGTGGAATCAAGTTACCGTCAAAGTTAACGCTTTTTAGCGGGTTTCTTTGCAATTTTTTCCTGGGCAAACTAAAGGAGATAACTAAAAATGGCCGAGAATGGAACCCCCAAAATTATATATAAGAATCCCACAAAAAATATAAAATTTGAAGTTTTCTGATTTCTACCCCATTTATGACCCATTTTACCCACCGAAAAATCGATATTGTGAAGTACCAACTACGGGAGGAAGAAGAAAGCTGAAATTAAAAATAAAGGTATTCATTCCACAGTACAAAAATAATATCCGTGAGTAAAATTTTGATTTTTCTGAATGGGGGTCAATTTCTCCCCAGGGGTAGGTCACCGAAAATCCAAAATTGAGAAGAACCAATTTGGGATTAGCGGGAAAACAATATCCGTAGCAAAGCACGGCAAACAGCTAGTATTGTATTAAATGTGTTTAAGTTGGTGGGGTGTGTATTCATATAATGTAAGTTTAAGAAAAATTGTAACCTTAGGTGTGACTGCATTGTTCACGTAGGTCAACAGACTGTAATCGAGTAAAGTTGACATTTCTATACGGAACTTTTGATACAAATGCTTTAACGCAATGGACAAGACATTTGCTTTAGAAGAATTTCGAAATACGCAGAACTGATGGGTGGGTTTCAGCAACATTTCTTCTCAGTTCAGTAAAAAAAGAGTACGGAAAACCGTACCTACTTTATCTTCCTTTATTCTAGGAATTTGGAAGGCTCCGGATAATGTCACAGGTATTTGATGCAAATATTATATCAATTAGCGGTGGCAGCCTTCGGCTGTTGTCACAGCTCTCTGGTGAAAATATCATATGAATTAGATTAGGCAGCCTTCGGTTATTGTCGCAGCTCTATAGTGGAAAACAATATTTGGAGTTATTCCCCAATTTGAGGTTTGATTAAATTTCATCAAATCGACCTACCGTTTGGGTTCTAGAGGATCACCCCAAAATGACCTCTTTTGAACCATAAATGGACCCCAGAGGGTGCTATCATCAATGTTAAGCTTTTGGCTCGAATTATGGCCTCAAGTAATATTGGAATGTACCTAGTCGTTATAATTTGTCCAGAAAAGCAAAAAAATAACATCGAAATTTTTTCACCAATACAATACTTTACTCACCTTTATTTACTTCGTATATGAGAAGATAAAGTAAAAAAATCAAATGAGGAAGATAATAAATATCATACTCACGCATCTTTAGTTGGGTAGTATGCTTTATGCTTGCGCACCAAAACCTTTCTTTCTTTACCGTTCTTTTCGCCACCAATTGGTTTGATTTTATAAATTGGTTTCTTTGGGGGAGGCTGCAATTCAAATGAAAAGAATAAAAACTTAATTATGGAAATCTGCCTTTCTTTCCTAGTTTCATCGATCATCCTCCCTAAAAATGAAACTGTGTCAGATTAGATTACAGAACAAGTACAATAGGTGTGGTTGTAGGTAGCATACATCAGTGTCAACAAGACATGACCGTCACAAATTTAAAATTAAATTTGAAAAAAAATGTATCAACTACAAAAAAAATTTTGTAGTTGATACATAATCTTTTCAAATTTATATTTCATTATGACTACAAACATCCTGACGTTTAGGGAAAACGTCACAAATTTGTTTGGCTATCGTAAAAATTTGATAAAATTAAATTTTGGACCCAATTTTAATATATACAATTTTAGAAACCTACTTAAACAAGTGTAATGAAAATCGTAGACCGTAGTTATTATGTTAGATTGCCAATTTTAGTCCGAAATCAGCAAACTCATTTTATTGAGTTTCTCAGAACCTAAATATAATAACTAGGACTAAAATTTTACTTAAAATTGGTTATTGGTTAAATATTTTGAATAGTGAACCTTTGGAATCAGCACGAAAAAATACCCTCTCAAAATTTGATATTTAAAAAAATATATTTAATATTTCTTTCTTATGGCTGTAAATGTCTGCCCAGGGAACGGTCAACATAATAGATAGGAACATCAAAGGCGTAATAAAGAGCCTAAAATCTAAAGTTTGTTTAAAAATGTTCCTCAGAAGGTGAGATTATTATCGTGTAGTATCCATCTGAACTTTACGCAAACTTAAAAATACATTTTACTTTAACTAACCAAACAAAACTTTGGAGTTCACATCAACGAGGCATAGCCATAAAACATAACCTAACCATGTCACACATAAATCAGTGATCATGTCAATGAAGCATGGTCACATATTTGTTTGAATATTAATCAAATTCAACTTATCCTTTGATGAATCTAAATTTAAAATTTCTATCCTTTAATTAATCTAAAGTTAAATTTCAGATCTAAGTAGTTGCAAAATTGTAAACACTCTTAGAAACAAGTTTGCTGAAAATTGGACTAAAATTGGCTATCAAACACAATGTCTCAATCAACAAAGTATGTTGCTATGAATATATGTTTGAATATTAATCAAATTCAACTTATCCTTTAATTAATCTAAAGTTAGGACACTGAAGGGGCCGGGATTATCAACATCTTCTAGTCTGGGCGTCCTCAGAGTACCATAATATGCTACCCAACCCTTCCACCATTACTTTCTATGATGCACACGTTAAATTTAAAGTTAAAATTTCAAATCAAAGTAGTTGTTATAATTTAAATAATTAGACAATATCGATTCGAAATAAATTTAAAAGTGGCAAGCTTTCGATAGTGCTCAGACTCATCGTAGAGTCAGGCCGATGTTGACTCTACGATGTCCAGAGTAGAAGTGAGGGTATCAGAGTATGAAATGTTATAACTTGTGAAGATCGAGCAAGTTCTGATATATTCGTGTGTTGTTTCCCACATCACTTTTATAGTTAATAGAGCATGGATTTTGATTGATATGGAAAGCCTCTAGGATTTTTCTTTTTTTATAATGTTTTTCGTTATCTATTATTTCAGCCTCATCAAAATTAAAATTGTGCTTATTCTCAAAGGCATGATTAGTAAGAGCCGTGTTGTTTTTTTCTTTTTTAACGTCATATTGATGTTGACTCTCGTCCATAGTCGCTGACTTAGTTCTAGATTCCCTTTTTGATGACACACTCCCTAAAATAAGCAGTGACATTCAGTTTGCTATAAAATATGTTAATGATACGTTACTATCCGTAAAATCAGACCAAATCAATCAAATACTTCAAACTTTCAATTCGTATCACCCTGATATACAATTTACCTAGAAGAAGAGCAAAATAACTCCATTCCATTCCTTGACGTACAAATAATTAAAAACTCAGATGGTTCAATAAACACGTGTCATTATAGAAAACAAACAAGTTCAGGCAGGGTCCTGAATTTCCATAGTAATCAGCCCTTTTCGTATAAACTGAACTGTGCGAAAAATCTCATTAATAGAACTTTGACTTTATCAGATCCAGTATACCACAAACATCTTATCACTGGAATCTATGAAACCTTAACGGACAATTCATACCCTAGAAAACTAATCCACAAACTGATTAATGATAAAAAAAGGAACTTACAGACTAATGACACCTCTAACACCCTATCAGAAAGATCTACATCTGTTTACTTTTCTTTTCCTTATTTAAATGAAACTTCCTATAAAATAGAAAAAATGTTAAAAGAAATTATACCCACCGCAAAATTTGGTCATAAAAGCTGTAACAACATCAAATCAAATTTCTTCACAAATCTAAAAGATAAAGACAAAAAAGAAAACAAATCGGGCATTGTGTACCAGATTAATTGTGACGACTGTGGCTCGAATTACATAGGAGAGTCTGGTCAATATCTTAAAAAGAGGTTATATCAACATCAATATGACGTTAAAAAAGAAAAAAACAACACGGCTCTTACTAATCATGCCTTTGAGAATAAGCACAATTTTAATTTTGATGAGGCTAAAATAATAGATAACGAAAAACATTATAAAAAAAGAAAAATCCTAGAGGCTTTCCATATCAATCAAAATCCATGCTCTATTAACTATAAAAGTGATGTGGGAAACAACACACGAATATATCAGAACTTGCTCGATCTTCACAAGTTATAACATCTCATACTCTGATACCCTCACTTCTACTCTGGACATCGTAGAGTCAACATCGGCCTGACGATGATAGTCTGAGCACTATCGAAAACTTGCCACTTTTAAATTTATTTCGAATCGATATTGTCTAATTATTTAAATTATTTATTATTTTACGATTCTCTTTTTTAAAATATTTGTAGTTGTTATACAAACACTAACAAATAAGTCTGTAGAAAATCGGACTAAAATTGGCTATCAAACCAAATGTCTCAACCACCAAAATATGTACCTATGGCTTTTCAAAACAAAAAATAAAACCATTCCAACAAAATAAGTGTCCTGTTACCGATCTCTGTACCCAGGAACAATTTGAACAGAAATAACAGAATTACTTACATTTGGTGATTTCATTTTCTTTCCAACAAATTTCCACAAACCCTTCTTGTGGTACATTTTTCCCCTTCCATGTTTGTATATTCCATATTTTAATAAAAGTTTAGATGGAGGTTTGGCTTTTTCATGTTTTAATACTTTTTTTGGGGCATCGCCTTCCTTAGCTGGAGCTACTGTTTTAGCCACAGGAGCTGCTTTAGGCTTGGCAGCTGGTTTGGTTGCTGCTTTTGTATCAGCCATCTGCAATATTCACGAGAATAATTAATTAATGATATGTTTTGTAAAACAGAATCTTTGGCCGAGAAAAGTAGGTGAAACAGCACTACTATATTTTAAACGTCTGTTCGTTCCACAATAACTCTCGAACGCTTTGTCCGATTTAAAATATGGTATAGAGATAGTATTAGCTGGTTTTTGGGCACAAAACTGACACCCCGGCGGCTGAACTAAGTGACCTTCCGATTTTCCCCTTCGTATTGATAAATTTCGAACGCCCGCTCCACATTTAATGAAACTTTAAATTATACTCTGAGATTTCCGTGGGATAAATGTCTGTACAGGCAGAACTCGTAAATGGGATAGGCAGAGATAGATCAGAACGTCGCCGTCTCACCGCCAGATCCCTTCACGATGACGTCAGAAAAGTTTTGCTCCAACAGTAACCTGTAACGGGAGGTTCTAGACTCCTGCCTAAAATAATCTATCAGGTCCATTTTATTATAAGATGGGTATATTCAAATTATACCCTACAATATTAAATCGTAAACATATTTTAATTGGCAGATACACTTAGAATGATAATATTCAGCTGTCATTACAACCAAGTGTCACCACTTACATTTTGGATCCAATGAATGGAATGAAGTTGATGTAAAGATTAGAAATAAATCTGAGACATATTCATTATTGATAAAAGTAACAAAGAATGTTAATTGTAAAAGGATTAATAAGATAAATTAAGATATAAATTTAATACTTACCTTTCAGAGTAGTTGATCCGATCAAGTTTAAATTTTGAAAGAGGTTAGTCGATTTCTATTATGTAAACGAAAACAACATATTTATGTTTCGACTGTGGGCAGAAATCTAGGTTCCCGAATAAATTTATCATCCCTTCGAATTATTTTTAGCAAGACACGACCTTAAAAACGAAAACCAACCTTGTATTCTTAATTCTCCCTGAACCGTACTGTTCCGAATAGATATTTTTTTACAGTTTTGCATCACAAAAAAAATTTTAAAATTAGAAATTTATTTTTGATAACCCTTTATTTCTGTCCGAGGTCGGGTCTGACTTTTTGTTGTAAACATGACCAGATGCTCGAGAAAGGTTAATTAAAAATCCCGAAATTAAGGGTCCAACTTAGGAGAGAACCGTAGGGTCCTCTAAGAAGGGGAAAATCCCACGTTCAAAATATTTTTCCCGTTTGGGGAAATAAAATTTTGCTCAAGCAATAAAGGCATGGCCGTAAAAACGTTTCCTAACCTGTCGAGGGGGGTTAAAATATGTCAATAAAGCTAACAAGTAAACATAAAAAGTTAAAAACAAAACAAAAGAGAAGTGGAAAAAATATAAATATGGTTGGTGTGATTTTTCCCGCGATGTGTCACGCTGCACGCGATAAAAATCCCCAAAAATCCCACAACTATAGGACCCTACGGTTATCCCCGGAGTCATACCCCGAAATTAGAGATTTTTTAAATTTTTTGCCATTCACTTTTTCCTCTAATTTCCGGCAACTGTTTTTTCTTTATTTAAAAATGTGGTGTGAACAACACACGTCTTTCCTTATCTATATAAATATATAAAAAAAAAGTATTGTAATGGGCTGAATTTTCAAACCAGAGCCCAAATCTCGTGTTTCGGTCATTGATTCGTCTTTTGTGAATGTAAAGAAAATGTCTTGGCAGGATTTTGTCGTGGTCTATGTATATACAAACCAAAATGCAAGTCATTGGAAGCAACTACCTGAACTACCGTTCCCTTTCCAGAAAGGATACAAGAAAACCGCCAAAATGCGGAAAAGCCGCCGAATGTACATTCCATTTTAATTAAAATTCGAGAAGCGTGCAATACATAAATTTCACACAAATAAATGGTACGGAAAACCGTACTAGACTTTCTCTTCCTTAATCATTCCATCAGACTACCACCGAATGCAGATGTTGTTCTTCTNAGTTCTACACACTTGTATCGATGTGTTCATTGGACCCGCGCAGTTACCGCCCAGTCATCTGAAACTAGCCTTATTGTGGGATTTGGCAGCCTCCGGCTGATGTCGCAGGTATTTGATGAAAATATTATATCAATTAGCAACGGCAGCCTTGGTCTGTTGTCGCAGCTCTCTGGTGAATTTACTACTCCAATTAGATTTGTAATTCTTCGGTCTTCGGCTGTTGTCGCAGCTCTCTATGGTGCAAAAAAAAAATTTGAATTACTTTTGACAGCCTTCGGCGGTGCCGCAGCTCCAGATTTTGCAGCCTTCGACTATTTTCAGAGCCCTCTAGTGAAAGGCACCCAGATGGAGACCCAAAGTTTGTCGATAATAGATATGTTTCACAGAGTTCTATTTTAAATTATCAAATTTGGAGTGATATTGCTACTTTTAGATAAGTGACCCAAATTTGAGGTTTGGTGTCCTAAAGGGCCAGGTGAAGATAGCTTCAAGAAACCCAAAATTTATCGATGACATGTTTAAATGTCATCAAAATCGGGATTGCCGTTTGGCTGCTAGAAGGTCCCCTTTTGACCCCACCGGGTGCTATCTCCAATGTTAAGGTTTTGGCTCGAATTATGGCTTCAAAGAATATTGGTAGCAAATTTAATCAAAATTGGACTAATAAAGTCTGTATATGGCGAACATGATTTTGCGGACGGAATGTAGGCATTTACATTTTACAGCCTTGGGGGGGGGGAGCGATCTACCCATCTCCGCCCCTGCGGAGAGCAGTAGAATAAAGATCTCTACACACTAGAAGATATTTTTGAAGGGGGACATAAAAAATATCTAAAAAAATTAAAATTATTTTCTACTGGCTTTTGCTACGATTCTGCTGTTCCTTATTGCTATTTTCGTTTTTCAAGGACAATGGAAATGGGGAGTATGGGGTTTGTGCCCACCTGTATAAAGCCTTTGTAAAACCGAGATGTATAATGTTTCGCCAGCCCCCCCCCACCACCACCAGTTAGAACTCCATATTTTATTCTTTGTTTTTGTTGCCTGTTTTTGTCAATTTGTTGCTTAAATAAATGGTACGAAAAACCGTACTAAATTTTATCTTCCTTAATACTGGGAATTTGAAAGCCTTCGGCTTATTTTGCAGGAACATCTATCCATAATCTATACTTATAAAACGCAAAGCCCAGTTGCTATATTGACTCACTGATAATCATCGCAGCTTCACGATGGCTAAATCTAGTTTAGACTTGAAATTTGGCAAACAGATTCCTTTTAGTAAATGGACCCCCAAAATAGATTATAAGAACCTCATAAAAAATATAAAATATGAAATTTTACGGTTTCTCCCCGATTTATGGACGGTTTTCACCACCAAAAAATCGGAATTGGGAAGTACTATTGGGAAGGGATGAGCGAGAATACTGAATTTGCATACAAAAGTGTTCCGCAGTACAAAACGTCATATCCTTGAGTAAAATATTAAATTTTCTAAATAGGAGCCATACTTTTCCTGGGGATCTGTTCCACCAAAAATACAAACTTGAGAAGATTTAATGTCGCAATCTCCAATAGTTGATAAATTTCATAACCGTAGCGAAGCACGGGCAAACAGCTAGTATATTATAAATTAAAGTCCCTCTCCAAGTCTGTCTCTTCGCGATAAACTCAAAAACTATCGAACGGATTTTCTCAAATCGACCGAGTGATTCCCGAGGAGGGTTTTAGTGGAAAAAAATCACATATGTCCGGTCGTTCTTCAGTTACGGCTGCTTTTTCGCCCGATTTTTCATTTTTCCCCCAAATTTTGGCCAATATCTTAAATTTTGTTGAGACATTCTTCATTTAGGACATAGTTTACAAAATTATGACTAGTAATTCCCGAGAATTACTAGTTCGAATGTTTAGCAAAAACGGTGAGGGATATAGAAAAATGGATGGCCAGAATTTTTGGGTCTGCCTTGATGGTAATTAAAAAATTACAATTACCTACTATACTCGGTAGCTAATTTACGAAAGTTGTGAGGAAACCAATGAGGGGAGCAAGTTTTATTAGGTGACGGCCCTAAGTCTGTATAAATACAGTAGGTTTAGTGTTAGAAAGGGCATCCAGCCTTTAAAAAACTCTGCTTGAAACAAAAGATGGAAAGTCATCAGTAAAGTACGGTTACTACAGATTGAAACTAAAGGACGAAAGTTAATGAAGAAGGTAAGGAAAGTTGCGTGATGTTCACAACTTATTTTATTTATCAGTCCACAACATTGACTTGGATCCAAATGTGGTAAAAATCTAGATAATCACACCAAAATATGTGCCTACAACACTAGTAAATAAAAAAAGACCAATTTATTTCAGTTGGTTTAACAACTCTCCACAATGATCCTGCAATTTTTATTTTAAATAAACAATTACAGAACAATTTTAAATGATAAACAATCTAACCTAAAATTCCCAAGGTAACTAAAAGCCAAGTATAAAATAAATTAATACAGGCTAAATATTAAAAGAAGAAGAAAAATCGTGTCACACCATATTCATCAAAGCCCTTGAAAATTGGTTGACACAAATTTAAATATTGGACCAGGTGCCTATAACATAATCACAATAAACTAAAAGTTAATACTTGTAATTCGTATGACAAACTATACATGACTTGTAATAGGTATAAACTTGCAATTTACTTGTGAAATATTCTACAGAGCTGTCCTATATGTATACAGGGTATCCCAGATCTAAGAACTGATGACCAACAGAAATATCTGTTTAAATATAACAACATGTTTTTTTCTTTGATTTTAGTTGGTGTCATTTTGACATTATTTTTACATTGTCTAATACAAGGTAAAATTATCAAGGTGAATTGGCTCCTCAATGAAAACGCCCCTGTCCACTTGCCCAACGTTGTAAAGGGCTGATGTGCAGAGTTTGTCTTCGTTGAGTTATCTTACCCTCCTACAGTCCAGACATGAACTTCGGCAACTATTATCTCTTTTGAAAACTAAAATTTGTTATCATACCATCTAATGTCAATCACTGAAATATTATTACATCAGTAGCGCAATCATATTAGTAGAAATTTCTTAATTTAAGAAATTAATCTGTAGCGAGGTTTGAATAAATTTAAGGATCGTTTTGGAATTCTGTCTATAGTTTCAGTCAAACAACTCATACAGACCTTATCATTGTCAGTTTGATACTGAATGTAAAAAAAAACATATTCCATATACCCTCCAACCGTTTGGGCTGTGTAGGGATGACGGAATGCGCCCTGATGGAATGACCCTGGTTCAGAGAGCAAACTTTGATATGGAATTGTACTTGCGTGAACACCTTGGCAGACTCCTACATCACCAAAAACTCGCACATCTTAAGAGCAGCTGCCGAGGAAGTTTCAAAGCGAAAGTTGACCAAGTGCCAACCCCTATCAAACCAAAATTATCTTTTTAAAACTCTGGCTTTGAAACCCTCGGACCATGGAGCGAGGAAACGGTTTCATTTTTGAAAGAAATGGGGAGTAAATTAAACAATCTTACTGGAACACACAAACGCAAAACATTATCTAAAACAGCGTTTGTCATCCAACAGGGTAATGCCGCCAGTATGCTAGGCACATTGCCAGTTTCCAGTAAGATTGATGACATTTATAGGCTCATTTGATATAGTTTTATTTTTTTAATGCATGGATTAAAAAAATGGATCATGAAGAGATCATCTTGGCTCTTTTAGAATAGTAAAGTGTAAAGATGCTAAATTCTTTTTGATGGGCATAGAGATATTACCCAAACGATGAAAAAATGAATTGCAGTCAAGGGAGATTATGTTGAAAAATAAGACACAGAGGCTTTCTATTTTCTTTCTACATTTAGGTTAGATCAGAAACTTTTAGAATCGTCCTCATAAGTAACTGCGGATGTCGAAATAAAACTAGCACCATGATTTTATAAACAATTAGTTGATCTACCTCAATGTTTGAACAATATTTCATAAACGTACACATTTTTCTAACAAGATTATGCACGAAACAAGTAATTTTGATCATGAAACGAAGGTCGCACTAAAAGTAAGTTACACTTTTTTTTTTATTTCCAAATTATTGGCAGAGGGGCGAGAGAAACATATTTTACAGTACTGTCAATACACCCAGACGTAAATTCCCTTAGACTCGGGCGTGAGGAAAGAGCAATCCTCTAGCATTATTGGTTATATTGGACCAGATTTTTTTTTTTTTTTAAATAAACATATTTATTTATTTGTCAATATATCAAATGAGCCTATAGCCTATATCAAATGAGCCTATAAATTTCATCAATCTTACTGGAAACTGGCAATGTGCCTAGCATACTGGCGGCATTACCCTGTTGGATGACAAACGCTGTTTTAGATAATGTTTTGCGTTTGTGTGTTCCAGTAAGATTGTTTAATTTACTCCCCATTTCTTTCAAAAATGAAACCGTTTCCTCGCTCCATGGTCCGAGGGTTTCAAAGCCAGAGTTTTAAAAAGATAATTTTGGTTTGATAGGGGTTGGCACTTGGTCAACTTTCGCTTTGAAACTTCCTCGGCAGCTGCTCTTAAGATGTGCGAGTTTTTGGTGATGTAGGAGTCTGCCAAGGTGTTCACGCAAGTACAATTCCATATCAAAGTTTGCCCTCTGAACCAGGGTCATTCCATCAGGGCGCATTCCGTCATCCCTACACAGCCCAAACGGTTGGAGGGTATATGGAATATGTTTTTTTTTACATTCAGTATCAAACTGACAATGATAAGGTCTGTATGAGTTGTTTGACTGAAACTATAGACAGAATTCCAAAACGATCCTTAAATTTATTCAAAGCTCGCTACAGATTAATTTCTTAAATTAAGAAATTTCTACTAATATGATTGCGCTACTGATGTAATAATATTTCAGTGATTGACATTAGATGGTATGATAACAATTGAAAACATATTTAGAGCTGTACCCTCATACATCTAGCTACCATCAGACACCGATGATGCCACTTTTCATTGGTTGGGGTAATAGGGTCTGTTTGTTACTTCTAAGAGTGGAACTTATTTTAAAATCGAACTTCGTATTTATTTAATTTTGACAATGTCTCATAAAATTACGTGTGTTAAAATGTATTCAAAGGCGTAACTTCTTCCAATCCAATTATGACATTACAAAGTAAAAATATGTCATACTTGGGATTGTCAGATGTTAATTGAGGGTGACATCCTCATTGACCGAGTCCACCTGAGCTGATGTTGTAAAATAACACAGAAAAGGCAACTTGTGCTACAGATGTAATTACGAGTATATTGCAGTAATTGGCACGGTTTCGGTTGGCCCATGTCAATTATTAGCCTTTGATATTAGACAATTCAAACTTCAACAGCAAACTAAACTTTCTTAGAGCAGTAGTCTCATTCATCTGGTTACCATAGGAAACGATAATGTCACGATTGACTGATTGAAAATTTTACTCATAAATAGTCATCGCATTTTTTTGGTTTCAGTAGACAAAAAAAATCGTATGGGTCCATAAGACTTTGGGGGGGGGGGTACACGATGTACGCACTGCACATAGGAGGGAGCACACACAATCAGGCAAGCCTACATAGTTAATTTTATTTTAGAATCCAGCTGCAGCATTCCACGAACAGACCCTGACTGACAGGTACTGTTTTTGTTTACTTTTTCACTTTTGAACTATGATGCAGTCTCTTATGGTAGGCCTGAGCCATTGCATTGACTATACTTATCACAAAGAATAGCACCATCGATACAATGGTATACTCTATCACGCTGGCAAGCACGTTCCCACTCTGAAAAAATCAAAATAATACACTATTGACAGATCCTGTTACTACAACAGGGAAAAATGGGGGGTTTGAATTCAAAGTGGTTCACGGGTCTAATGAATAGTACTTTGATGAGAATCTTGTACTGAATGATTGAATTATAAATTTAGATCTCTAATTCATTCAATCAGCTTACTAAGCTAGTTTCTTTGGTTCAGAAAGTCGTTCCTTGTAAATCTCTAGTTTTGAACTAGTTCGTTTAGTCCGAAGTTCTTTTAAATCTCTAGTTCATTTAATCACTTTACTGAACTAGTTTGTTTAGATCAGTCAGTTTTTCTAATTATATCTCTCGTTCAGTCAGTCAGTTTGAACTAGTTCCTTTAGTTCAGTCAGTAGTTCTTTTAAATCTCGGGATCATTAAATCAGTTTACTGGACTAGTTCGTTTAGATCAGTCAGTTGTTCTTCTTACATCCCTAGTTCAGTCAGTTAGTTTACTGAACTAGTTCATTCACACATCTCTATTATACTTACATTGAGGCTGGGATCAGTCTTGTTGTGCAACTTGTGCTTTTGTTTCTGCAACATATTAGTAACAGGATCTACAAGCAGCGTTCCTATGAAAGGCACCAATTTGACACTGTCCAATATTCTCGTAATAAGAGTTTCGTTAAATGCAACGATGACAAAAATAACTTGAATTGACATTTTAATGACAGCTTTGCCAATTAGAGTGGCACCGAAAAAAGTCCAAAAAGGAATTAAAAAATGGCCACAAGTAATTCCGGCTAAATCGAAAAGTGGATTCGGAATCTGGAAAATAAGAAATGAGTCATTGAATGAATGTTAGTACTAGCATAACGAATAGATTAGAAACTCATACACTTACATGTGAACCGCAGCGATAGAGGGCGACGTGCACTCCAACCAACGTCATATGTAATTAATGTAAATGTAGAAATTCTTTCTGATAAGGGCCAAAAGCCTCTTCACAATTTTTTCGGATATCACAGCATTACTCAGAGCTTCATTTACTAATGATTTCTTTAATCTTCTACCAAATATTTTTACTCTGGTAATGCTGCCACTAGTCGCTACTCACATTAAAGTAGCTACTCAATCGTCCTCACGAGGTGCACCCCAAAATCACAAGCATAACGACGAATATTTTCCGACATTTGCCGGGGATTGAACCCGGGTCCCCCAAGTGCCAATGCCTGTGTGATAACCATTAGGACGTATGAGGTTACTTGTAATTCGTATTACAAGTAACCTCATACGTCGCTTTTTTTTACTTGGCGTTTTTTTATACTATACCCAATGAGTTTAAATTTCGACCCCACCCCAAACGATTTCAGAATTTTAGTCTGATTTCCTCACTCTCTTCACCAAACAGTCTTGGTGGGGTATCCCGGTTCTTTTACCGACTAGAAGATAGGGACCACTCTGTTCATCTGTTATACTTTAGAGGTTGAATTTGTTATGTTTAATAATGATCAGAGGCACTCCACCAAGACTGCGTGTTGGTGAAGAGAGTGAGGAAATCAGATTAAAATTCTGAAATCGGCTAAGGTAGGTTTGGAATTTAAACTCATTGGGTATTTCGAAGTAAGGAAGAGTGAATAGCGAGGCCCCAAATAGATTTCATATCTTTCTTTGGGGTGATGACTTGGCGGGGATTTTTTATAGCACGCAGTTATATGTTTGGGGGGATTTATTATTACCCTTGCGAACAGCAAGAGAAGAGCTTGCTTATTCGCTATGGTATTAGATCTTTTTTTATTTCAGTATTATTCATTGCTACAACAAAGGGGGGTTGGTGGAATGTGGACCTCACTCAATTTCGAAGACTGTGAAGAGAGAAATGGAGAATATTTTTATAAGCATCAAAAGTCTTAAGTGTGTATGTCTAGCTTCTTACTTTTTTTTATATTTTGCGTAAACCTCCCCCTCCACCGCTCTAAATCTCGTAATTATTAATCACGCTGCGTGCGCACTTATTTCGCATATTCTGTGGTACAGACACTTTCAATTACGTTTTTAATTGCGATTAGTATCCCATGATTGGAGTGGAAGATATTTTAATAGAAAAACATTACTTACGGAAGCGCATGCTAGGATTCCCAAAAATCCAACTCGATTGACTAGAGATTCAATTTTCAATTTCAATCCGTCCACAATACTCTGAGAAAAGAAACACAGAGAGAATTGGTCAAGTAGTCATCCATATCAGAATCGGCCAGGGTATTTGAAAAATCCTGTCGTCCCATATTACGCCAGCGACTAAGTTCAACATAATCTCCACGCCATCTGACTGGAGTCTTTGAAAAATCCTGTCGTCCCATCTTACGCCAGGGACTAAGTTCAACATAATATCCACGCCATCTGACTGGAGTCTTTGAAAAATCCTGTCGTCCCATCTTACGCCAGGGACTGAGTTCAACATAATCTCCACGCCACCTGACTGGAGTCCTTGAAAAATCCTGTCGCCCCATCTTACGCCAGGAACTGAGTTCAACATAATCGCCACGCCACCAGACTGGAGTCTTTGAAAAATCCTGTCGTCCCATCTTACGCCAGGGACTGAGTTCAACATAATCTCCACGCCACCTAACTAAGTCTTTGAAAAATCTTGTCGTCCCATCTTACGCCAGGGACTGAGTTCAACATAATCTCCACGCCACCTGACTGGAGTCTTTGAAAAATCCTGTCCCATCTATAGACAGGGATTGAGCCCACGCCACCAAATATTTGGCGGCATAAGAAATATTTCCCGCTGTTATCATTTTCGACATTTTTGTTATCATTTTCGACATTCACGCTTATGTTCTAATTTGGTAAGGTCTACATATAAATAAATGGTTTTATTGTGATCTTAATTTAGGGCAATAATTCTATATTGTTTGATTTATTCTATTTTATTGAAGATATAATTCAATGCCGTAACTAAGTAGTGGTATTTGGAGAAACCTAGTTGAAATTAGCCACTCCATGGTCGAATATACAGGAATATATTGTTGTTGGAACGGAAGGTAGACGATCTTTGGACCAATAAAAATGAAGAGCTATCTTCTAAAGATTTTCATCTTCATTTTCCTCTATGCCCCCTAAAAATTCGGTTAGGGGTCCATAAAAAATCAAAACACGACTTACCTTGATCATAAAAATGAAAAAATTCTGCCAATGTGACACATGGGTTTATTATTTTACTGGCTAAAAAAATACCCTCCCCCCTAAAATTCTGGGGCGTAATCAGAACCTAAATTTGACATACATACCAAATTTCAAGTCTCTGGCCTTTACCATAATCTTTTTCGACAGGATTAATGAAAACCGCCAAAAAGCGGTAAAAATCGCAAGCGTTAAAATTGATTCCACCCAAAAGTTTCGAAGCTAACTGGACGCCAAATTCCAAGTCTTCAGCGCTTAATATTCTCTTTTTAGACATGATTAATGAAAAGCGCTAAAAAGCGGAAAAAACGCCAACAGAATATACGATTGCACCCAAAACTTGTATGGCACAATAAGATCTAAATGTGACATACACACCAAATTTCAAGTCTCTTACCATTCCCTCTGTAGACAAAATAAATGAAAACTGCTAAAAAGCGGAAAAAATTGCCAACGCAACGGTACCTTCAAGTGCACCTAAAATTTGTATGCACAGTTTCGGGGTACAATTTTAAAGGTTTTGATTTTAATCAAAACAGACAATTGTGTCATGTCCTGTATCATGTGTATATCATTGACATATAAACCAAATTTCAGAAGTCAAACACCTGCTTTTCTCTTTTTGGACAGGACTCATGAAAACCGCTAACAGTGGCGTGTCCTATGCATCATAATGGCATACATAACAAATTTCAAAAGTCAAACACTTGCTTTTCTCTTTTTGGACAGGACTCATGAAAACCGCTAACAGTGGCGTGTCCTATGCATCATAATGGCATACATAACAAATTTCAAAAGTCAAACACCTGCTTTTCTCTTTTTGGACAGGAAACTGTTACTGTTCTTGTGATATCTTGTTCACAGGACTACAGACTAGTCGAGATTTGGGCTCTGGGGACCTCAATAATTATTTTGGTGTCTTTCCTTATTATAGGACAAGGACCTTATTAAGAAGTCACTTACCATCGTTTCCGCATTATTTTTTTTCTTGTGCAGCTCTTCAAGTTCAACCAAATCGTCAACTTCGTCTGGATCTAACAAAGACAATCTGGCTGCTCTCGATAAGAAATATGGTGGTAGCTCTCCTAACGCAGTCCCAGCGCCCCACATCATAGCTTCTACACGTACTTTACTCATTATATTCCACATGGAAGGTTTCCAAACGCTTTGTGTGGCGTCGGAAGAGGAGGGGCACAAAATCCTAAAAAGAAGAAAATAAAAAGTCTGCCATTTTAGCACATGGGTTTATTATTTTACTGGTGTTGACTCCGGCTAGTTTGTGGATGTGACAGTAACTAAAAGTTTCGGTGAACATTTAGACCCTAAATGGGATCTATATACCACATATATTTAAAATTGGTCAACGCTAAGTGGCCCTGACGACGTACTAAGTTTTTTTTTAATTCTTCAAACATGAAATATTTTTTTTAATGGGGGGGGGGNTGGGGGGGGGGGGATTTTTTCATTCGTGGTCGATTTTAAGGTTCATTTTTGGAAATAATAATTCAAACTGTCACGAAGAGTTATTAGCCACTCGTGTTTTTCTGATATTTTCACCCAGAGTACTTTGATTTTTTCAACAAAATGACAGTTTTAACATCAAAATCCTTTGGCTACTTTTTCTTGTGGAGATATCTTAAAGATGGAATCTGCGAACGCCTTAGTACTAGCATTTATACGAACTCCAAAATTTGGGGCTTATTCTGACAAATTTGATTGGTTCATAATTTAGTGTTACTACAAAGGATACTTTGATATTTCAGTCTTCCTGCTCTAGTGGTCATCGCAACTGGAATTGCGACCAGGATACCCGAGTTCGATCTCTAGCGAGGTCGAAATTTTCAATTATTTATGTTTGGATGTTTTACGGTGTACACTCAACCTTGTGAGGACAACTGAGTGGCCAAGGTAAAGAAGACAATAGAAGGCAGCTTTATATATGTTAGAATGAGTACAAGAGATATTTGAAATATAGGAGATGAACAAATATCCTTGTAACACTGTGATGAACACTTAAATATTGTGAAACACTTACAGCAGTGAACCTCAGAATGAGCCCCGATGTCTCATTATAAACTCCTCTTCTGTCAGAATGAAAGTACTAGTACAGAACCAAACAACTGTCCTAATTACAACTTTTGGTGTAATACTTTCAACTTACTCGTCTGGATAAGGTGGCTCAGGAAAGTTCAATGTCCCACATTCGTACGCTGCCATCGTAACCGAAGCAATATGAGGACCTAAATATAATAGGAATGTATGAAAACCGGTACCCAGACCAACTGACGAGAGAACGCCAAGTCCAATCCAGTAAAGACACCATAATGACTTTTTCTGCAACCAGAGCACAACCTAAAAAGCAAATATTGTAGAAATCAGTTCAGAAAACTCCGCCAGGTTTGAGTTGGGAGAAAGGTGAATTGTTCGTAAAAAAAAATAATTACACTGATTTTACTTCCTGAATCACGTGGTATATTCAGTTTTTATCTCATGAGCCCCATGTCTCATTATAAACTACTCCTCTTAGAGTAAAACAACTAGTGTAGAGCCAAACTGTCCTAATTACTGGTATAGAATCAATTTTACGAGTCACGAAATTTACATATGACCCACATAATTGAATATTATGCTTTTTGACATATCAAATCACTTACTTTTTACTTACCTTAGAAAGCCACATAATTCAGCAGGAAAAAACAATGTGATTTGGTGTGTCACACTGTCACATTTAAATCATGTTGGATGTCTTACTGTTGTCTATTGCATATGTAATTTTACGTAAAAGAATAATAATTGTTGTGAACGTTAGTGAACTACACTTTTGACTCCCATATACATCCCGAAATACACTTGTATATGTGTGTATATGTGTATATTGTGTATGTATGTGTACCTATGTGATACCAGCCACAATTTTCATCCGATTTTGACGAAATTTGGTATACATGTTTAGGGTATGAAGGAAATTTGCTGTATAGTTTTTGGGGACCCTGCTCCCCCCCGGGGGTCCCAGGGTGCCCAATGTTTTTTTTTAAATGATTTTTATCTTTTTAGCGATTTGTTGCAGAAACGTAAAATTTTGATATGTAATGGATGGGTTAAGGGCTTGTCGATTTTGAACATTGTAAGGGCCCTCCTCTCCTTGGGTCCCCAATATTTTGTTTTTTTAAAAAATATTTTTATCTTTTCAGCGGTTTGTTGCAGAAACGTAAAATTATGATATGTGATGGNTTTTTTTAAAAAAAAAAAAAAAAAAAAAAAAATTTGATTAAGATATTATTTTCTGTTAATGACTACAACACTAACGTGAACATCTGATCATATTGATCCACTAGTAAATAAGTAGTGGTTCTTACTTAAAATACAAAGTTCATACCAGATTCGCGGACTTTTTTTTCGCGAAGGTGAATATCACGAAAATGACAATTAAGGTTAACAACATTAAAGGTGGGTTGTATGTGACTGAGAGTAATGAAAAGTCTAGGTAGCCATTCTGACACAAATGGGACCTACACACAAAATTTCATCAACTAGCAATAGTCCCACTTACAACAAAAAGGGCGGACAGACGAATATTCTCAATTTAATTTTTTGATTCTATGTACCTTGAAACGTGAAGAATCAAATTTTAAAAATCTTTTCCGAGGGCGTAATTTCTTTAAATCCAAATTATGGCTTTCATACTTGAGATTGTGAGAAGGTACCTGAGGGTGACATCACTACGGGCCGAGTTCACCTGAGCTGATGGAAAATAACACAGTTCTACTGATATAATTATATTGTAGTGATGGATTCTGAGGGTCCATGCCATTTATTAGCCTCCAAGATTGAAGTGTATGATGACAAATAACAACTATACCAGCAACATATTTAGAACTGCAGGCTACCATCGAAACGATGATGTCACTATTGATTGATTAAAAAGAAATGCAACCCTAAAACACTTCTCGAAGTCAAATACACCTTTATGGTTGACTTTTTATTATTATTAAATTGGTTGCCATTATTACTGTGACCTTTATTTAGATCTATTGTGACCAGTATTTCGAAGAGGCGGGGATGGAGTTAGAGTCGAACCTCATGGTTAAGAATCCACCACCTCAACCAACTGAGCTACTGAGGATGTTTCTAATGGTTGACTTACTTGCTGATGGGGCCCGTCAACGAATGAGGAAATGTATATGGAAATAAAAATCAGTAATGTTAAAACTACTGAGTTACGAGCGTCACTGAGCCTGAAACAAACAAATAGAGGCTATTTTAGATCAAAAACTCCGGCCAAAGTGCTGCCCGTGGCCAAAAAATGGCCGCCATAAAACTTGTTAATAATTTACATTTCAATTAATTTTAATTATTAGTTTATTAACAAATTAAATAATTAAACTGACTACGTTTTTACTTGACTAAAAAAAATTATTTGCAAATTTTACAGTAGTAATATACACAAATGTACACCTGTACACATAAAGAAGAAAAGAATTTAATTTACATTATAAAATTTACAATTGAGTTGACATGTTTCGTCTCCTCCTGGAGACATCCTCAGAACAACTAGTTAATAGTAAAAAAATAAACAAAAAGAAGGGCTAAAAGACATTACC
>CM022881.1:13269535-13288392 GCA_012654025.1 Pachypsylla venusta | reverse complement strand
CACAATGTTTCTCTGAGAAAATAATGTATCGTTACAATTGGATGTCTCACAACAACTTACCTCTGTACAACTAAATGACTCAGACACAATGTTTCTCTGAGAAAATAATGTATCGTTACAATTGGATGTCTCACAACAACTTACCTCTGTACAACTAAATGACTCAGACACAATGTTTCTCTGAGAAAATAATGTATGGTTACAATTGGATGTCTCACAACAACTTACCTCTGTACAACTAAATGACTCAGACAAAATGTTTCTCTGAGAAAATAATGTATGGTTACAATTGGATGTCTCACAACAACTTACCTCTGTACAACTAAATGACTCAGGCACAATGTTTCTCTGAGAAAATAATGTATCGTTACAATTGGATGTCTCCAAAGAACAATTCGTTCTCGCTCTAATTTCAAAATTTGTTTTGGTGTTAATTTTGTTGAGTTGGTGGAGTGTGAGGAAGAGGCATTGCCGTTGAGTTCAGAATGTGAATCTGTTCGTCGTTTATTGACGTTTATACTAAATGAAGACAGTCGGTCTTCCGGATTGATAGCTGGACCTGACTCACATACAACAAAAGCCATTTTGTCTTTCAGTCTTTGTAACTAAACAAAACAAAGAAAACAATATTATTAATGCCGATACATAACAACTGTAGACCACATACTGACTCAAAAATGGCCACAATTTGACTTTGGGCGGACCGAAAACTAATCAGATAATTCTATGAGCGTAATGAATATCCACACTAAGTTTGGACCAGGCATTCGAGAGCTATAACCAAGACAAGTCGATTCGATTCAACAAGCGCAAAAATTGCCAACGTGTTAATTCACTGAATTTGGAAGAAGACAAAAACGATTTCATGTTAACAATTTAAACACCTTTATGTCTATGCATATATCTTTGTCTTATTGTCACAATTTTGTGGACATCATAATATTACAAGGTATTTTTATCAGACTTAGTTAAGCTGCACTTAACAATTACCTTATAGTCCTACCACTTGTCGTGGTAGCATTATAAGGAAATTACCATAGCTACTCTATTGTCACCAGGAGACTGAGTTACCCAACCCCCCTCCCCCAAACCGAGTAGAAAACGGTACTTCACTGGTGCAAGCCAAGGTTGATGCATACTCTGCCATGGAGATAAACAACTTCATTTGATGTTCATACTACATTGTAATTACATTAGCTTATGTAACTGTCCGTGTCTGAGATGACTTCGCGCCGCGTCGGCGCGTCGTACAGCTGATTCCAAATCCTAGCTAAGAAAAGACTGGGTATCTACTGGTGCTTTGGATCAAGTTTTGAATAGGTTTGACAGAGGAAGCCAAACTTTACTCCAATAGTATCATGAGTTCAGTTGATTTTGCAACACTTATGAATAAATAATTAATAAAAAATAGATTTTACCCACAGATCAAAACAAAGGTAAAAAAAGCTGATGTGAACTTCACACGACTTTCCTTATAGCACAGTCATATTAGATTTTCGCCTGGAGGAAATACCCAAAAAGCGAGAGATAATTTTATTTCTCGTTAGGTATCCTCTGAGGTGAGATCATTTTTTAGCGGCCGAAAGTCGCTTAATTTTGCTGCAAATTTTAGTTCTTGGCTTATAATATCCGAACGATGCATTTTATGAAAATGAATACTCTAGTCAAACTTAATTAGAATGTATTAGTAATTTTGAGGTAAGACGCCATAAAATTACACAATCATATGGCGAAAAATCGGCGTCATGACTACTTTTTGATTTTTCCGTATATCTATTTGTATTTCAAAAGTGAGTAAGTTCCAAACGTAAAATTTGATTTCTCACAGGTTTAATGAAATATATGATTTTTTATTTGGAATAACCGTTTTTGAGTTACAGGTGTCCAAAATACTCGTAAAGTAAATACTCTTTTCTGAAACCCCTGGACCGATTTCAACGTTTAAAGATGTTATTCGACGTCAAGTTTAATTCTAATTAAGTTTGAATAGAGTATTCATTTTCACAAATTCATCCTTCCGATGTTATAAACTAAAATTAGCCGCAAAATTAAGCGGCTATCGGCCGCTAAAAAATTTAGCTCACCTCAGAAACCGTCGCAAACTTTGATTGCTATTATTCAGGATTCCCAATGTGAAATAAAAAGATCTCCTGCTTTTTGGAATCAATTCCAGGCTCGCCTCTTTTTTGATGTAACATGACTGGGCTATTATCTAGAAGAAAAAAAAATGTAATGGACGAAAATTTTTGATGTTAAGTTTTCAATGCCAAAACATGTTTTGAGTCCTCAGAGCCCAAATCTTGAGTTTCAGCCATTTTTGCGCATAGGGGTGTTGTTTGCTATCTACCAAATTTTACATTCAATGGAATATTTTTTTTTTTTTTTTCATTTTTTTTTTCCTTCCGTGTTTCCAGTGATTGATGTGTAACGTATCAAACGAAAGGTCTCGTTATTCTAAATAGAATGGTAACAATGACAAACGAAATATTTTTTTTTTATTTTTGCTAAATGACCTATCCATACTGGATAATGCTTCTTTGTGGATAGGTCACCACATTATGTCTCCCTTGATATTGTGATAGTTTGGTCAGATGACCTATCCATAATGAATTATGCTTCATTGTGGATAGGTCACTACAATATGCCTCCCTTGATATTGTGATAGTTTGGTCAGATGACCTATCCATAATGAATTATGCTTCTTTGTGGATAGGTCACTACAATATGTCTCCCTTGATATTGTGATAGTTTGGTCAGATGACCTATCCATAATGAATTATGCTTCATTGTGGATAGGTCACTACACTATGTCTCCCTTGATATTGTGATAGTTTGGTCAGATGACCTATCCATAATGAATTATGTTTCATTGTGGATAGGTCACTACAATATGTCTCCCTTGATATTGTGATAGTTTGGTCAGATGACCTATCCATAATGAATTATACTTCTTTGTGGATAGGTCACTACAATATGTCTCCCTTGATATTGTGATAGTTTGGTTAAATGACCTATCCATAATGAATTATGCTTCTTTGTGGATAGGTCACTACAATATGTCTCCCTTGATATTGTGATAGTTTGGTCAGAATATATTTTTTTCTATTTCCAACAGTTTCGGAGATATTTAGACTGAGTAATTAAAATGGACCACCCTGTATATCATACATACCAAATTTCAAATCACCAGCTAAACAAGATTCGTGAAAACCGTAAAAAAGTGACAAAAGCCACCAACAGTGGATTAAATTACAAAATATTAAATGTCTTTGAAAGAAATTTCAAGTAAAAAAAATTGACTAGTAGGTAACAACTAGGTGAGGTTAACGCCAGAAGCATTTTTTATCACCAAGGATTAGAGCTTTATTTTATTTGGTCAAACAATCAAAATAATGAGGAAAAAATCCTGCCTCAGCTTAAGATTGAACCCACGTTTAATCCCACGCTGTAAACCAGACGAACACATAGCCACTATGCTATCGAGGCAGCTTGTGATATCTAGTTCACACACGGACCAATGGCAGAAACTCAAGATTAGGACTCTGGGGACATCAAATCGTGTTTTTTTTTTCTTTTTTCTTTTATGGTGTTTCCAAGTCTTCTGGCTGTTATTGAATTGAGTGATACATGGTGCTCTTGCTAGAGTATCTTCATTCTATCCAATCTTTGCAATCAAGAATAGAAGAATATTGTTTATGAAATAATCATTATTCACGTGTTTCCCACAACCCTTGTGGACAGTCTCAGTCGCAACAGGAGAGAAGTAAGTTTACTCTTACTTTCTCCCTGAAGAAACTAGAGATAAATTAGTCACTCACTTTACCTTAATGAAGTAATTCATGATTCAAATCGTGTTTTGGCATTGAATACTCGACATCGAAAATTTCAGCCCATTCCATTTTTAGGATAAGGAAAGTAAGGAACTACACTAGAACTTGTTTGATGTAAACACTCGCTACGATACTAGAAGACAAGTTAAGATACTCTGCTGGCGTGATGGATCACTCGTGACGCAATTATGTAATACGAAACTTGTCTCTTGATAGTATCATTCACAACGTAATGAAAATCATGCAGCAAAGATAAGCAATAAATAATACAACAATAAAGAAAACTCACGCAATTAAACAATAATAATAAAAATAAATTATATTCTGTAAACAATTGAATTGGTACAAGGCGGAGGCATATTAGCATCTATTATACAGGATGAAATCAGTTGACGTTCCTCTCGAGGTTGCGAAACCCCCAAAAATAAAACAAATAAAAAAAATCTGCCTCTGCATGGGTTTATAGTTTTATTGGCTCAAAAAATGACCCCCCACCCACCCCAAAAAAACTGTTTTACGTTTAAAATAAACCAAAATGCGTTTGTCCACCGCGTCGCACCTCGTACACAACCTGTCTACACCACCCTAAGTAATTAATTACTCGACATTGTATGCAATCAGATCAACTCATTAACTATTAATTAAATCAGAGTCCTATCACAGACATGAAATTCAAAGCACACTCTCAACGTTCACTCAGAACTGTCATACAGCGGGAGCAACGACACAAAATAAGGATATCCTAGACTAGAACTATCTAGTTTGAATCAGTTGATCGACTAGGTACCAGTGATAGATTTTTTATAAAGAAAACTGCATGTGTCTTCAATTAACAGATAGATTTCTGAAATGTAGGCCGCCACGAGGCCCTGGTCAAAACTAATCTACTAATAATAATTCTATCAACGTAATGAATGTCCATAACTATTTTCATCAAAATCGAATACGGCGTTCGAGAGTTATCGTGGTACAACAGACGTGTAAAAAAATAGGACTTAGGGTACACTTTATTCTTTCTGTCAAAAAAATAAATCATAAATTTATTTGTGTTAAAGCTAATTGTCACAATACACTGTTGTCACAATACACTAATTGTTCACATGTTATTTCTAAATTTTATACCTTCATTTGGATTCGAACCAGACTGTTGGTTAAGAATCCGACACTTACCTACTGAGCTACTGTTGTATTATTTATATTAATATTACCTTTTCTTTATGTGGTACGAAATCGACCAAGAAATATTAGCTCAGTTAAGGTCGTATCACACTGTTTTGGACTTACCGACGTGGCGTTTCTGTAAGGCCTAGGGTCGACTCCTTTTCTTCGAAGTTTAGTGGAGTTTATGGACATTAAATAGATAATAGAGGAAAACAAAAAGGAATGCGTTCCAAAAATGAGAATCGAAACCAGGTTTAAAGCACAAGAAAAAACCGAACTCGGGCAAACAAAAGTGAAAAAATAAATCGAATTAGGATTTCATTCTCGCAATTCCTTCTATAGACGATCGCAAGAGAAACAGAAAATGGAATCGTTAAACGATTATAAATTTAGAGATTGGAATTATAAATTCTGCGACAAAATAGTTATGGAGTAAAAATATATGTATTATGCGAAACGCTCTCTCTCCTTCATCAATTTTTCGATATCTCTTACAGTTTTACCTAAACAATTAGTGATACATACATCTATCGTTACATTAGGTTTTATCATTATAGATTTAGATGTTAATAGAACATTTCACAAAACTACTAAATTATAGTAAGATATAGTTGTGCGTACCCGAACTTCGTTTCGAGAAGATGAGAGAAACAATGAGAATATTTGTGACTTTTACAGTAGTACTCATATCACCGAGGCATTACCTATAAACACCATCTGACCAGACCACACATAGATTACATATTATTTACACTTTTGTTAACATGGCGAGTTATGTGGGGTTGTTAACCTGTGTAGAACGTGTTGGGAGTAGTATTGGGTTCTACGCAGCTCAAAAACCCGTTACAACTCCCCCATGTTCTACACAGGTTTACAAACGTGTAGGTGATATGTAATCTATGGGTGGTATGTTTTGATAACATTTAAACGGCTGTGCCTCAGTGATATGAAAACTAATGTATGTATTTGATATTAAATAGTCAGATGTATTGTAATTTTTTCTCTCATCTTCTTAAAACGAGGTTCGGGTACTCGCTAGTTTTCGATAATTGAGGTCTTGGGCATGCTCCGGCTCCTCAGAAATATTTATTAGAGATAAGATTTGAAAATCATAAGCGAACAAACTATGACAAACGTATATGTCATGCGTTTAAACCCTATCGCTTTTGTCTTTGATATCAAATAATTACAATCAAATAATGAATTTAATCAAATTCATTTGTCGATCACACTGTTTGGCACTGTTTGACAAAATTTGGCATCATGGCAGATAGTGTGCTAGTACCTTTTCAAAGGTCAACTGAGACGTGGTTTTTACCCTCCATTTGCTGGAAACTTACAAATCAACTTCTATTTAGGCTACTCCCGGCCTCATCCAACCTGAGTTGGTCAGGGAATAGTCATCACAAACCCACATAAGTGGTCACCTACTAATGTACAGTTCGCTTAATTTTGGTGATCTTACGGCAACTGGTGTATTCAAAGTGCCATTGAAGCTGGATATAAACATTAAAGAAATAATACATTTCACAACGCGCGACAAATTCGCTGAAAGCAAGACACGTCACTGTAGAGGCTATTTTGCTGCGGGACGAACAAATTAGACCCTTAATGTATTAAAATTATGACAAGTCACCCCGCTTAAAAAAAAAAAATTTAAAAGTAAAAACTAAATTATTATAAAAAAATCAAAATTTTAGAAGTGAAGACTAAATTATTAAAAAAAAATCAAAATTTTAAAAGTAAAGACTAAATTATTAAAAAAAAAATCTTATTCAGCTAACAGAATACAAAATTTCAGAAAATAAAATAATAATGAAAGAATTTCAATTCAAATCGAATAAAAACAAATAGATTCTCGGAGGAGCATAAAAATCGACCAATTATTAAGTGGCAGGGTTCTACTGCTAACATATGATCCTCCTATCAACCAATAATGGTGGAATCATGTTGATGTTGCAGCGGTGATCCTCTTGAAAACTATCTTCCCCAATAGGTTTATACAGGGTGTCCCAAAAGTCCGAGACCACCTGAATATCTTTTGAACGGCCTTATTAGGAGTTCTGAAATTTTGCATGGTATTATATCCCAAATTAAACGACCTGATGGTGTGGCCAATTTTTCAGAGGCGGGTCCCATGTGGCCCCCAGGGAGTGCAACTTTTGTTTTTTTAAATACGAACCCCCTTCTTGTGATACATTTTCAGAAAGACATTAGAATTAGAAGTAGGTACTTTACACGTCCAGCATGTTTGGTTTCAAAATGGCGCCAATTTGAAATTTCCAAGATATGACTTCCAAGAATGTCTAAAACTAGGCGAATTATTTGCAATGGGATATTGAATAATTACATAGGACACCAATGTCGAGGAACTTGTTTTCTTAGACACAATTCACCTAGTTTTAGACAGTTCGCTTACTTTTAGAAATAATTCGTCTAGTTTTAGACACTCTTGGAAGTCATGCCTTGGAAATTTCAAATGACCGCCATTTTGAAACCAAACACGCTAGACGTGTGATTTTTTTTTTTTTTTTGCAAAGTACTTACAATTTTACTGTCTTTCTGAAAATGTATCACAAGATGGGGTTCGTATTTAAAAAAATGGACCCCCTGGGGACCACATGTGGTCCCTAGGGGGTCCCATGTGGTCCCCAGGGGGTCCATTTTTTTGACCCGCCCCTGAAAAATTTGTCACACCAACATGTGGTTTAATTTGGGATATAATACCATACAAAATTTCAAAACTCCACATAAAGCCGTTGAAAAGATATTCAGGTGGTCTCGGACTTTTGGGACACAGAGTATTGAGGTAACCGTAAAGGGTTTGATCGCCCTTGGCTGGAACTGTGATGGTGTGCGTTTATTTACATCTTTTCTAGTGATCCTGTAGAAACTGGTTTATTCAAAATGCCATTGACGCTGGCTGTAAACAATAAGGGAGCGACTTTGCAACATCCATACTCTGTTAATCATGAAGGGATGATTTATTACTATTAAACTGATTGCAGGTCTCCATTGGAGTTAGATTTGAACAAACAGCCTCCTGGTTACAAATCCATTGCATCAACCAACTGAGCTACTGAGGCTGAGAAGGACACTACATAGCATAATTTTGCTAAACATCTTGAGCGTTTGACTATAAATGGGATCCTCGAATTAGCAACAGACCAAAACTTATTGAGAGCTGCAGTCCCATACATCCAGCTACCATCGAACACGATGATGCTACACCTCGTATTTAGCGTACCATTGGTCTGAGATTTTCACGCTCCTTTTCATTAGAAAGCAATTTCTATCTAGTAAAATAAATAATTGAAATGAAATACACTGTGCCCTCAAGTAAATTCATAATTAGAATGCATGCAAACACAAAAAAACAGCTCTGATTAACATTTCGTTATAATTTAGTCAAGTAAAAATATAGTTAGCTCTGATGATGTTCTTAGAAGGGAACGAAGTCAGCTGTGATAAGGCTGGTTTGCTGTCATTCACAAACTTTTGCTGTTTCAGTCGATCAAGATACATGATCAGCGCTAGTACTGTGGTTAATATCTACTCACAACCGTGATACAAGGAAGACCAGGTAGAATACCCCACCGTCTCTAATTGATCAAGTTCTGCGTATGACGTCATATGTGCCGCTCAAAACACGAATATACATTAACATTGATCCTTCACACTTTTATTTATATTTTACTTTCTAGTGTTTCAACCATTGTGGCATCATCGTTTCCGATGATAGATTGGTTGCTAGAGGTATCAGAATGCCGAGTGCAGCTCTAAATAACTCGTTTGCTACCAATTTATTTAAATTGCCATCATACATTTAATTTTACAGGCTAATAATTGACATTCGCCTAGAAGCATGTCAGTACTGCAATATAATTACCGCAAACATATTGCAGAATTGGTTTCTGTACTATTTTAAACTATCAGCTCAGGTGGACTGGGCCCGTGTGGATGTCGTTCCCAAGTAACTTCTCACGATCTCAAGTATGATATATTTATCACTATAGTAACTTCTCACTATCTCAAGTATGATATATGTATCACTAGAGTAACTTCTCACTATCTCAAGTATGATATATTTATCACTATACTAACTTCTCACTATCTCAAGTATGATATATTTATCACTATTGATGTTACTAAGTATTAATTGTATTAAAAGAATTACGCGGCACTTAATGACGTCAGAATTTTTTTTAGCAAGAACATACCTCGCCTTAGTATCATGATTTACGATGATAAAACGACTGATTTACAAACCGAGATGTTGGCCAAGAGAAAACTGGCCTAACATCTCTTTAGAAAATTTAAGTTAGGTGAAGATAAATCATTCTAAATTATTTTTACTTTAAAGGAATACCATTTGAGTTTTGTTCCCAGAAGTTTTGAGTCCATACTTCTTGAGTTGCATCTTCATTTCTTCTTTGGTGAGATTCTCCAGAGAAAATTCTGGTGACGGTTTTGAACTTCTTGAGGTGCCAATTTTACTTGAATGTTTTCCAACCATTTTTATCGAATTAGCTTTAATTATTATCGTCCTTAAGGAGATGCTTACAGATTAAAAATAAGAAGAAGAACAAAACATTATATCTCTCATAAACAGAAAAAAATTGCCAAAGTGACACGTGGGTTCATTATTTTAGTGGCTAAAAAAATTACCCCCCCCCCCACACCAACAAAAAAAAAAACAAAAATCGAATTAAATAAATTGTCCGCCGTCCTCCGCGACCCGTACATCGTACGCCGTGATGGTCACTTATACCACTTAGCGTTGACCGGTTTTAGTATGGAACCCTATATATGTGACTGACCATGGTGAACCCCAAATGCAAATATAAAATAAAAGTCGTCTCATTCTGGTAAATTTTGGTATATTGAGTCACCTGAGAATTATATTGTATAATTTTTAAAATTTTGTAAACATTTTTGTTTTGGGCACCCGACAGGGCCCCACATATGTAAAAATACGAGTCTTCTCATTTGGATAAAATTTTGTATATTGAGTCCTCCAAGATTTTGTAGACATTTTTGTTTTGGGGCTCCGGCAGGGCCACACATATTCAAAAATATAAGTCTTCTCATTTAGATAAAATTTTGTATATTTAATCCTCCAAGAATTTAGTAGACATTTTGGTTTTAGGGCCCCGGCACTTCCCCACATATGCAAACATTTGGATAAAATTTTGTATATTGAGTCCTCCAAGAATTTTGTAGACATTTTGGTTTTGGGGTCCCGGCAGAGGCTCACATATGCAAAAATGTAAAATTCGTCTGAACTTGATAAAATTTGCTATATTGTGTCACCCAAGTATTAGAGTGGACAATTTTTGGTATTTTGGAAAAATGTTGGCTTTGAGGGACCCCGCTAGGGGCCCACATATGCAAAAAAATTAAAGTCGCCCCAGTTTGATAAAATTTTATACAAAAACTTTTTTGTTTTCTATTTTCTGCAATAAGTATCATAGATTGTAAAACTGTAACAATCATTTAAGTTAGACAATATAGTGGTTGAATAAATTGATTTGACTTTATCAATAAAATATCAAATTCAAACTTTGCGGTCTATAACGTCCGTTCGTGTATTTTTTATTATTTAATTTATTTTTTGGCGAATTTACATTTTCTAAAAAACAGTAGGTAACTGTGAAACAAAGCCTTTTATACAAAACGAAATTGGAACTCAGCTGGATTTCTCTAAAACCATCCAGCAATTTGCAGAGGCCAAAGCTCGCAAAGTTAATTTCACTTGATGTAGCCTATATAATTTCACATTGTACCTCAATAAAAATGTATTTTTCCGAGAAATTTCAGCGAACAGTTTTAAATATTGAGAGATATTGTGTAAATTGAGCATAGAAAAATGTTCTAAACTGAATGTAGAATGATCAATAAGTTTTGGCGACCCTCAAAAATAACCAGTGATAATTGGAAGAAAAATCCATGAAGGGGCTCATTGTACAACGTCAGACCGGAAGACCAAACTGAATAAGGAAGAGAAAGTGTAGTAAGGTTTCCCGTGCCATTTATTATAATTATTTTTGCTCAAAGTCCCTTTAACATATATTGGTCATTCGAGACGATTTTTTCAAGATATCAAACCAGCTGCCCACATTGGACCTTACACGGCCTGAGTTGGTCGGGAAAAATAGCCGGCATCACGAGGGCGCGAACCTACGTGGACACCCACTTGGTAAAACCTCGCTGGACGTGCTTAACTTCAGTGATCTAACGGGAACTGATGTATTCAACGTGCCATAGTTTAGTTTGTTTATATTTCACAACGTATGTTACTTTCTGGACAGGTCTCAAATTTACAAAAAACAAATTGAGTTTCAATGGAACTATCTGTTTCACTATAAATTCTTTATTTGTATAAAGAATTTAAAATAATTCTATTAAGAATAATAAAAATCCTTGAAATAGATTGCAAAAATATACCATAAAAAAAACCTGATAACACTTATCAGTAGGTAAACACAATATTTTAATAAGACCTTTTGAACTCTGAAAATTGGGAACATAGGTATTAAAAAGATAATAATTGAAGACGAAACATAAATTCTTTGTCCTTTGTCATTCAATCAATACAAGAATGACAAGATAAAGAGATCGGCAAACATTTTATAATCTTACCTGACTATACAGGAACACAATAGCTAGTGATATAGAATACAAAAATCAATGGAACAGGATTACTATTTTGTTATTCCTTTTAAGAACTTAATAAAAGATGAGACATTGTTTGGTTCTTAGTCTAGATGAATCCATGAAGTGTTGAATTCAAATAAATTTGTTTTACCTAAACAATAATATATATTATTGAAAAAACTGTTAATTAAACAAGGTATTGTTCACGTCGAAAACTGAATAAAAATAAAATAACTGATGTGATGGTCAAAAAAACAAAAAATGGGAAGACAATCAGCAATAGACAATAAATTCACTGTTGCCAAATGGATTTGTTATTAAAAAAACTCTGACGAGTTGTATAGTCAGGATACTATGAAGACAAGATATGTTCTTGAGCAAAATATGATGACGTCATAAATATCATATCTGAGCGCGCGACAGTGCACCAGGCCAAGTTCCAGAAAGAGTTTTGCTCACAGTCTGGTATCCGTTTTTACAAGGGTCATTCAAATGTTGAACATACTTTCCGTAGATTACTACAAGATAATATTTAAAAGTTAACGTTAACCCGGGCAGGAGATGGATTATTTCAAAGTTTGCTCTTTTGGATAGTGACTGATTCACTCACTGATCATCAAAAGTTTTTGGCACTTACCGTATGCCCAGAGCGCAAAAATTTTGCAAGTTAGAAATTGACATTCAAGTAAAGGGGAAAATCCGAAAATTTAAGTTTTTGAACTCTAAGTGCTCCAAAACGGGAGCGCTTTAGAGAAGGCAATACACCGTATTGTAATGAAGTTTTAACTCATAAAACAGTGAAATCTTGCAGAAAGGTATATATTTTACATGCAATTAAACAGGGAAATATTTATATTCCAGCTATTTCACTCCCTGTGCTCGCATAAAAACTAGTTTAAACCGCTAGGACCCTGAAATCCTGTAGGAAGGTATTTATTTAGGTAATGGCAATTAAATGAAAAAATATTTATTTATATTTACTACCGGCGCTCCAAAATGTTTCCCCTTCAGGGAAGAAAATGCACGAAAGTCAACTGCTGGGACGTCGAAATCTTGCCTGAATGTTGTAATATCAAAAATTTCAGCCCATTACAATACTTTTCTTTTTATAGGATAAAGAAAGTCAGGGGCGTAGCGACTGGGGGGTATGGGGGGGGTGACACCCCCCAACATTCTCCAATATCCATCAGTCGACAAATCGTGGATACTTCATCCATAAAATTATGAATTTTTCGGTTCATGGAGATAAAATCGGATATTTTTAAAAAAAAAATCCGACATTAATATCTGAAGTATCCGCGATTTGCCGACTGATGGATATCCATAAAATTTTGAATTTTTCGGTTCATGGAGATAAAATCGGATATTTTTTTTTAAAAAAATGCGACATTACTATTGGAAGTATCCGCGATTTGCCGACTGATGGATTCATAAAATTTTGAATTTTTTGGTTCATGGAGATAAAATCGGACAATTTTTTTAAAAAAATCCGACATTAATATCGGAAGTATCCGTGATTTGCAGACTCTGTTTGAAATTCAAACAGAGTGCATATTGTACTTACAAGATTTTAAAAATTGTATCATCAATGTTTAGTAACCGTCATTTAGTAAATTCAAATAGATTTTAAATCATTTGCGAATAACAATGGGAGATGATCGTTTGAATGCATTGATGATGCTATATTCTTCGAATGATAAGGTTGACAAAATTAACGTCCATGAAATCGTTGAAAAATTTTTGGTCTTAAAACACCGCAGAATTCGAATCTGCCGTTGAAAAATCACATTAGCAGAGTTTTTTTATTCTTAGAATTATACAAGACAGTGGCTGTGTAGGTTGGAACCTGGAGTGGCAGTTTTTGGGGGCGCAAATTTCAGGGTCCGAAATTTCTAAAAAAAAAATAATTGTCAAATATAATACTTGGGTAACTAACAGTCACCCAAGTATTTGTGGGTCTAAAACCAAAATTCCTACAAAAATTGTCAACTATAATAGGTAAATACTTCGGTGACTTTACACACCAAATTTTATTAAAATCAGACAAATTTTATGTTTTCAACAAAATATCAAAAATTATCCAATATAATTCTCGGGTGAATCAATATACCAAATAATGTCAAAATGAGACGACTTCTGTAGTTTTACATTTGTGGGCCCCTGCCGGTGCTCCAAAACCGAAATTTCTATAAAATACCAAAAAATATCTAATAAATTACTCAGGTGACTGTGCATACCAAATTTAATCATAATTGGTTATGTGGTTTGGATTTTAGAGATTTGGTCCCAAAAAAAACTGTTCGGGGCCCCAGAAGCGATATCGAGAAAAAGAAAAATATGGGTCGGGCTTTTTACCATTGATCGGACCAACGGTTTGGCTCCCAGAGCTCTGCACACGCTTCCGCACGTACGCCATTGGCTCCAAATATTTCCAAATTTCAAAAATGAAAATATGGCCCAAAAGCAATAGGAGATGACATATATGATCTCTATTGTAATATGTCAGAGGTTAGACACTTCTGAAACACAATACATAATAATAATAATCTATTTTAGGTTTCTGGTTCCCGTCAAACGTTTTTTAGGCCAAAATATTTCCAAATTTTCTGCACGATTACTATACTTTTATAGAAAGAGAAAATTCAAAATAAAAAATCTAAAAAATACCACTAAAATGGGAACTATTAAATCTCCATTTCATTTTCATCTCCGAGGAGGGGGTGACCCCCCAATTTCACAATAAAATTCAGTGAGAATTGAATTCATACCTACAAAGATTTTAATAATTTCATTCCTATATGAATTTATGCAGTCGGCAAATTGCAGTGGTGAGTCGGCATTTTCATAAATTTTACCCCCCACAGTTTCCACCCTCGCTACGCCCCTGAAGAAAGTATAAAAGAATTTTCAGTAAAAAAAAAATAGATTTCAGTGCTTTTTATGACTAATGACTTGGCGGGAACTTTTTACCGCGACGTAGTTTTTTGGGGGAAATATTTTTCTTCTACTGAAAGAGAAAAATACCTCTGTTGCAATAGAAATGGGATCTGGATTCGGGGAGGAGTAGATTGGCTGCCTGCAACCTTTTAATTTTTTTAACCAATTTTAACCTAATTAGACGGGATAGTAAACGTTTTTACATCCATTCCTCTATTGTGTATGTACAACCGTCCAACATGGATCCATAACGGCCAATAAAAAAGCGAGTAAAAAAAATCAAACGGGACCAATTTACTCCTCCCCGGATAGAAACCGTTTTATGGGCGACAGTGTTGCTAAACTATTAAGGCCCGATCCTACCACGACGTGTTTTCAGGGAGTTTTATCTAACACTGTGTCAACCTGTGTTAATACAATACCCAGACCCGAGTGTTTCAAAACTCGTCTTTTGGTAGGACCTGACCTAACTGTTTTTCCCATATTTTTCTGTCTGTGTAAGCAGGTGATTAATTATTATATTATTTGAGTTGCAGCACAACTCAATACAATAATATAACCCACCAAGACTACGTGTTGGTGAAGGGATTCCGAGAAAATCAGACTAAAATTCTGAATTCGTTTGGGGTGGAATATCTTTTTTGGGGTGATGACTTGGCGGTGAATTTTTATAGCACGCAGTGGTATTTTTGGAGGGATCTCATAATTTTTTGTAGCAAGAAAATATTTATTTACATTATAATAAAAGGACAGAGATATTCATATTTAAATTAGTATCATCTATCTTGAAACTATGGCCCAGACAACGTCCGGTGGAGAAACCAAGTTCCAACCTTCCAACCGGTCATTTCCTTGAGGCCGCTAATCATTTTCTGGTCTGAACTTTCAGATTCATAAAATATTTTTTTAGTCAAAATTTATGAAAATCAATCTATCATCAACTATTATTAATCAACACCCGGTATAAATAATTGAATGTTAAAAATAATATTACATCATGCATCATGTATCATGAGAGGAAATCCTAACTAAATAAAAATATGAACTTACACAATTTAATTGTCTGGTAACATCCTGTACATGAGATAAATTACACCGTGTATATTTTCGATACTAATTATGTAACTCTGCTTTATTTGGTGATTAAAATGACAACATATACGTCCATATCGGTTCATTGGTTCGGAAAATACCTATATAACATGTTCATTGGTTCGGAAAATATATAACAAATAAATAACCCCAATTTCGAGGGTTTTTGGACATTTGGGGCTGAAGGACCCACTGATGGGGGACAATATAAGTAACAAAAGGCATATCTGCCACTCTCAAGAAAAAAATGAGCTATCGTTCATCAAAATCGGCCCAGCAGTTTTGGCTGTAGGTCCGTCAACATCAAGGAAGAAGAAGAAGCAGACGATGAAAAAAAAGTGTACTTTTCAGAAGCATATATCTTCTGTTTGACTTGATAGATTTCGTTGAAACTTTATTTTCTTCGTCTCTGAGTTCGCCCCATACGAAAGAAAAAATAACTTTAATCCTAAAGTGTTATGTTTTTCTTTTGGAAGTAGCTGAAATCGACAATGTAAGCTGTGACGTATAATATACTCTTGGGGTGGCTACCGCTTTTTTTGATTTAGTGGTCCTTAATATCGGACAAATAATAAAGAATGTAGATGAGCGAAAACGATTTTTGCGGATTTTGGAATGTAGTCGCCATAATTCGTCCAGAAATACAAAAAAAAAAAAAAAAAAAAAAAAAAAAAAAAAAAAAAAAAAAAAATGGTACGGAAAACTGTACTAGACAATCATTCCATCAGACTACCACCGAATGCAGATGCTGTTCTTCTAAAGGTTATATATCTATTTTGTGTTGATGTTGACCATTATTTTAAAAAGATTTTGCAGCCTTCGGCTACGGACTTTGCTCTTTAGAGATAATATTATTTTGAAAGATTTTGCAGCCTTCGGCTGTAGACTTTGCTCTTTATTGATAGTATTATTTCGAGAGATTTTGCAGCCTTCGGCTGTGGACTTTGCTCTCTTGTGACAGTATTATTTTGAAAGATTTTGAAGCCTTCGGCTGCGGACTTTGCTCTTTTGTGACAGTATTATTTTGATCTCTTTAGTGACAGTATTATTTTGAAAGATTTTGCAGCCTTCGGCTGTTGACTTTGCTCTTTAGAGATAGTATTATCTTAAAAAGATTTTGGAGCCTTCGGCTGCGGACTTTGCTCTTTAGTGACAGTATTATTTTGAGAGATTTTGCAGCCCTCGTCTGCGGACTTTGCTCTTTAGTGACAGTATTATTTTGAAATATTTGGCAAACTTCGGCTGTGGACTTTGCTCTTTAGCGATAGTATTATTTTAAAAAGATTTTGCAGCCCTCGTCTGCGGACTTTGCTCTTTAGTGACAGTATTATTTTGAAAGATTTTGCAGCCTTCGGCTGTGGACTTTGCTCTTTAGTGACAATATTGTTTTTCTCATATAAAAAGATTTTGGAGCCTTCGGCTGCGGACTTTGCTCTTTAGTGACAGTATTATTTTGAAAAATAATAGTGAAAAATAATAATACCAAATTTTATCAAAATCAGACAAAATTTATGCTTTTTTCATATTTGGGGCCCGTACGGGGCCCCAAATGCAAAAAATCTAAAAAACACCAAAAATTGTCAAATATAATACTTTGGTGGCTGTGCATACCAAATTTTATCAAAATCGGACGAATTATATGTTTGTTTTTTTTCATTTGGGGCATATCCGGGCCCCAAATGCAAACAATTTGCAAAACACCAAAAATTATCAAATATAATACTTTGGTGGCTATGCATACCAAATTTTATCAAAATCGGACGAATTTTATGTTTTTTTCATTTGTGGGCCCCTGCCGGGGACCCATAACCAAAATTACTACAAAATACCAAAAGATGTCAATTATAGTACTTGGACAACGGTGCATACCAAATTTTATCAAGATCATACAAAATTTATGTTTTTTTTCATATTTGGGACCCGGCAGTGGCCCCAAATGCAAAAAATCAAAAAAAAAAAAAAAATTGTCAAATATAATACTTTGATGTCTGTGCATATCAAATTTGATCAAAATCGAACGAATTTTATGTTTTTTTCATTTGTGGGCCCCTGCCGGGGCCCCAAAACCAAAATTACTACAAAATATCAAAAGATGTTAATTATAGTACTTGGGCAACAGTGCCTACCAAATTTTATCAAAATCAGACAAAATTTATATTTTTTTCATATTTGGGGCCCGGCCGGGGCCCCAAATGCAAAAAATCTAAAAAACACCAAAAATTGTCAAATATAATACTTTGGTGCCTGTGCATACAAAATTTTATCAAAATTGGACGAATTTTATGTTTTTTTCATTTGTGGGCCCCTGCTGCCCCTGATAAAAAAAACGCACCCACATGGGACCATTTTCTTTTATATAAATAAAACAATACCCTATTTAGCTACCCATTTTAAGTTTCATCATAATTACTTGTGTGGTTTGGATTTTAGAGATTTGGTCCAATTGCGACGTTATTGGTCCTAAATCGTGGAGGGGGGGACTCTGACTNTAGCCCCATGGCTCCAAATATTTTCAAACTTCAAAAATGACCCGAAATAGTGAAAATATGGCCCAAAAGCAATATGACCCAATATATTTGATCTTTATTTTGACCTTTGGGTTCCCGTCAATCGATTTTCTGAGCCAAAATATGTCTAAAATTTCTGAACGAATACAATACTTTATCTTCTATAGGAAGAGAAAGTAAAAGAAAAACATCGAAATCTTTCACCAATGCCATACTTTATTTTCCTGTACTTCGTGCATGGGAAGAAAAGTAAGGGAACCTAGTTGATAGATATACCTAGGTTACCTATGCATGACTATAGCCTAGGACTCGCCAAAGAGGAACAATTTTAATCCAGGATTTCTGCTCTGGAAGAAAAGCAACTCTTGTATATTTTATTTTTGAATGCCAGGCACTGGAAAACAAAGGATTCAAGATTGTCATTATTATTGTTTCAAAAAATAATAAATGGTACGGAAAACCGTACTAGACATTCTCTTCCTTAATCATTCCATCAGACTACCACCGAATGCAGATGTTGTTTTTCTAAAGTTTTAAGGTTTTTAGTTCTATATTTTAGTTATTGTTATATTTCTATTTTCTGTTGATGTTGACCATTCTTTAAAAAAGATTTTGCATACTTTGCTCTTTAGTGACAGTATTATTTTGAAAGATTTTGCAGCCTTCGACTGCG
>CM022881.1:13251369-13265416 GCA_012654025.1 Pachypsylla venusta | reverse complement strand
CCAAATTATTCCTAGCAATACTGAAAAACCCCGCACGAGAATTGAAGCAGTTATCTTCACGTGCAAAAGGCTTTGAATATTTTTTAAGCTCAGAAAAAACGCAGGTCTCATCTCTCAATGCGCTGTTTTATAAAAAGCTGACTAGTGACTTTTCCAAGAAATTGTTAATCTATTTAATTATTTGAATTAATAGTTAACATAGATTCAAAATTTAACTCAAATGGTTCCCAATAAGTAATTATTATTAAAATCTTAAGAGTAAAATACTTAGATTAAATATAAACCCACACGCCATACATTACTAATGATTCAGAAAACATAATTGGGGATGATCAAGCTGCGGTGAGGGTGTTCAAACAATCGACTTGGTACACATTTTTATACTTTTTTTTGGACATAGATTTAGGATCTCTATTAGGCACATTAATTGACATTATTTGTCTTTTTTTTTTTTTTACACGTATTGAAGTTGTATTTGGCATGTTGTTTTAATTTTTTCTTTTTATCAGTAAAAAAATCCGCTGGGCCAGGGCCCCTTGAGAAGCCCGGGCCCGGCACATTTTGTGCCCTTTGTCCCCCCCTCTGAGCGGCCCTGAGTATATCAAACTGTATACTTTATTTCTGTACTTTATATTATAGTATACAAAATTGGACAACGTTTCTTTTTACCGGGTGACAAAAAATGGCCTTTCCAAATATTCTATTTTGTTCTAAAAAATGAAAGTCCGACATTACAGCCTCAGTATCTCAGTTAGTTGAAGAGGTGGATCATATGCAGGAGGTTATTTGTCAGAATATAACTCCATCCTCGCCTCTTCAATAAGGGTCACAGTCATAATTACAGTTAAATGAACAAACAAAGTAAGCACATCATTTCGTCCCGTTTTATTTTACCGCCCATGGTAAAAATAGTGTGTCAGAAAAAACGTGTAATGTTAATCGTAGAGACATTCCTAGCTCCCACTCATTTTTTTTTTTTTTTTAATCTTTTGCTTTCAGGAAAATGGTTATTAATCAATTGAAATCAGGTGCTTTTCTTCTGCGAACCAATACAACTGCATTACCTAGGTAAATATTTCGTTCTAATTATGCAGTTCCGTCTTTAGTATGTAACTGAGGGAAATGCTGAGCTAATGGGACTATTTAATCCTGATTTGATATATACGAGTACATACCAAATTTTATCAAAATCGGCCAACTTCATGTGTGCTTTTACTACTTTCGGATTTTATTCGATTTTCAGATTCTTATTTCTCTTCAAACGTAAAATATCAAGTTTCGAGGAGTGGTATATATTGGTTTATTATTTTCAATAATGAACCTTTGGAATTGCCACGAGAGAAAAAAATACCCCCCCTAAAAATTTGATATTTTCCGTTTCAAGGTACGTAGAATCCAAAAATCTATTACAAACAGTCCGTTCGTTCTATACATGGATCGTAAATAATAAACCCATGTGTCACATTGGCGGAGTTTCTTTTTCCTATTCCATTCCAAAGGTTCATTATAGAAAATAATAAAGTGTCAAGACAACTTCTATATAAATTGATGTCTGAATATTATGATAAGAAAAGTGTTATCAGTTCTTATCGGAGAACCTAATTAATATAATCAGGTGCAGCGTTGTTTACAAATGTAAATGGTCTCATTCATTCTCTTGATTGACCGACCTCTATCTGTTGTCAAGATATTTCATATAAAACATGATGCAAACATTAATTTGTGAACAGGATGTTGTAGCTGGGGGGTTCCCTGGGACCAACGTCGTAGATAGGAAATCGGGTTCCAGGGAAGAACTTACTGGCCCCAGCTTTGTAGCTGGGGTCCCCTGGAACAACGTCGTAGATAGGAAATCGGGGTCCAGGGGAGAACTTACTGGCCCTAGCTTTGTAGCTAGCGTCGTAGATAGGAATTCGGGTTCCAGGGGAGAACTTACTGGTCCTAGCTTTGTAGCTGGAGCCCCTGGAACCAACGTCGTAGATAGGAAATCGGGTTCCAGGGGAGAACTTACTGGCCCTGGTATCTATAAAAAGTGAATTACATTTCAAATTAACATAACAGAATTACTATCCATTTGCATATTCAACATGTTTTAGCAAAAGCTGCAAAAGAAAAATATTTAACAATTTCCGGGTTGAGAAGTCTGGCCTGCCTAACTCACCTGTTTTAACTATTTCATACTATCATGTTCTTATTGCGGTGTTCTTTTCCAAATATATATTCAGGTTTGAAAAAATGGTGGAAACAGATTGATATGAGTTTATCGGAAAGGTTTTGATGAGCCTCGCTGGAGGGTAGAACCTGCCATCGTGAGGACATGATGTGAACTTCACACGACTTTCCTTATCAATTTTAAATACTGGGTCTTCGAAATTCCTGGAATGGCTAAAATGATTCATGACCCGGATGTTATAAAACTATTATTCCGATCCCTGGTAAGATCCGTTCTGGAATACTCATTGATATAAATACCAAGTTTCAAGTTTTACTCGTATCATTTACGATTCCCTTTTTCATTAGGGTTAGTTCAAACACAAGAAGTATACTAGTTATAGGATTCCAAATTTGTTTCTTGATATTTATTTTTAATACAAATGTTTTTGTTCTCTCTTTTAGGTTGTTTTCAACTTGTTCCATTCGTAATGAGGAAAACAAGGAGGGCTGGTTCAGCAAACTTCAATTTGTTCGTCGGATTGAACCAACCAAGGAGTCTCATTCCAGGATGTTAGGAGATAAGGAGGTCATTTTCGAGCTGCTCACTCATAATATTAGACCAGACTCGTTTGACAAATATATTACCAATTAGTAAGTACACACGATTTAGCCCGGTCCATACACCTGGGGAAATCTTAGACTGAAAAACCGGACACAGGGGGGAAAACTTACAGGTCCTTGCATACAGCGTATCCCAGAATGAACGGTCACCCCCCTTAACTTTTGAACAGCTTGGAATTTTTGAATTTTGAAAAGCTCTAAGAATAGGCAAAGAGCCTTGGCCCATCGAATATCTTACAATACAATTTAATAAATATACCTATATATATTTTTTGAAATTATATATTTTTTTTTAAATTTCTATATGAATACAAAGCTTCCCTAATTTCAAATGTGAGAAGTTAAAATAATAATAATGAAAGAAAACAATGTGAAACAAAACAAAGAAAAAAACAATCTCTGTAAAAGATTAAAATAAATTTTATGGTCATGTGTTGACACCGATTGGAATCAAACCTGATCCAAGTAAAATATCTGTCATAATTGACATTCAAAGACCGGAAAACAAAGAAGCTGTCATGAGATTTTTGGGAATAGTCAGATATAACTGAATCTCTGAGAAAATTAACACGTGGTAACAAATTGTTTTTGTGGACCGAAATTCAAGACCAAGTGTTTGAAAATATTAAAAGAAGAATTTCTGAAGCCTGAAACTGACATACTTTGATCCTAGAAAACCTATAACCATTGAAACTGACGCGTCGTCTTTTGCAATCAGGTGTGCGATTATGCAAGAAGATAACCTTTTGCATTTGCTTCAAAAATGATTACACCCACACAAAAAAATTACGCGCAGATAGAAAAAGAAATGTTGGCAATAGTTTCCGCTTGTCAAAGATCAATACATTTGCGGTCAATCAAATGCCCTAATAGAAACTGATAGCAGTCCGTTAGTTTCGAATTTTTAGGAAACCATTGTTGAAAGTTCCCAAGAGACTCCAGAGTATGATTTTGACTCTTCAAAGATACAACATTTTGGTAAAATAGGTACAAAAGAGGGACTTGTATGTATCTTGACGATACGCTGTCAAAAACACCAGAAAATATAGAAAACATTGAGAAACAAAATGATATTTATAAAGTCACAAATGAAAGAAAAACATTTGAATCTGTGAGTACTGTAAAGTGGATAAACACTAGAGTGAATTATTATGAAGACAAAATATTTAGCCTATCTGAAGAATCGATTGAAATTATTAAACGGAAACAAACAAAGATCAACAACTTCAGAAATTAAAGAAACAATTATTTCAGGGTTGGCCAGAAGAAAAGAAGAAAGTGTCAGATGATTTGAATTGCTACTGGAATTATAGATCAGAATTAACACTAGAAGATGGTGTCATAATAAAAGAGATTCAAATTCTAATACCATCGAGTCTGGGAAAAGAATTTTTGAAAAGAATACACTCAGGTCATGTGGCCAAATATAAATAGCGAAATAAAAGGTGCAGTTCTGTCATGCGAAACATGCATAAAGTTGTCAGCAAGTAAAAAAAAAAACTTAAAATGAAGTCATATAAAGCACTCAAAGAATCATTCGAAATAGTCAATATGGATGTTTTCGAAGTTGACATAAATGGAAAGAAAAGGAAATTTCTTGTTACGATAGATCACTACTCAGATTTTTTCGAAATTGATGAGCTAAGAGATTCAAGTTCTGGGTATGTCATATTTCCGTGCAAAAGAAATTTCAGTAGACATGGGATTTCCCAACGTTATATCGGATGGGGCAACAAATTTTTTACTCAGGAGTTAAAGATGTTTTCTGAGTCAAATGGGAAAGCGGAGTCTGCCGTGAAGATTGCAAAACAACTTATAAAAAGTGTAGATTGTGATTTTGACTTTTATAAAATGCTTCTGGTTCATCGGAACACCCCGAATAACGTTACAGTAAGTCCATCCAGAAGATTAATGGGAAGATGGTTACCGTGCCAAATATCAAATATTAATAAGTAACAAGAAATAGTTGATAATCGAGAAATTGATGAAAGAATAATAGAAAATAAAGAAAAGGCAAAAGAATATTATGATAAGAGTGCTACAAAAAGAAGAGAGCTGGTAGTGAACGAAAGAGTTTGGTTCAAAAAGGTTTCTGACATCAAAGTCTGGTCCACAGGGAAAATAAGAAGTAATGAAACTAGTTAATCTTACAATGTTCAAACTCCGGATGGTGCAACGCTTAAAAGAAAGGAGTGATTTATGAAACCCAATAATATCTGTTCTAATGAAGAAACCATAGGGAATGGATATTTCGACAATCCTGTCCCAATAGTTGACGTTGATTTGAATGATGGAGGAGAACCCCCACGAGAAATACGAATGGATGATGAAAGTAACAATACACAAAATATACCGAGTGACACCCAACCTTCAAACTCTACTGGATCAAGTTCTCGACCAAGACGATCTACTAGAAGAATTATGCCTAACAGATTCATTGATCATCTTTTGTATTGAAAGAGGGATGTTGCAGTATGTTGGGCGTAGCACCGTTTATGTTTGGGCCAGTGAAGGTTTTAAAAAGATCGATCTGAAAAGTAGTCACTTAAGTTTATCCAAAAACAATTTTTATATTTTTTTCTGGAAAACTTGAAAAAATATGTCGATTTTCTTATTCAATCTTAAAATAGATTTCAATTCAATTTGAACTTTTCAAATCAAAGAATATTGTAAATGTAAACTTGTTTGTGTTATTATGTCACAATATGTGTGAACATCATAGCATTACAAGATATTCTTAACATTGAACTTATGAAATTACAGAATTTAAATTCCTTTGTGTTATTATGTAACAATTTTTGTGGGCATCATAGCATTACAAGGTATTCTCAACAATCACTCCAATATCGCCAAGCATAAGCTACAATTAAACTATTTCCTTAAAATGCTACCACTTGTCGCTATTACCATAGACATTCAATTGTCCTCAGCAGGAGGCTGAGTTACGCCCAATCACAACCAGACCAAGTAGACGTTTTTAAAAAAAACCTTTATCAAATTTTCGACTCGGAACCTCCTTGGTGCAAGCCGAGTATGTGCGCACTCTGCCATAGGGACGTCTACAATCAAAGAAATGTGGATGAGGATAAGTCTGCAATCAAAGAAATTTGAAGATTCGAGAAAAATAGATTTCATTTTATTTTGTGTTCTACAATGTATATTTCGTTGTTGCTAATAATTTGGAACACCCTGTATTTTGTTTTTTAATTAGCGAAACCCAATATAAGCATATCCAGTCTCAAAATCTGAACTGTGAGTTAGTTGGATCGTGGACTGTTCAAGTCGGTGATGTAGATCAAGCTATTCACTTGTGGAAATACAAAGGTGGATTCATCGGCGTTGACAACACCAAACAAATGCTGAGAAATAGTCAAGTGAGTTGTTTATTAATTCAGGGTTTTCTTTACATTTAAGCTGTTTCTCTCTCCATCTGCCGTAGAAATTGACTACAGATCCAGAGGCGGATACAGGGCTCCAGTTGAGGAGGGGGGCGATCGAGGCTCCAAATTATAATCCACATGGAAATCAGTAGTATTTATAAGCACCAATTATGAGAAAAGTGTTTCGACGTTCAATTTCTTCAGCTCTGGGGAGGGGGGACGATTGCCCCCCTGTATCCGCTTCTGTTATTATTATTATTATTTAGTGTGTTTCAGGGGGTTAAAAAACCGCTGACACATTACAAAATNCTGTAAAGAAAACTGAAATTGTTATTAGTAGGTACCTGAAAAAAAAGGTTATTAGTTGTTGAACTCCTGTAGGCTATAGGGAGCAATTTCCAACAAACGATTTTTTAAGTACAACTTAAAATCTTTGTAGTTCATGCTTTTATTAGCATTATTTATTTTGTTATAGATTTTAATATCTTTATCCAAAATTGATTCCCCAAAACTCGATAATCTGGAGTGTATTAAATCTTTTGCATTCCTCGTGTTGTAAGAATGTGCCATTGTAGGTAAAAGATGTTTGTTACTGACACGAAAACACTTTGTTCCTCATAGAACTGACTAATACCACCATGTGTGTTGGGTAGAACGTGTTGGGAGTAGGGGTTAAGTTCCAAATACTTTTTCCGAGTAAAAATCTTCAAATCTAAGACCGCTTCATCAATAACCTTTATTTTGGTAGTGAGAAAGAAAACTTCGTTTGCGTTTAAAAGGACTCCGATAATTTTTGAACTTATAAAACACTTTTATGAATCAGACGATCTTCTCTGTCCCATCTAAAGTTAATGTAATGTGTCTCCGAAGTCAGTAATGGTTATGGCAAACCATTCAAACCTGGTCGTCAAATATGCTAACTGGTCTGCTTGCGTTTGGATGTAACTCAACATCATGAGGACAATTACGTTTTCCCCAGATGGGCGCTATAGAGGTACCATGTTCCAAACCTGGTGGTGTCAAATATGCTAATTGGTCTGCCTGCGTTTGGATGTAACTCAACCTCATGAGGACAAGTACGTTTTCCCGAGATGGGCGCAATAGATGTAGCATGTTCAAACCTGGTCGTCAAATATGCTAATTGGTCTGCTTGCGTTTGGATGTAACTCAACATCATGAGGACAAGTACGTTTTCCTCAGATGGGTGCAATAGAGGTACCATGTTCAAACCTGGTCGTCAAATATGCTAATTGGTCTGCTTGTGTTTGGATGTAACTCAACCTCATGAGGACAAGTACGTTTTCCTCAGATGGGTGCAATAGAGGTACCATGTCCAAACCTGGTCGTCAAATATGCTAATTGGTCTGCTTGTGTTTGGATGTAACTCAACCTCATGAGAACAAGTACGTTTTCCTCAGATGGGTGCAATAGAGGTACCATGTTCCAAACCTGGTTGTCAAATATGCTAATATTTTCTTTTACTGTTAGTTGATGGCAATGCTGTCCATTTGTTGTTCGCAGGATTATCAGTCTCTGAACAAAGCTCTTGGTCAAACGGTCCGATCACGTCATCTGCAATATCTGTTGGCATTCAGTTATTGGCCAACCATAGTCACCAGAAGTGGAACACCCAATATTTATGAAGTGAGGTCGTATAGTTTGAAGCCGGGAACCATGATAGAATGGGGTAACAATTGGGCCCGAGCTATTAATCATAGGAGAAATAATGACGAAGCCTTTGCAGGATTCTTCTCTCAAGTTGGTAGACTTTATAATGTTCATCATTTTTGGTGTAAGTACTTATAAAGATCACACTGGTGCTATCTAGCACACTGCCTGTGTGCTCAGATACAAGTTCATTCAAAATTTCTGGAACACTAAAAAAATAGATATTCAAAATTAGGAGTGTTTTTCTGGGATATCAAAATACTCATTTTAAGGCGGTGGTCACTGTATATATGTATGCTCCTACTTTTTAGAGGCGCCTCTAGGAAATCAACTTCTTTTTAAAAGAATACCCGTCCCCCCTCTATAAACATCTGAATTAAACGTATTTATCTATTCAGTTCTTTTGGCGGACCACACACTCTTCTATCTTTTTAATTTCCTTATCCTATAAAAAGGAAAGTATTGTAATGGGCTGAAATTTTTGATAAATAATTCTCAATGCCAAAACACGTTCTGAGGTCCCCAAAGCCCAAATCTCGTGTTTCAGCCATTGGCCCGGAGAACGGTAAGTGCCTTGGACTTGAATATACCCTTGGTGTGTTTTTTGCCGCTTTTTAGCGATTTTCGCGATTTTTTTTCTAAAAGGGAACGGTAAGAACTGGAACTTGAAATTTTGGTGCCCATTCTTATCAATTGTATGCATTGAATGTGCAAAGACACTTCAAAACGTGTTTTGGCATTGAAAACTCGGCATCGAAAACTTCAACCCATTACAGTACTTTCTTCGGGACCAGACAGATACTATTATTTTTTTTCTGAGCAACTAACCTAACTTAAAATATGATTAATTGAAAGTAGAAGGTTAATTTTCACGATTAAATGGTGGAAAATACAAGAAAACTCAAAATGTTTAATTCACAATTTTATTGCTTGAAAATCGACGAAACTTTGGAGAAAGCGCAAGAGTTTTTAGGGAGCGACTTTATGAGAAGAACAAGTTTAATCGAGGCATGGCCGATCAAAACGTTTCCTAACCTCTCGGGGGGGGACGTTCATCTAAACGCTTATATCGATAAAATAAACGAACTTGCACTGGACTTTCTTCATATTGGTACAACTATGTCTGCTTCAGTTCAATATATTCAAATAGTTCAATAAATACCGAAGAAAAAGTTTTTTTTTCAAAATAAATTAAAATTTAAGTGAATTAATTAATCTCCCACCCCTAAAACGTTTAAAAAGCCTTTTTAAATTATATTAAACAACATTTTAAGTTTGTAACTTGCTCCAAAAAAAAATTAATAGTATCTGTCTGGTACCGGAGGAAAAGGTTTTTTTTTTTCAAAATAAATTAAAATTAAAGTGAATGAATTAATTTTCCACCCTTGAAACGTTTGAAAAGCCTTTTTAAATTATATTAAACCACATTTTAAGTTTGTAACTTGCTTAAAAAAAAAAAAAATAGTATCTGTCTGGTACCCTTTCTTCTTCTTTTTAGATAGGGAAAGTCGTGTGATGTTCACACCAGATTTTTTTTACTAAAAATGTAGAAATGTATTTAAATAAAAATTGGTTTTCTTATTGTCAGGGTCAAAAAGAAAATAAAAATCTGGCCTAAAATTGCCTTAGAAATATTAGAAATTCAATTAATGAATTGGCCTTGTTCTTCAAAATTATACCTCAGACTGATGCTCTGATACAAAGCAGCGTAAGCTCACACTCCCGAGATATGTTAAGGTTGGAATAATTATCTACATTTCTTGTGTGTTAGCTTTTCTTCTATTCAGTTCAGTGCAACAGACACTGGTCAGTACTGGATGCCGGTCTGTACTGTGGGACCTTCCCCTACCACAAAATCTAATGTTGGGTGATTAAATTAAAACAAAAGCCCCCTTTGTTATTTCACTGTAATTATCCAGTTGTCCTCAAGAGGCTTAGTGCATTCTGTCAAAGCCAATAAGTGGTTTCGCCGAGCGGTCTCCTATGCGAGTAGGTAAGCAGCACGCCTAACGTAACATAATTTCCTTGATCTTACAGGAACTGGTATATCCAATGCGGTAAATCGTTGACTTGAAGAGTTTTTTTAATTTAGTACTTATTTTAATTTTCAGGCTACAAAGATTTACAATCTAGAAAAGAAACCCGTGAGTCTGCGTGGAGATCGCCTGGTTGGGATGAGTGTGTCGCCTACACAGTCCCACTCATTAGAGAAATGCAATCTAGGATTCTATTACCAACATCTTTCTCACCCACCCAATGAACATGCTTAACCTCGCCCACCCAGACCACACTTCATTCATTCCAAAAGTGAACTTTGCATTTTAATATTTTTTCAAAAAAGCACAACGAGCAATTTTGTAAAGGTTCAAATTAAGCAAATAGGAGAGTAAGGAAAGAGTGATCCTATAGCATTACTATTGTCAAGGTTTGACTTGATTTGGAACATCAGCAATTTTGTAAACGTTCAAACTAAGGAAATTAGAGAGTAAGGAAAGAGTGATCCTATAGCATTACTATTGTCAAGGTTTGATCTGATTTGGAACATCAGCAATTTTGTAAAGGTTCAAATTAAGCAAATAAGAGAGTAAGGAAAGAGTGATCCTATAGCATTACTATTGTCAAGGTTTGACCTGATTTGAAACATCAGCAATTTTGTAAATGTTCAAATTAGGCAAATATGAGAGTAGATTTGGAACATCAGCAATTTTGTAAAGGTTCAAATTAAGCAAATATGAGAGTAAGAAAAGAGTGATCCTATAGCATTACTATTGTCAAGGTTTGACCTGATTTGGAACATCAGCAATTTTGTAAAGGTTCAAATTAAGCAAATAAGAGAGTAAGGAAAGAGTGATCCTATATCATTACTATTGTCAAGGTTGGACATGATTTGGAACATCAGCAATTTTGTAAATGTTCAAATTAGGCAAATATGAGAGTAAGGAAAGAGTGATCCTATAGCATTACTATTGTCAAGGTTGGACCAGATTTGGAACATCAGCAATTTTGTAAAGGTTCAAATTAAGGAAATAAGATAGTAAGGAAATTTGGAACGCCGGGGTGTCAAAATGTGCGCCATCTTAAAATTTAAGAGCTTATAGAAAACATTAGAAATAATGTGTTCTATAAGCTCTTATACAATATGTCTCAGAAGTCCTGCCTAAGAAAATTTCCATAGAAAAACTGCATATTAAGAACACTTAAATTAATATGCAGTGTTTCTATAGAAATTTTCTCATTAATACGGCTCTGTTGTGAATGAGTGTGAGGGTTAGTAATTTTTTTTTTTTTTTTGCTAAAATGGTTCATTTTTGAGTCCACTCCCCATTTTAAGTCTTAAATCATATTCTTACTTCAGACCTTCTAACTCAAAATGGCCGTTTTCTAAAAGTCGTCAATTTAACCTCTGGTAGAAATACGAGATTTGGTTATCTAGGCCTACGGCACTGATAAAAGTTAGTATTTTTATCACTTATGTACATGAATTACCTTTTTTGAGCCACTCTTAACGAATTTCTACATCAAAATTAAATTCGGTTTCCGTTATACAGGGTGTAACAAGTTTTAGATTTGAACCCCTCTGGCTCCGCCCTGATTATTTTTTTGAAAAAATAAAAATGGGAATATTCCTTATTTTATTTACACTTTTATTCTTCAAAAAAAATAGTTGTACCATTCCATTTAAATTTCGCGAGAAATCGACACTTTGTGTCAAAAAAAGCCACTTCCAAGATTCGAACCGGGATACTGATGTTGCCATTCGAATGGCCATGGGATCTTTGCTGTCCCGAAAAACAAACAAAATTCAAAAATTCCAAGCGGTTCCAAAGTTATGGGCACCGGGCAGGACTTCTGAGACATACTGTATATAACGTTTTTCTGGCCCACGCTACTTATGAAATTTGGTAGCGTGCTATCCGAACATATCTCCAATTTGGTAGCGCGTGCTGTCTGAGCATATCTCCAGTCACATTAATTAATTATTGTGTTTAAAGTAACGGTGCTACCAGCATGTGTTACGTTTTTGTTTTAAAACTATGTGTATTGTTGTTTTAAAATAAATTGTTGCGATCATCAATATTTAAAATGTGATATTAAATATATAGAATATCTCTAGTGCGTACCAATAAGAGAGCAATATTTCCTTTCATTTCTGGAACACCCTTATTTTACAACTAAGTTAACTCTGGAACACCCTCATTTTACAACTAAGTTAACTCTGGAACATCCTTATTTTAAAACTAAGTTAACTCTGGAACACCCTTATTTTTAAAACTAAGTTAACTTTGGAACACCCTTATTTTACAACTAAGTTAACTCTGGAACACCCTTATTTTACAACTAAGTTATCTTTGGAACACCCTTATTTTACAACTAAGTTAACTCTGGAACACCCTTATTTTACAACTAAGTTAACTCTGGAACACCCTTATTTTACAACTAACTTAACTAAGGTTTTTTATTATTATTATTTAGTGTGTTTCAGGGGGTTAAAAACCGCTGACACATTACAAATTTGGGAACAAAAATACCCCCCACATCTAATATTCAGGAAAAATATAAATATATAATCCATACTAATATATAAATGCGAAAGTAACTCTGTCTGTCTGTATGTATGTGTGTATGTATGTATGTTACGATTTCACGCTTAAACTACTGAACCGATTTTGATGAAATTTGGTATGGAGATAGACTAAACTTTAGGAAAGGACATAGGCTACTTTTTATCGCGAAAAAAGGGGGTTGGAACTATAAACGGCCATGCCTCTAAGGCGCCAAGCGAAGCGGGCGTATTCTGCTAGTATATATATAAAAATAAAATATATATATAAAAATAGGTCTATTAGGTGGAAAGAATAATATCGATATCCGATATTATCGGATGGTCAAACATTGATATTCTGGTGTATCGGTTCTTTCGATATTGATATATCCNGACTAAACTTTAGGAAAGGACATAGGCTACTTTTGGGGTTGAAACTATAAACGGCCATGCCTCTAAGGCGCCAAGCGAAGCGGGCGTATCCTGCTAGTCTTTCTATATTCTTAAAACTCTACTATCCTAGTTCCTAACCGTGCAGCTTGTCTAGTCTAATCTGTATTTTACTGGCTTAGTATGCGAGGGGCCTGGGTTCGATTGCCGGTAGAAGTTTTCTGTTTTATACTTGGATGTACAGGGTCCATTTAGAATTGTGAGGAAAAATGAATAACTATTTGAATGTGTCGCATTAGTCTAGTCAGCCATGTCAGCATTGTCAGTGAATTGTGGCAGCATTGAAAGAATTATACAGTACTCTCAAAAATGCAGTACGTGAGATACCTAATAATACTGTGGTACCATTCCTCAATGTAAAGAAGTTGTCCAGCTTTACTACTAAACATATAATTAGTTTACATTTACATTACCTTACTTTATATTTACATTACCTCACTTACATTTACATTACCTCACTTTACATTTACATTACCTCACTTTACATTTGCATTACCTCACTTATCAATTACATTACCTCACTTTATATTTACATTACCTCACTTTACATTTATATTACCTCAATTTATATTTACATTACCTCACTTTTCATTTACAATATCACGCTTTACATTTACATTACCTCACTTTACATTTACATTACCTCACTTCACATTTACATTACCTCACTTCACATTTAAATTACCTAACTTTACATTTACATTACCTCACTTTTCATTTACAATATCACGCTTTACATTTACATTACCTCACTTTTCATTTACATTATCACGCTTTACATTTATATTACCACACTTTACATTTACATGATCGTCCTCAAGATATTCGGTTCTACGCACCAGGACGACCTGGAACACGATATCACCACAGTTCTAGCAAAAGGCCATGAAAACCTTTTCGGTTATCTCATTTCAATCTTTTTCTACCTTTTTTTCAAACCTGAATCTATAAATTTTAAGAGTAACACCGCAACAACAACAACATTACCATTTAAAGCTGAATGCTGGACCGGTGTTAGACGGTAGTAGCGTCTCAGCCCTGGTCTTTAACCAATTAGGCTGCCGGTTTCTGGAATCAAACCGACAGCCTAGGTTTAATATCTAAAAAAAGACATCTTATAGGCATGAAACAGAGAAAGTATAAACACAAAAAACACGTACTATAACTAGAAATACTAGTTATTGAGAAAATTCGAAAATTATTGTGATACAAAGAGACAAAAAGTAGGATA
>CM022881.1:13195781-13240126 GCA_012654025.1 Pachypsylla venusta | reverse complement strand
TACTCAAATTAATTCAAGGCGTTACCAATCGCTAGATTTTTATTTTGCTATGATTTAGCATTTCGTTATTAATCTAGCCTCTCTTATTGCATGACAACAATGTTAAATTTCATAAATACCGGTTGATAGCTGTCACCGGGTGAGAGAAAAATATTGCTACTTCCGAATGAAATTTATTATGGTTCAAATCTCTCGTATGTATCAGTACTTTAGTAGCAGTCGTTAGTTTGTTTACCTATTAATTACTCTAACGAATCTTTTAATACAATGGTTTTGTATAAATTTGATATTTAAATTTATTGAAATTGATTGATTTACTTATCTGTAAAAGGTTATTTCTTTGTCGATTTTTGAGATCAAGATACTTTTTAAATGTATTTTTCTTCGTTCTCTTCGTTGGTTTACTTAGAATTGTCGTACACACTAGCTTTAATTCATATTTTATTTTCAATAAAAATTGTGTCTTAGGATGACAAAGTCAATTCTTGTTTTTCTTACGTAGGTTTTCGGGTAGTAAGTCTGAAGTAAGGTGGTGATTTAGGTAATAAGTAACAAAAAAATGGAGGTCGCAAACTTAAATGTTTTATGACACACATTTTGTGAATCTGAATAATGCTCCATATAACAGAAATAATGTACATATTAACTTGTTACTTAGTACACCCCATATTCTTCTGATGAATAATCTAGCGAACGTCAAGAGTTTAAAACAGAAGCACAAGGAAACCTGATTTATTGCACACCGTCAGAATATCAAACTTCAAATAGACGTTAAAAGCCCCTAAGAAAGAGAATAAGAAAGAAAAAAAATGTTCAAAACTTCGAGGAGCTTTCAGTATAACTTTATCATAATTTTTTATATATAAAAAAGAAAGAATAACCCCCCCCCTAACCCATAATCTTATTTTTTTTTAAAAAAAAAAACAAGATTACGGAAGGTACGGAAAACCGTACTATACTTTATCTACCTTATTTCAACTAAATTTATCGACATTCGGCTGTTGTCGCTCTCCTTTAGTAAAATATTGTTTCAATTAGATTTGGCAGCCTTGGGCTGTTGTCGCAGCTCTTTAATAAAATATGAATTTGCCTGTTATCGCAGTAGTCACAGCTCTCTAAAAAAAAAAAAAAAAAAAANAAAAAAAAAAAAAAAAAAAAAAAAAAAAAAAAAAAAAAAAAAATGAATTAGCTTTAGCAGCCTTCGGCTGTTGTCGCAGCTCTTTAGTTGAAAAAAAGATTTGAATTAGATTAGGCAGCTTCGGCTATTGTCGCAGCTCTTTAGTGCAAAGAAATATTTGAATTCGATTCGGCAGGCTTCGGCTGTTGTCGCTGCTCTTTGAGGCAAAGAAATATTTGAATTACATTTAGCAGCCGTCGCCAGAAAAACCTTTAAATAAGATTAGGCAGCCTCCGGCTGTTGTCGCAGCTCTATAGTGAAATCAATATTTGATTTACATTTGGCTGCCTTTCACTGTTGCAGTTGTTTTGTGCAAAAGGATTTGCATTAGATTTGGCAGCTTTTCGGAGAAAATATTATTTCAATTGGATTTGATGTGTGCCTGTTTTACATTGGATTTGATGTGTGCCTGTTTTACATTGGATTTGATGTGTGCCTGTTTTACATTGGATTTGATGTGTGCCTGTTTTACATTAGATTTGATGTGTGTCTGTTTTACATTGGATTTGATGTGTGCCTGTTTTACATTGGATTTGATGTGTGCCTGTTTTACATTGGAATTGATGTGTGCCTGTTTTACATTGGATTTGATGTGTGCCTGTTTTACATTGGATTTGATGTGTGCCTGTTTACATTGGATTTGATGTGTGTCTGTTTTAAATTGGATTTGATGTGTGCCTGTTTTAAATGAGGTTAAGTTCTAGAAATCCGGCCGAGACAATTAAGGTATCTATTTTATATAGAATTTAACAAGCATTTCAAAAAAATAACCATTGTCAAAATGGAGTCGGCCGATCATCTTTCAAATCGTCTGTAACTTTGAGATGTGCTGATTTTTTAGGCAAAAAAAAAATCGTTTTTTTTTTTTTTTTTTTTTTGCTTAAAAATGATTTTTTTACCAGACTCAGTAGCTCAGTTGGTAAGAATGGTGGATTCGTACTTAGGAGGCTGTGGTTCGAATCAAAGCGGAGGCATAAAATTTAGTAATAACATGGAGAAGTGCATTGTGACAAAGCCTTAGCTTTAACACAAATAAAGTCCTTTACTTTATGTATTTATTTATTATATATTTATATGATTTTATACATCTATACTTTTTGACGTACAATATAGAAATCTGTCAGGGTCATTTTGGGGTGACCCTCTACAACCCAAACTGGCCCCCAAGATGGTCGGTTCTTCGTACAGGGGCTACACGTGCCCTCGGACACGGCCAAAGACCATCAACACCGTTCCGATGACAACTCACTGTGTTTTTCCTCCGTTGGACCCAGCCGTGCTACTCCAGATACTTCCTCAAAAAGTTGGTATATAAATCCTTGCTAAACCCTGAAGTATCTGATCGTTGTCGTCTATGTATGCTGGCTGCTCATGATGTGGATCATGAGCAGCCAGCAACTATCCATCATTCAACTATCCATCAAACCCAACTAATCTAGAGCCGTCAGCATTATGGACAGATCCTGTGGGAGAGGCCGCCTTCCTTGGCCTGGAGACACAGTGAGAGTCGTTGAGAACGTTAACAACAACAACCCAAACTGCAAGCCCGATTTTGATTGAATTTAACAGGGACACTCTTTGTAGCTTATTATCGACAAATTTCGGGTCTCATGGGACTATCTTCATCTGGGAGCCTTTTAGAGCACCAAACCTGAAATTCGAGTCACTTCTCTAAATGTGGCAATATCATTCTAATTCTATCATTGATACATATCACCTATAATATTCTCACTAGAGAGCTGCGACAACAGTCGAAGGCTGCCAAAGGTAATTCATTTTTTTTTTTTTTTTTTTTTTCACTATAGATCTACGATAACAGCCGAAGGCTGCAAATCTAATTGAAATTATATATTCACTGGAGAGCTGCGACAACAGTTGAAGGCTGCCAAATCTATTTCAAATATTTTTTCACTATAGAGCTGCGACATCAGCTAAATCTAATTCAAGCTACTAAATCTAATTGAAATAATATTTTCGCAGAGAGCTGCGACAACAGCCGAAGGCTGCCAAATGTAATTAAAATATTCCTTTCACTATAGAGCTGCGACACCAGACGAAGGCTGCCAAATCTAATTTAAATATTATTTTCACTATAGAGCTGCGACAACAGCTGGAGGCTACTAAATCTATTTACAACAGCTGGAGGCTACTAAATCTTTTTCGAATAATATTTCACTGCAGAGCTGCGACAACAGCCGAAGTCTCCCACTTTTAATTGAAATATCTTCCCAGAGAGCTGCGAGAACAGCTGAAGGCTGCCAAATCTAATTGGAATAATATTTTCACCGGAGAGCTGCGACAAGAGCTGAAGGCAGCCAAATCTAATTCAAATATTTTTTCACTATAGAGCTGCGACAACAGCCAAAGGCTGCCAAATTTAATTCACCAGTGAGCTGTGAAAGCATTAGCCTAACCGGCGGCGGCGACCTCATAGATACAGTCCACGACTTGAGGAGCTACCAACTNAAAAAAAAAAAAAAAAAAAAAAAAAAAAAAAAAAAAAAAAAAAAAAAAAAAAAAAAAAACGCCTGCCTATAAACCTTTGAGACATATGGATGAACGCAATGCGGAGATTCACTGAAATACTATATAAACGAACTCAAATGATGGGCGCCACATGCTAGATTTTATGTTCAGAAAATGAACATTACCTAAAAAAATCCAAATCTTAAAAATTGACCAATTTTTCTGATTTTTTGAAACACATACTAAACTTATTCATTGAACAACTTTGTAATTAATTTTTAATAAGTTAATATTTTTTAACACTTGAACAGGTTATTCAGAGTTTTAAATTTTGTAATTTACAAAAACTTTCTAAAGAGCATAAAAATATTCTTCAAATAAATACAACGAGATAATTTTGGTCATTCAGCAGCTTGGAGTACGGATATGTTTTATTCTACCAAAAATTCAAGTCATATCTCTCCTAAAAATATGGTCACAAAGGAAGTGATATCATATGAGTGTCAAGTTCAAGTCAAAATATTTGCCACAAAGCTAATTCGAAAGCTACAAACAAAAACTACAATCAACTTTTTGCCATCGGGCACTTTCCGCACATTTATCTGAATATTAATGTGTGCATTTCTACTAACTATTCGCTGTAAGACTGCGCTATAAATATTACACAAATCGTTACGATAAAGTTGCCAAAATTATATGTAAAAATTTAAAAAATCGAAAATCTCGAAAAAAGTTAGAATTATAATTATTTTTATAAAATATAAAAAAATGATATTGCAACAATATACCTACAAAATTTCAGCTTTCTAGGACAATCAGAACTAGAGATATAGAGGGTGCCGCTAAAGCGACACAAGGTGTCCGCGGGGATTTTTTTATGAAAATTTCGAGTTAAGGCCAGAAAGACCCCATATATAAAATCCCGCCTCTTACAGTTCATTCATTGAATTTTTAACAATTTTCGGGGTGCTCGAAAAAGACGTTTCCATTGACGGGAAAAGGTAAGAAAAAGTTAAACTTCATCTATTGCACGTGCCAACGACGAATATGAAAAGAAAAATTTACAAATTTTAGATCGAAAGGGTCAGAATTGAATGTAAAGATACCTACAAACTAGGTTTAGCGTTTTGTTTTTCTCGACGTTGCAAAACTAGTGTTTTGCTTGATCCAAGCATGCCCATTGAATTCTTTTCGGATTAAATTTCAGTGCGAAATACTGAAGAAGAAAAAATATAAAGTAAGTTTTTGGGACGAACGATCCAAAAACGACATAAGATCCCGAGTTTTTTTACTGGTTTGCTGGTTTAAACTGAATTCTTTATGGTCGAAATTTACTTCTTCAAAACGAAGTATACTCGTATACTCATCAGAGTAATTTGTGTTGGAAATTAGCTGTTCTACCGACTCTATGCCTGTGATACCGTTAATCTGGTTAACCTGTATGATTATATTTTGTGTTTGTATGTTTTTCTTACTGACATAATTATATTGCCGTGATGGACATGGTCCAGGGAATCGGACGGGTGTCCATTGTTGGTCTGATAATCCTCGTCATCTATGATGACAATTAAATAATTTGACAGCGCATAATAACTTGTTTGGAACTACCAGCTAAAACAATCTGACTGTTATCAGGGTCGATAGTGTATGTATGTCCTTTATGCATTCCTAAACCACAAATCGGATTACTATGAAACTTTCGTGATTTGTTGGTCCTATGTCCGGGATGGTTTCTGTCCAAAAAAACCTATACTTTGTAGGCGCCATGTGAGGCCGCCATTTTGGAATTTCGCTTTTCCTTAATATTTTGAGAACCGCTTAAATTTTGCAATTAAACTTTTTTTGAATTGCTATACGTCCGACCCTGACCTTTGTGGGCGGGCCATGTGATGCCGCCATCTTGGAATTTCACTTTTCCTCAATATATTAAGAACCGCTTAAGTTATTGCGACCAAAGTTTTGTGAGATGCTTTAGGTTTGAAAGCTTTGATCACTTTGAGTCATATATTTGTGGGTGGGGCCATCTGAGGCTGCCATCTTGGAATTTCACTTTCCCCCAATATTTTTGAGAACCACTTAGATTATATGGACTTTTGTCACATTCTGCACGTACGCCCTAAAGTGTATTTGATCCTTTCCAGCCATATATTTTGTTGACGGGGCCATGTAAGGTCATTATCTTGGAATTTTTTTTTCCTTATATTTTGAGAACCGCTTAAAAGCTTAGTATTTTTTTAAAAAAAACTGCGTTTAAGGTCAACACAGGTTGAGAAAATTTGAATATTATATTCGCAACCCAATATTCCATTAAAACAGTACTCCATATATATTATGTGATATAGTTAGGTGTAAGTTGGGCTTTGCTTCGCTGATATAATGGTATTGAAGTGGTTTTTCCGACTCAAAATCATACAACTGACCTATACACCACCAAGTTTGTTGGGTAGAACGTGTTGGGAGTAGTATTGGATTAGGTTCCAAAAAAATTAAAATGAGTGTTGAAGGCTGCGTAAGGTTACTTCAACAGGCATTTTAATTCTTTTGGAACCTAACCCAATTACTACCAACACGTTCTAAGCAGCTTAACAAACCGTTACTATTTCCCATGTTCTACATAGGTTAACAAACGTATAGGTAATATGTAATCTATATGTGGTATGCTTTGATCGCGTTTAAACGGTTGTGCCTCTGTAATATGATAACTAATGTAAAAGTCAGATTTATTCTCATTTTGTTCTCCCATCTTCTCGACACAAAGTTCGTCGGGTATCAGCTATTTGATTAATATTATTACGCTCAGGTGTATATATATATATATTTTTTTTAAAAAAAAAAAAATAATAATAATAATAACAGACGTATCACCGTTTTTCCAAAATAGTTTTTAACATTTTGAAATCTCGCTTTTCTCTCTTATTTTCCACCCTTACAAGAGAGGCGGCTCAGATTTCAAATACATAATGATCTTCTTCGTCACTGTCGAACTGATAGTAAGCATCATTGTCACTATCATCAGCCGCATCTAACATCTCGGGCCAAAAATCTTGAATGTCATCCATTTGTGCCATGATGTATAGGAAATTGTAGTCGTCATCCGAGCCGTCCGGATCTGAAAAAGAAAAATAAGAAATCTTACTAGATTCATCAACAAGAACACGTTAGGGGGTATTATATTAAGACCGTCACCGCAAATGTAACATACATAATATATTCTTATCGCTCTACCAAAAAGAGAGTTTTTCAGGAAAATCGTTTTAATGAAAACAAACACAACAACTGACATTACCGACAGCAGCTCTATTCTGGTAAACCACTTAACAACAGCGATCTACTCATCTTTCCATATTAGCCCAGTCAAATTAGATTTTCGCCTAGAATGAATTCGTAAAAAGATTTTCTTTTTTTTTTTAATATAAACTAAGGATCAAATTAGAAAAAAATAGAGGTGCTAGGCGTACTCTGAAGGCATAAATGCTTTGTAACTTTAGATTAATAACATTTTTCATTCGAATAACCGTGTTGTGTGGAGGGCTTAGGGAGGGGAAAAAGCTCCCGCTGCTGCACTATCACCCGAAAATAGCTGTAAGGAATGGTGCCCCCTTCACCCCTGTTCCGGTCTTCAAAATCATTTACAATGTTATGTTAAATTCATTGAACAGTGCCGCAAAAACCGCACTCTCCCTACCACAAACCTAGACAAAACTTAGTCAACAACTCACAACCAAATAAACCCCTAGTCAAAATGTAGTTTAACTGCCGCGACGGTTTAAGGAACAAAATAAATGAGATAGTTCACTTCATGGAAAATAATAATGTCCTAATTGCTGCCATTCAGGAATCCCAACTAATATCTGGTTTTCTCTAATTTTTTATCGGGATAGGGGAATGAAATTTCAATTGTAGTGTGTCACAGATTAGACACCTCTGAAACACAATAAATAATTTTGATCGGGATAGGGGAATGTAATTTCCATTGTAATGGGCCAGAGGTTAGACACCTCTGAAACACAATAAATAATTCTGATCGGGATAGGGGAATGAAATTTCCATTGTAATGTGCCAGATGTTAGACACCTCTGAAACACAATAAATAATTTTGATCGGGATAGGGGAATGTAATCTCCATTGTAATTTGCCAGAGGTTAGACACCTCTGAAACACAATAAATAATTCTGATCGGGATAGGGGAATGAAATTTCAATTGTAATGTGTCAGAGATTAGACACCTCTGAAACACAATAAATAATTTTGATCGGGATAGGGGAATGTAATTTCCATTGTAATGTGTCAGAGGTTAGACACCTCTGAAACACAATAAATAATAATAATAATAATACATCTATCCAAAACTGACTATGATATAATCAGGAAAGTTCGAGGCCTTAACAGGGCGGAGGTCTAGCCATCATTATTCATAGTAGTGTGCAACACTACAACTGTAATATTCCTAGTCCTTCATCAACAGATGTTACCCTTGAACAGCAAGCTATTACAGTTACATCCGGCAAAAACTCAGTAACACTAATCAATGTATATATACCCCCTAACTGGTTCATGCCCTTCAGGCTACTCTCCTAACATTCACCATCTATTACAGTTACATGATAGCCTTATACTAGGAGATTTTAATGCTCATCACAAAACCTGGCACTCGTGGACTCGATCTGATTGACCAAATTGATACATCTGATTTTGGAATACTAAACGAGAACTCCCCAACCAGAATAACTGACTCGTGCATCATTTCTCCTAACATTACTCTTGTCAACCCTGCACTACTTGCATGTACTAACTTAACGACAAAACCGGCATTAAACTCCGATCATGTCCCTTTATTAAGAAATCTGCATAGGACTATCCAAGTCTACAAAGAACAGTCAGGACACAGAAGCTATCTGAACTTTGCCAAAGCTGACTGGATAGGATTAGAAGAATACATTGAAACTAAAATAAACAAAATATCTCCATCTCAGAATATACATACGGGAGAAAAAACACTGAGATTATTATTAAACAAAGCAGCCCAGAGTTTCATCCCTGCTGGCAAATACCAAGAAATTCGTCCTGATTTACCAACCAGTGCTGCCAAGCTTACAGGAAAAAGAGACTTGCTAAGAGGTACAGATTCACAAAATCCAAGAATACAAGCTTAAGGCCGGCCATACACGTAACGATAAGTCTGTACAGACTTATCTGCGCAGACAAGTTTGTCGTGTATGGCAGGATCTGCACAGATTTTGTCTGAAAATCGGAGACAAAATCTGTGCAGATCCTGCCATACACGACAAACTTGTCTGCGCAGATAAGTCTGCACAGACTTATCGGTGCGTGTATGGCCGGCCTTATCTAAAGAGATCCAAAAACAAGTCAATGAACACATCCAAAAGAAATTGAGATATCATCTCAGTAAAAGTAGTTTTAAACCGGGAGCAAAAAATCTCTGGCAAACAATCAAGAAACTTTAAAACCCTCAAGGTGAAAACAGACAGATTGTGATTTCCTTCAATGACTATAGAGCTGTGACAACAGCCGAAATCTGTCAAATCTAATTCACATAATATTTTTACTAGAGAGCTGTGACAACAGCCGAAGGCTGCTAATTGATCTAATATTTTCATCAAATACGTGCGACATCATCCGGAGCCTGCCAAATTCTTGAATAAGTGATGATAAAGTTTAGTACGGTTTTCCGTATTCTTTATTTTTTCTTCGTACTTTATTTCCACCTGCATAATTAAAATTCCAAAAGAATTGTTTTGACGATAACTCTCTCAAGCGGTAGCGATTTGGGCTGTATATTTAAAACGCCGAAAGAGTTGTTTTGGCAATAACTCGCTACCACTTGAACTTCCATTTTTTTATTATATCTCTTAGCGTTTAGGCTGTATATTTACAACGGCAAAAGAGTTGTTTTGGCAATAACTCGCTACCACTTGAACGATTTTTTTATTATATCTCTTAGCGTTTGGACTGTATATTTACAACGGCAAAAGAGTTGTTTTGGCAATAACTCGCTACCACTTGAACTTCGATTTTTTTTATTATAACTCGCTAACACTTGAACTTCCATTTTTTGATTATATCTCTTAGCGTTTGGGCTGTATATTTACAACGGCAAAAGAGTTGTTTTGGCAATAACTCGCTACCACTTGAACTTCGAATTTTTGATTATATCTCTTAGCGTTTAGGCTGTATACTTACAACGGCAAAAGAGTTGTTTTGGCAATAACTCGCTACCACTTGAACTTCCATTTTTTGATTATATCTCTTAGCGTTTGGGCTATATATTTACAACGGCAAAAGAGTTGATTTGGCAATAACTCGCTACCACTTGAACTTCGATTTTTTTATTATAACTCTTAGCGTTTGGGCTGTATATTTACAACGGCAAAAGAGTTGTTTTGGCAATAACTCGCTATCTCTTAGCGTTAATTTAATAATTATTCATCAGTCGGTTTAACAACTCGGATATGCGTTTTATTAGTACAGAAAGATGATCAGGAGCGTCTGAATCTGAAACCGAGTCACTAACCTCGGTTATGGTATGCCTCCAGCAAATGGAGTGGAATATCGACGGAGCTGCCATCATCATCATCGTCGTCATAGTCCGTGTCGGAGTCATCACTCAAGTCCATGAAATAGTCGCTCACCCCTTTCACGCGATCGCTCGTGTCTTTCTCCAAAATGACAAGATTCTTTGGGTATTTCTTTTGTACACCGCTGATCATTGCGGGGATGCATGTTCCTGAAGAAGAAAAAAAATCTCATGTAAAATAACATTTGTTTTTGTTTTTATTCACAATTTTTGTGGGCATCATAGTATTACAAGGTAGTTTTAAATCACTTAAAAGTTTTAAATATCTCCAATAATGCTACCACTTGTCTCCATTACTATATCTACACAATCGACCTCAGGGGGTTGAGTTTAAACAACCAGAACAAGGAAAGAAATAATAAAATAAATCAACCCACCCAAGATTCGAACCCGCTACCTCTGTGATGCAAGCCGTGTGTTATACATATACTTCACTATCCCCCGAACGAACGTCTTGCAGTGACCCTACGCTTTGAACGCCAAGAGACACCGACAGCTCCATAAAGCCGTCGTATCGTTTATTTTTTTCCTTGTACCCACTGTGGAAAGTGTCCCAAAACCAGGGACGATCCCGGTACATCTCAATTAATGCAAGAGTTTGCTCGCCCGATCACTTTTTGTTATTTTCAAGAGAAAAAAAAAATGTAAATGAAAAAAAGACGAAAAAAGTTCACGCTAGGTACTCTAGTTAAATCTAGAAATCAAAATGACAAATGCCGATGCGTCTACATTATGCCGGGTGGCTTTATGCCGCGTCGGCATCTTTGATCAGTATCGGCATGGATCGGGTTGGGATCGGGCCAGTTTTCGGAAAACCCGGGCGGCACGTCTACACATGTTCAGCTTTGCCGGGCAGCATAGTGTAGACGCAGCTTTTTGGTCATGCTACCCTCACCCAACCTGGGTTGGGCCGGGAATAGCCGAGGACGCTGGACATTGTTTAACTTCAATGATCTAACATGAACTGGCGTATTCAAAGTGCCATAGATGCTGGCTTAAGGAAAAAACTTTTGGTTTGCAACATTGTTTCATATTTTTTCTATGTGTCTAAATTATTCTTTTGTTGTGCACATTATGAATTTTATTTTGAATCTCAAACTATGTAAGAACCATCATTAGTGATAATGGCGATTAATATATTGTTGTAACATTCTTGTCACTTACCAAATATATTCACAAATAGCACAACATCATTGTTTCGTTGCAGAACAGCTTCCTCCGCCGTCATCAGAGTGGCTTCTGTTACTCCCGCACAATGAGATATATCAAGCGTTTCTAATTTTGTACAAATGGTAAGAACAGCAAAGAATGCTTCGTCTGTAAGACTACACTTCATACAGAATAAATGTTTAAAATTCGAAGGCGTAACAAGTGAGTTGACAAATTGTATGAGTGCATCATCTTGTAGGTTTACATTTGAAATACTGAACGTATTGTTCAAAGAGAGACTCGACAGTTTGGGTAGTTTACCAAGTGCGACCAATGCTTCTGTGGTAAGACCTGTACAATAATCTAATTCAACATGTTCCAATTGTTTACAATTTCGAGCGATTTTTATGAGAACATCATGGGAAACGCTAGCATTGTAATTAAGACACAGTTTTTTCAAATGAGACAATTTGTAGATTAGACTTAGATCAATTTCGTTGTAACTATTGAAATTTGATATTTCCAATTCCTGTGAAAAAGAAATGAAAAAAATCGGTCAATTTACTCAGCAGTTTTGAAAACTACATCTCACTCAGTTAGAATTACCCCGGGTGGACAAATAGGACTAAAAAACTATTTATCAAATTGTGTTAATATCCGACCTAATTAGCTCAGAAGGTAAAATGTAAGTTCGCTTCCGCGTGCTGTACGCATAAGGTGATATTTTAACATCTCAAAACAATCAGAAGTAGCACATGATAAAATCACTCACACAAAGAGAAAACACATCCAGCGGCGAAGTTGATTGGTCTGTTCTGACACAATCTTGTTTACTTCGTTTGTTGACAATAAAAAATCGTCTCTTGATCTCCTGGTCCAATGCACATCAATTTTATTTTATTATTTTTTACATCCTCATTTTTTATTTTATTATTTTTTACATCCTCATTTTTATTTTATTATTTTTCACATCCTCATTTTTTATTTTATTATTTTTTACATCCTCATTTTTTATTTTATTATTTTTTACTCTCTTTTGTGTATTATATAACCCAGCCGAGGACATCCTGCTTGCATGCCAGAGAGGTAGGTGTGATGGTTGTCCTCAAATAGGAACCTCAGCTGATTTTTTTGTATGTGTATTTCATTTACAAAAATAAAGGTTTAGTATTATTATTCATGTAAATAGATGAGAGAGCTCAGTTGATTAAGCATAGGGGTCCCGTGCAGAGGGTGAGCGGTTCCAGTACACAGTAAAAACATTGACTAATACTATCATTGTGACAACGTTTCTTACGTTATCAGAAATATAACTCATTTCCTTAAGTCCGTTCATAACAAGTTTCATCCAAATGGGATAATATAGATTTCAAAAATATTTTTCTATCAAACTACAAAAATATATTAAGAGTCACGAGTCGCAGAAATCTCACATTAGCCACTGGCCATTGTGGTCTGAAAAGAACAACTGCTATGTAGACAGGACTATGTGCTTTCATCAAAACCAAATTATGTGTAGACTCTGCGGGGAGGATGGGGAAAATGCTTCTCGTGTATTTTTTTTTTTTTTTTTTTTGCATCTCCTTACTAGACCCATTAACATTCACGAAAAAAATTTAACCAAAAGGCTGATCAAGCTTGTTCTAATCTTTGGACTGGACTAAGAAGACATACAAGCTATATTACAAGCACAAAAATCATATTCGAGGCTTACGTATGGGAGCTTTTATAGTCCTGAAGACGAATTCAGCTCATTAATATAAAAATACGTTGGTTTGCAGTTCCTTCCCTGCCTTTTAAAATCACATTTCTTATTTTCTTGGCTGTAGAATTCCTTTTGCTCATAAGAAATTCTACAGCTTGAATTTAGTAACATCATCTTCCATCTAATAAGTCCAACCTACCTCTAGCTGAGGGGCACGTTCCGTGATGGTCTTCACAAGGAAATTTTCATCCGTCTCACCCACTGTACTCCGAATAAAACTAAACTGTTTCAATGTTTTGGAATTGTTGCTCAGGAAATTTTCAAGCTGACACAAATTCAATGAGGATTTCTCAATTCGTAGCCTCTTCATCTTGAACAAATGATCCGACAACGTTATGTGACCCAGGTGACGTCTGAATTCAAAACTCTCAAGTTGCTGTAAATTAAAGATTAGTTGCTTGTGATAGTTTAAACAAATAGTTCTCCGAAATGTAGACCTCACTCAAAAAAGTTTCTACCGTTTAAAAAAAATTGTAAAAATGTAAAAGGAAGTTAGCAGTCATATTGAAATAATATTTCAAAATTAATTTGTGTATCAACTACTAAAAATTTTGTAGAGTTAGGGAACGCTTTCGTCTATTACGACATTCTCAACATAACTGATTAGAAAATCATAATAATGAAATGTAGGGGAGGTAGACTGTGTATGATATATATTATGTGGGGGATCTCTAAGATGAGTTTTTAACATTAGCCATTTACATATTTATTTGCATTACATATTAACATTTTTACTTTATCTTTCCATATACGGAGTATAGAAGTAAAGTATTGCATTGGTGAAAAAATTCGATGTCGTTTTTTTGCTTTTCTGGACGAATTATGACGACTACTACATTCCACATAAATAGTAAGGAAAACCGCACTTCTTCTTCTTCTTTCACTCACCTTTTCCCAATTTTATTTGGGGTCGGCGTTCTCTTCTCTAATTCTGCCCCGTCATAACTTCCTATCTAACGCTTCCTCCCGTCTCCAACCTTTTTCTCTCATATCTTCCTCGACCTTATCCTTCCATCTCAGCTTTGGTCTCCCTCTCTTTCTCTTCCCCTCTATACCCATTTTCTCTACCTTTTTGGACACGTAACTCTCATCTCTCCTCTCAACATGCCCAAACCATCTCATTCTACTCTCTTGTATTTTCTTTCCCAATGGTCCCACTTTCACTGTTTCTCTGATTTTCTCATTTCTCACTCTGTCTCTCCTTGTTAATCCACACATCCATCTCAACATCCTCATCTCAGCTACCTCCAACTTTCTCTCTTGTGCTTTGGTTATAGCCCACGTCTCCGCACTATACATCAAAGCTGGTCTCACTACTGTTTTATAAAGTTTACCCTTCATTCTCCCACTAATTTTTCTATCACACAATACTCCACTCAATTTTCTCCAATTCATCCATCCACAATTTACTCTATGATTCACTTCACATCCTATATTCCCATTCTTTTCCAAAACTGATCCTAGGTATTTGAACTTGTCCACTGCAGGTAGTTGCTGGTCTTGAAGTTTGAGATGTAATCTGCTTATTCTGCTTATTTTTAATCCTCTTTGTTCTAGGGCTTTCCTCCAACTTTCTAACTTCAATTCCAGCTCCTCCTGAGTGAACTCGCAGAGGACAATGTCATCAGCAAATAACATGTTCCACGGGGCTTCTCCTCTTATTTCTTCTGTCATCACATCCATTACCATGTCAAAAAGGTACGGGCTTAAAACCGATCCCTGATGCAATCCTACTCTCACTTCAAATCCCGTAGTCACTCCCACGCTACTTCTTATTTTTGTCTCTACTCTCTCATACATCTCTCTCACTAATCGGACATACTTAGCAGGCACTCCTTTCACATTCATACATTTCCACACTTCCTCTCTCGGTATTCTATCATACGCTTTTTCCAAGTCAATGAAAGCAGCATGAACATCACGCTGCATTTCACGACACCTTTCTATCATTCTGCGCAGTGCGAATATAGCATCTGTTGTACACCTCCCCGGCATAAAACCAAACTGTTTCTCACTAATTGTTTCAACTATTCTTTCCCAAATTTTCAATGTATGTGACATCAATTTGATACCCCTATAATTCCCACACTCCTAAATATCTCCTGTTCCTTTAAATATTGGTACTAATATACTCATTCTCCATGCATTCGGTATTCTCTCACTCTTCATTATTTTTCTCATTAAATCCCACAATATATCCACTCCCTCATCACCCAAACAAAAACCATTCCACCATTCATCCATTTCATCTCTCATATTAACTCTTGCTAAAATCTTCTCTTTGAACTCTCTTTTCACTCCCTCGTCTTTTAGTTTCCACCACTTAATCTTCTTTTCGTACGTTCTCTTGTGCTTGGTTACCATTCCAATCTTAATATTCATATCCATTACTAGAAGTCTATGTTGTGATGTGACGCTCCATTGATGACTTTACAATCCCTAACTTCCTTATTGAAACCTCTCCTACAAAGTATGTAATCAATCTGACTTTTGTTTCCACCACTTTTGTATGTTACCAAATTTTCTTCTCTCTTTCTGTAAAATGTGTTGACTATTCTCAAGTCAAATGCTTTGGCGTGTTCTAAGATCATACTTCCTTCATCATTCCTTTGTCCATACGCAATACCCCCATGTACTAGATATTCATCATTCTCTCTACCTCCTACATGCCCATTTAGATCCCCACATAAGTAAACTCTCTCTGAACTTGGTACTCTCATTACTACGGAATCCAACTGTATCCAAAAGTCTTCCTTCTCTGGGTCACGACATCCAACTTGGGGCGCATACACACTAATCACTCTACACACCTCTCTTCCTATCATTATTTTCATACTCATTATTCTATCACTCACCCTATCTATTTCACACACGTCCTCTTTTAACTCTTTATCCACAAGTATCCCCACACCATTTCTTCCGTTTCTATTTGCCCCACTATAAAACAACTTGTACCCCTCTGCTAGCTCCTTCGCTTTGTTTCCTTTCCATCTGGTCTCCTGTACACACAATACATTCACCACTCTCCTTCTCTCCATTAGATCCACTAACTCTCTACCTTTCCCTGTTAGACTCCATACGTTCAACGTTCCTATTCTCACACTCACTACCTCCTCCTTCTTCACATTTTTGTCGCTCAAGATAGAATCCCCTCGGATTTTGTCGCTCAAGATAAAACCGCACTAAACTTTAAATTTCGTGTTTTATGTTATTATAAGTTAGTTGTAGGTTAGATAGGACATTGTGTAAATATATGTTTGTATAATTGTCACAATAAATATTCAGATTCAGGACATAATAAATATACATATCAAAATCAGATTAAGTGTTAAGGAGTTCTCGTGGAACGAAGAACGGACAGAGAAACAACACTATTTATATTCCATTATTCCATAGTTGATATTAACGGCCATTCCTCGTGGATTCGAAAACACATATTGAAGTTAGATTGTTTGGCAGAACGTGTTGAGAGTAGTAACAAACCTGTAGTCTGTTTAAGAAGATATATCTAAATAATATTTTTGTTTGTGAAAAACCTCAGTTCAACCTTATTCAATTTTTTTAAATAATCCTAGGAAACTCTAGGTTTCTAGCTTCTTTGATAAAGACTTAACTTTGATAAAGACTTAAATAAACCCGATGTTCCCACAAGTCTACTGGAATCAAAATGGTTGGATTTCGAGGGACATCTGAACAAGTGAGGAGTGTTGTTGTAGCGGCATTCCTCTTAAAATCAACTATTTTTAAGAGAAATAATAGAATATAAGTAGTGTTGTTGTGGTAGCGGCGTTCCTCTTAAAATCAACTATTTTTAAGAGAAATAATAGAATATAAATAGTGTTGTTGTGGTAACGGCGTTCCTCTTAAAATCAACTATTTTTAAGAGAAATAATAGAATATAAATAGTGTTGTTGTGGTAGCCGCGTTCCTCTTAAAATCAACTATTTTTAAGAGAGATAATAGAATATAAATAGTGTTGCTGTGGTAGCGGCGTTTCTCTTAAAATCAACTATTTTTAAGAGAAATAATAGAATATAAATAGTGTTGTTGTGGTAGCGGAGCGGCGTTCCTCTAAAATCAACTTTTTCCCATTTATACATCCTGGTTTGAAAAATGGTAGAAATAGGTTGATATGAGGTAATCAAAATATTTTGACGGCCCTTGACTGTCACTGTGCTATCTTCTTTGACTGTTCTAGCTTCTTTGATAAAGACTTAACTTTGATAAAGACTTAAATAAACCCGATGTCCCACAAGTCTACTGGAATCAAAATGGTTGGATTTCGAGGGACATCTGAACAAGTGAGGAGTGTTGTTGTAGCGGCATTCCTCTTAAAATCAACTATTTTTAAGAGAAATAATAGAATATAAGTAGTGTTGTTGTGGTAGCGACGTTTCTCTTAAAATCAACTATTTTTAAGAGAAATAATAGAATATAAATAGTGTTGTTGTGGTAACGGCGTTCCTCTTAAAATCAACTATTTTTAAGAGAGATAATAGAATATAAATAGTGTTGCTGTGGTAGCGGCGTTTCTCTTAAAATCAACTATTTTTAAGAGAAATAATAGAATATAAATAGTGTTGTTGTGGTAGCGGAGCGGCGTTCCTCTAAAATCAACTTTTTCCCATTTATACATCCTGGTTTGAAAAATGGTAGAAATAGGTTGATATGAGGTAATCAAAATATTTTGACGGCCCTTGACTGTCACTGTGATGATGTCCGTTCCAAGTTGACCAAGTCGTTTTGTGTTCCTCTACACAAATCACACTGGATCACTATTATCTGAGTGTTTTTTGTGAACCAAGGATTCGCAAACAGTACTTACTTTCATTTCTTTGATGACTTTCAACGCCTTATCATCGTCCACATGTGACGAAACGAGTCCCATATGCTTTAATTTATCAACACCTTTGGATAGATGTGACAAATCCAATACATGGAACTTGACCAGTGTTAGACTTTCTAAACATTTACAATTGTCCTTTATAGTCTTTAACACGCTCATACTATTATTGCTGTTGAAATTTCGAACGGTCAAAATTAATAAGTTCCGAGCCGTGTATTGCAATAACTTCTGATAGGTCGTCATATTACTTGTGGTAGATTCCAATGCGTTGGAACGAAAGAGTTTTAAGAGTGGATATTCATTGAAATTCAGCTCTCGCACAACCAACCAGAGATCTTTGATAAGACGGTGCCAACGTTTGGAAACTGTAAAGAGAACACAGAAACTATTACACAGGATGTCCAATATTATATTTCATCAAAAGTTCACAATTTGATATGCACCAAATTTCAAGATCTAGAAAAACCTGTAGTTCTCTAAGCGTTCTCTTATTAGGCAGGATTTGTGAATACAGTGGATTTTAACCAAAAGTCTTGACATAAGAAACGTTCATACCTAGTATTTAACACCGTTATTTGTGATATCTTGTTCACAGACAGACATTCTGATGTCCATATTGTATTTTGAGGTTAGTTTCTACTATTAGTTAACCGCTAAAAATTTACGTAAAAGTAGATTGGATTTTAACCAAAAGTCTTGACATAAGAAACGTTCATACCTAGTCTTTAACACCGTTATTGTGATATCTTGTTCACAGACGGACACGGTGATGTCCATATTGTATTGTGAGGTTAGTGTCTACTATTAGTTAACAGTTAATTTAATAACTAGTTTGTCACAGTCTTGCATTGCCAAACTTTTCAATCTTTTTCCTTAACTTCACCCTTTCCCAATTCTATTTAGGGTTGGCTTTGCTTTCCTTAATTCTACATGCCACAACCTTTTGTCGGTGCCTACTCTCTTTAGCTTTAATTCTTTCCTGGCACGGCAACCCTAGCTTGCTTCTCACAGTATCCATAGAGACTGCGTAAAAAAACAGCCTTTTGCTGATGATCTCTCATCATTAGTTTGAAGTAGAGTTTTTTAAAGGCTAGAGGCTCCTCCTAACACCAAACCTTCTGTATTTAAATGAGCTCAGGACACCTAATGAAGCTTATTTGCAGAACTCGGTGGCTACAATTCGCCAAACATTTCAATATATTGGTTAAATTAAATTTGTGTAGACTGTTGTCTAAGGAAATCGTTGTGGAATAGAGTGGTTTCCTATTGCCCGCCCTATTTTCTCCACATAGGTGGTTTTAGTGAGGAGGCTCCGGGGACTCAAGCCCCAACCCCAGAATATTTCGGGTCTTACACTAGATAAAATGAAAAAAATATGGGTATAAGCATATGTTAATCAGGCACAGAAAAAAATCAACCCCCTCCTCCCCAGAATTTTTAGCTACAGCCGCTTACGTTTCTCCGGCCTGCATGATCTCCTGTTATGTAACATGTGCTAATCAATGAGCTCAAGTGGACTCAGCTCCCAATATGCCCATGTGTTATTTTGTATATTCTGTATTCCCCTTTTGATAAAATATCTCTTGTATACCCTTCGCTATACAGAGAGACCTCTGACCAACAATAAATAATTAAAATACATTCAACTCAAATAATATCCTTCGCTATAGAAACCTCTGAACAACAATAAATAATTAAAATACATCCAACTCAGAAAGCAAAATATTTTCACTTACCAATCTCAAGTGCGGTTCTCTCGAAAATATTAAAATAAGAAAAGATATGTCGAAGACAATCATCATTCAGTTTGTCTACATAGCACGCATCTGGGGCGACAATGGCGGCCAACTTATCAATGTTGTCCGGAACAGGTTGGTGTTTTTGATGTGCTGCTAAGACCTTGAAAAAAAGTGAATGTGATTTTTATTTAACTAATATACTAGAATTAAAATTAAAATGTGATTTTTATTTAACTAATATACTAGAATTAAAAGGTGAATGTGATTTTTATTTAACTAATATACTAGAATTAAAAGGTGAATGTGATTTTTATTTAACTAATATACTAGAATTAAAATGTGAATGTGATTTTTATTTAACTAATATACTAGAATTAAGAGGTGAATGTGTTTTATTTAACTAATATACTAGAATTGAAAAGTAAATAAGATTTCTGAGCGCACGGCAGTGCGCCAGGAAAAGTTCCAGAAAACACCAGTGTATCTTTACACGAAGCAATTGACCAGGTTTTTCACACCGTTGTACAAGGGATAGGTCATTGAAATTTTGAACATACATTCAAATGGTTATATTAAACTGGGCAGGAGATAGATAGTTTCAAAGTTTTGGATACTGACTGATTCACTCATGATCAAAAGTTTCAGGTACTCCTCGTGTATCTAGAGCGCTGAAATTTTGCATGAAGTTAGCAATTGACATCCAAGAATAGGGATAAATCCGAAAATTTGGACTTTTTAACTCTAAGCGCTGCAAAAGGGTGCCGCTTTATGGAAGACAATAAAATGTAATTGTGAACGTTAGTGAACTCCACTTTAGAATTTGGTATACATGTTTAGGGTATGAAGGAAATTTGCTGTATAGTTTTTGGGGGATTTTTATTTAACTAATATACTAGAAATAAAAAGCGAACTTGGGTGTAGTGGCAGCACTGATTCTAGACTGATCCGGCAGTAAGGCTTCAACTACCGTGGGGATTACACTTGCTTCAACCGCAAAATGCAAAGTTCGTGGTGTTATTAATTTTTTATCGGCAAAACATAAAAATACTTCTGAAGTTCATGTTGACCTGTGCTGGAGACGTTGTTATGTTAAAGTCAACAGTTCCTCGTTGTCACCAATCAGGAATTGAAGGGAGGATCATCTCTGAGTTCAGTAGCATTTTTGACGTAAAAAAAAAGAACTCCACTAACCCCTCATTTGTGAATCTCAGCAGACGTGACATCAGACTGGTTATTGGGCTACTGACGGGTCACCGTGTTCTAAGGAAACACTTAAAAACTATAGGGGTCAACAAGGCAACAGCGATGTGCAGGATGTGTGAAGAAGAAGAGGAGACGGCTTCGCACATTATATTTGTCTGCCCATATATGGCTCTACAACGCTTCAGGACGCTAGGGTTCCCGAGTTGTAAACTCATAGACATACACTCTAACCCAGTAGAATCTTTGCTGAACTTCATTATGGGTTCGGCAATTTCAGGACTGGGTGAGAGATATTAGACGTGGAAAAACTGGTGTGCAATAGTCCTAACTAGTGGACGCAGCACTTGGAATTCCGAAAGGAAAGGCCGCCACAATTAATAATAATTAATTATAATAACCCCTCATTTGGCGTTTGGAGCAAGTGGAATCCCCTTAGTCACTTGGGGACTACGCTCATATTTTCATTCCCAATCATCATGATATCTTTTCAGTTTAAGTCGCATAATGTTTAATAATTACGTCTAAAGTAAGTTTTCTCCCCCATAAAATATCGAAAACGGCTCATTTTACACAAAAAAAATTTGGTGTAAACATCTCACGACTTTCCTTACACTATAAAAAAGAGAAAGTATTGTAATGAGCTGAAAATTTCGATGTCAAGTTTTCAATGGCAAAACAGGTTTTGAGGTTCCCCAGAGCCAAAATCTCGAGTTTCAGCCATTGGTCCGTGTGTTGTGAACGAAATGTTTCGGTAGGATTTGTCGTTATCTGTTGCAATTTATGCCAGTACACTGTGCTTGCATATATTTGATTTAAGCCATTACCAAATGGATATTAATTCATTCTTCATTCTACATTTTCGAATAATAAAATTTGTTTAAAATAAATAATTTGTGTCCAACTTATTTGTATAAATTTGTATAATCTATGTATTGTATAATTAACAAACATACCAAATTTCAAGTCTCCTGCAGCAACTACCGTTCCCTTACCAGGCAGGATTCATGAAAACCACCTAAAATCGACCAAAATCGCTAGAAAACATCCAGCAACGTTAGATTGGAATTCAATCGAAAATATCCAGCAACGTTAAATTGGAATTTAGTCGATAATGGCGCACTCCATACATATAATTAATATGAAAAGGCACCAAATTTCAATCTCTAGCTCTTACCTTCTCTTTTCATGCCTGACTCGTGAAGACTGCTAAAAAAACAAAAAGGGAAGATTCGATTTCAAGTGAAAGAGTCATTTTGCATACATGCATAAAATTGATAAAAATAGGCATCCAATTTTAAACTCTAAAACTTGGGTACCGCTCTCCCAAAAAGCGGCCAATAACCGCCAACGGTATTTTAAACTTAAAAAAAAAATGTCTTTTCGCAATCAATTCATAAAAGTAATATAATAAGGCAACAAATTTTAAGCTACAGCTCTCTTACCGTTCTCTTTTTAGACGGGATTAACTAAAACCGCTAAAAAACGGCAAAAAACCGCCAACCACAACTTCCATTTTAACCAAAAGCTTCGTGGTTCGTTCCTGGCATAAAATTGACGTATGTACGAAATTTCAAGTCTCTAGTGATTACCGTTCTTGAAATATCTGGTTCAAAGACAGACACGCACACGGACCAATGGCTGAAACTGAAGATTTGTGCTCTGGGGACTTCAAAACGCGTTTTAGCATTGAAAATTCGATATCGATTTTTTTTTTTTAATAGGAGAGTAAAAACGTGCGACACAAAATATTCATTGATTTTTGGTGGAAATGTTATGGTAACCTTAAAACTTCTCTCAAAGTTCGGGTTAAAACCCTATATTTTTGATTTTCGTATTGAATGTTGTATAAAAAAAATAATATTTTTTTGATTGATTTTTTTTTCGATTTGACCTACATTTTTTGAGATTACGTACCTATACAAAACTTGCCTTAATACTCACTTTGACTTTACGTTTCTTCAGATAAGTTTCACCTTTCAATGCTTTGAGAGCATCCTCAGAATTGACAAACTTGATATGTGCGAACGAGGAAAATTTCCCATCAGTTACTTTGGCCTCCTTTATTGGTCCAAATTTAAGAAAAGCAGCTCGTAATTTATTTTCAGTAGCCTTAAAAACAAGAGAAGAAAATTACATGATTACTGAATTGAAAAGATTCAATAAAATACAGAGTTTTTTTGACCATTCAAATAACTCGCAAAAGAATTGGCATTTGAAAAAACTTCATCATGAATTCTAGTAAAAAAATATTGTGTAAATTCAAAGTTTGCAATTTTTTTTTTTTTTAATTTGGCTTAACGTGTCTTTAACATCTATTAGTCATTCGAGACGGGGGTTTTACCCTCCATTCGCTGGAAACTTGCAAACCAGCTACCCACATTGACTTCACCCAGCCTGGGTTGGGCTGGAAAAATAGCCAGCATCACGGGAGCGCAAACCCACGTGGACACCATGTGTGAAACAAAATCATAAAGGTATAAAAGTGGGCAATGAAATAATAACTCGAATGGCATATGCCGATGATATTATCCTATAGAAGAAGTGGCTGCAACTACTACAGCATTGCAAAGAAGGTGGGTTTGATAATACACGAGGACAAAACAAAATACATGTATGTTGACAAGAGAAATATATCCACGGAGCTACTCAGAATTCATCAATTAAAATTTGAGAAGGTGAAGTAGTTTAAATATTTGGGAAGCCGCTTCAATTCAGAAAACAAAATTCAGCAAGAACATCCAAGACCGTATTGTTGCAGCAATTAAAGCTCATTTCAGTATACAAAATATTTTGAAGCGAAGATACCTGACAATAAACTTCAAAATCCGACTGTATCAATACTACATCATATCAGTACTCCTCTACGGATGTGAAGCTCTAACCTTCCGTAAAACGGATGAAGAAAAATTAGAAAGATTTGAGAGAAGAATTTTAAGGTAAATATTTGGTCCAGAATTTAACAGTGAATACCACCCATAGAGAATCTTAAAAACAGGGAGATTGAATAAAAATATCGACACCTAAGTATTGTGTAGAATATGAAAAACGCCGGCTAAACTGCGGGACATGTAGCAAGGATGTAGGACAACAAAATTGCGAAGATGGCGTATGATGGAAATGTAGATGGATATAGGAAAAGAGGAAANTGTGTAAACACTGTCAAAAGACATTTGTCTTTGTGGGATGTCCACACCGACAAAGTCCTGGTTCAGAATAGATATCCTAGGGTCTAGATTTTTGAAGTTATACATACTTCTTTAGGCGCGTTAGGTATGAAAAAATGATTCGAGTAAAATTTTATTTTTCTGTCACGCAATTTCCGAGAGGCGAGAGCGTCACCATAATTCCGTGACGCGAGAGCGTCACGCAAATTCTGTGACGCTAGAGCGTAACGCAAAACTGTATGCATTCTGAAACTTATCCTGCAATTAAATTTGCTAGTGGTACATTTGATGGGTGCATTCCTGGGAAGATTTTTGTCTAGGTCCCATCCCTCTAATGTTAAGCTACACCGAGTAGGAACAAACAATGGATGGGTGACAGCAAAAAGGTTCTCGTTTTTCGATCTGAATGACATTTTTTCTCGAAATTTGTCGCGACGACTTATCAACTCAAAGCGAGAAAGTTGGGAAGATTTTTGTCTAGGTCCCTCTAATGTTAAGCTACACCGAGTAGGGACAAACAATGGATGGGTGACAGCAAAAAATTTTCGACGACTATGAAGAGATAGTGGTTCAGTGAACTGTAGACCTCACTCAATGTCGACGACTATGAAGAGATAGATAGTGGTTCAGTGAACTATAGAACTCACTAAATGTCGACGACTATGAAGAGGGAGAGAGATAGTGGTTCAGTGGACTGTAAACCTCACTCAGTGTCGAAGACTATGAGCCGTAGACACTCTACAGGCGGTTCACTGAACCAAATAATATGCTCTGTAATATGCTGTACAATTGAGACAGTAATTTAGTGCTCTTAATCTTCATCTCATTTCTGGTATTTTATTGATTGCTGATGTCAAAGTTCTTTTATCAATTAGAACACATACGAAGAGAGTTACCAAGGTTAAACTATTATTACTTGGGAAATATATTTTAAAGGACATACTATTTCGCGGTAGCCCAAAAATTGCTCTTATGGAGACTAACATTGTTTTTACTCAACCTCCACATGAATACAAAACTGACCTACAATCGGTCTCCGGTACTTAATCAAACAAACAACAATGACTTACTTCGCCAATATTGGTACAGAAAATGACAGTGACTGGCTTCACACAGTTGGGATCATTAGGATTGTATCTGAAGCCATATCCAATTTCAGGATTACTCGGAGGTATCTTTGATCTGTACATGAAATCTGGATCGAACGCTTTCTTTTCTTTTTCATCTTCAAATTTTTTATTGACTTTTCCGCTTGTTCGACGTTTACGAGGATTTACACCTTTTTTGACAGCCTAAAAATATAGTTAATCAATATTTATTACTTTTTTCACAGGACGTCTGGTTTTTTTTTTTTTTTTTTTTTTTTTTTTACAAAAGCACCCCATCGATTGAAAAGGTTAAAATGAGACTTCTCCCTCTCTAAGTATATGCCAAGAGCGTAATTTCTTTCACATGAATTATGACTTACTAACTTTCATAGTGTATATAGGTTATACTTGAGATTGCGAGATGTTACTTGAGGGTGACATCCTCAAGCGGTGAGTACAAAAGCGATTGGTGTAAAATAATACAGGAAAAAACTCTGCAATATTATTATGTTACTGACATAATTATATTTCATTGATTGAGATGGTTCTGGGGACCAAGTCAATTGCTGATTCCCACGAATAGATGTATCATGATAGTTAAAACCTTGAGCAGCATACAACAACATCTTTAGAGCTGCATTCTCATACATGGTACCAAAAGTGAAAATCAAGCATACAGCCATGCGTTCCTTTGAAGTGATATTCAACCGGTTCAAATATAAAGTATTCAGTTTCATTTCGTTGAACGTCTTTAATCTGGGACATTTTTACCAATTCGGGGTCTGGTAAGGTGTTATTTCTTTCAGTAATCTGGTTGTTCAACCCATGTTTTCCAACCCAGTTTTCAAGAAAAAATACTATCTTTAGCTCCTAAATTTAATGTGTATGCTGAGTTGAAAACACAGGTTCAAACTAAGTGCCTTACTTTTAGGCACTACGATAAGAAAAGATACATGACACAATGAACAGATAGAAAAAATCTAAAGACTGTCCCAAAAGAACACATTTTTGTTGAAAGCTACAGTTGAATCAGATAAGTAGTTCTATCTGATGATGATATTACCTTCAACGAGGAGTTTTTATTCGTACCGATGAGGAAAGAATCTCGTTTTTGGTTTTTATCGGAGGAACTGGGTTCGCCACCATCACCTTTGGAGGTTGGATTTACATTTTTCGATTCACCTTTCATAGATTTACCTCTACCTCCTTGAGGATCAGCTGAAAAAAAAGGATTGAATAATGATAAGCTATTGGTTTTGTCTGTTTCACTAAGCGCCTTAGAGGCACTGGCTTCTGTGTGGATGATAATTTCTACTTAATTTTTGTACTTGATAATGCTGCTTACAGTATGTAAGCAGCATTTTTTTTTTTTTATATATACTTTTGAGCGGCATACTAAAGTCAGCTAGTATATTGACTGACGCATATGAACGTATGTATCTCGACAAAGGATATACCTAGAACCGTGAAACAATTTCCTTTTAGTATGGCAGGAACGAAATAAGAAAGGAAAAATCCAAAGTCCGGAGCCGGAGTAGTTATGTTAGTGTTACATTGCCAATTTTAGTCCGACTTTCACCAATCTTGTTTTAATGTGTTTCTAAAAGTGTAAATAGAACAACTAGTTCTGAAATTTAACACATAATTTATTAATTTTAGATTCATTCAAGAAAAAAAACGGAATTTGCTCAGTATACAAATCAATTTGCGGCGACCATGCCTCATTGACATAATCACTATTCTATATCTCATATGGTTAGGTTACGTCAAAATGGCCATGCCTCGACTGGGTAGGATGTTTAGGGAGATTTGTTGGGTAGCATGTTTAGGCTGGGTGCAACCGCAAAGTTAGGCCGCACCCATCCTAACCTTGCTCAGACTTCAACACTTCAATTTTTATTCTGATTATATTCAATTTTGTCGCAAAGGAATATAAAATTAATAAATTGTAAGTTAAATTTCAGGCCTAGTTGTTATACCTATTTGGACTATTAGAAATATATTAGACAAGTTTGGTGAAAATCGGACTAAAATTGACAATCTAACATAACGACTCCGTAACACATTGCGCAATCCACTCTCGTGGTGGCCACCGGCCACCTACGAAACATCATCTTCCGCAACTAAGAAAACAAATTCGCAAGGTTCAAATTTCACAAAAATCCAATCCATTGCAAATTATTTCAATCGATTCTCATTTTATCTCGTACCTATAATGTGTTGAAATGCTGCCACTTGCCGCTATTACCATAGTCATAGCTATCTTATTGTTCTCAGGAAGGTGAATCAATTTTGAAAAAAAATCAAGACTTGGTATACGAGTGTGCCAGAATTATCCATAAATAATAATTACCAATACTTACATCCCCCTTTGCCTCGAGGCATCTTTTAAACAAATAACACTGAAAATAGATGACTGCAAATAGCGATTTTAATATTTTTATTTTTGAAATAAATATATATAAATAAGTGCAAAATGGCAATAAAATGTACTCAAAAAATAATAGATATTTGGAGATTATACCAGTATATTTTTGCAAAACTATAATTTTCAATATCAATACTATAATTTTATTATTATATTATCTTATCAGATAATTGCTCTAGGGATGGGCTAGTCATCCACGAGCCACGAGTCGAGTCATGAGTCGACTCACGACTCGACTCACAAGTCGAACATCTTTTTGAATGAGTAAACTCTTCGAAGAGTCGACTTACTAGTAGCTTTTTGTTGTTGTTGTTGTTGTTGACTGATAAAGATAATAAAGGGAGAAATATTTTTCCGGGTGTTTGTTGACTGAAGGAAAATGTTGATTGTGATGTCTTTTTAATGCAGGGGCGTACACAAGGGGGGGGCTGGCCGGCTATAGCCCCCCAAATTTTTTTTTCGGGTTAAGCCTTCAAATGTGAAACGCGAGTGCGGCGAGTGTATGTCATCTAACCCTGTGCTACTTACATAACAAAGTGCTAAGTTACGACGATTTTTTTCTACATTCCTTATCCTATAAAAAAGAAAGTATTTTAATGGGCTGAAATTTTCCATGTCGAGTTTTCAATGCCAAAACACGTTTTGTGGTCCCCAGAACCCGAATCTCGAGTTNATGTACATTTGTAAAGATAAATTACAGATTAATAAATTTTACAAAATGAGTATTATTCGCATATTTCGTCTCCTCCTGGAGACGTCCTCAGAACAACTCTTTTTGTTTATTTTCTTGATGACCCCTTCCCCAAATGGACCGAATTATTTTGGCCCAAAGGAATTCTACAGCCACGGGGAAAGAAGCATATGATACGGGATAGATACAACTTAAATAATTGGAAATAGCCTTTGAGTTTTTAAAAAGCAAAATTCGGAAAAGTATATTTAATAATAGAAACAATTTGAAAACTTACTGTTAAAAAGATCGATAAAAATAATATAATATAAGATTATAAAAGGAGTAACATAGGTTCTGTTCAATGCAGTGGGAAATCTCAGACTGACTATATGCTTGGTCAACCAAGATGCAGCACTTCTACTATGTGTGTGGTCGTATTTAACTTACATAAATTATAAAAAAAATTGTTAATTTTCCCGTTTCAGGTAACGTCATTTCAGTCTGTGGTACAGAAAGTGAAGACGGAGGCAATGTTAATTTCAATTCTATTTGGGACGATGAAGAGATGCAATCTTTCTATCAAGATATTCCTTATTTAAAAGATTTTCTGCCTCATTTAAAAGTTAAAGTATCGTCCTCAAATGATGGGGAAGAACCTTGGCGAAGTAAATCTGGAACTCCTACTGCAGAGGAAATCAGCGAAGAAACAATTGATCAGGAAATGAATAAGTTAACGCAAGAAGATGCAAACAAAGAACCAACTGTACCGAATGAAGAGAGTGAAGGACCAACAGAAGGAACTCCTCAGGAGGAACCAGTTGTAGCGACGACACCTTCTGCACCAGATGTTGTATTGAGTAATATTAAAGCTGGAGCAACGGCGGGTAAGAAAAAAAATAATTTGGTTGCTACCGTAAAAAAATAAACTCTTGAGACTAGTTAAGGTTATTTTCGAGGCATTTGGAAAAAATCCTGCCTAAGCTGGGGACTGGAGCCACTTCCAAGCTGGGAAGTCACGCCCTCCTGGTTTACCAAGAGAACGATTAACAACTATTTTACCGAGACAAAAATCAAATTTTAAGCATCCGTAGTTTCGTAACCTCTCTTCCCCCAACTCAGAGATGCTCCCAGGACGTACAGAAAAATTTATTAGTGTGATTTTGAGGTGTAGATAAAACAGCAGACAGAAAATTATTTCAAATATTTTACTATTACTTTGTTGACCCAACGAAGTTAGGTCTATGTTCTAGACCACGATTTTTATTTTATCTTTTTTTACCACGATAAAGATCTCAATCGCTTTGTCTGATTTTGATGAACTTTTTTATGAACATTAATTTCATTACGATCATACCAATATCATATTTTGTTCTACTCAAGCTCAAATACATAATGTCGACTTTTGAGGCAATAAAAACGTGTTTCACATAAATATATTGTCCCTTTGGTACACGTTAAAGTGAATACTTTGAGGAAATAAAAACGTATTTTACATAAATATATTGTCCCTATGGTATACGTTAAATTGAATACTTTGAAGCAATAAAAACGTATTTTACATAAATATATTGTCCCTATCGTACACATTAAAGTGAATACTTTGAGACAATAAAAACGTGCTTTACATAAATTTATTGTCCCTACACGTTCAATATTTTGAGGCAATAAAAACGTGCTTTACATAAATTTATTGTCCCTGTCGTACACATTAAAGTGAATACTTTGAGGCAATGAAAACGTGTTTTACATAAATATATTGTCCCTATGGTATACGTTAAATTGAATACTTTGAAGCAATAAAAACGTGCTTTACATAAATTTATTGTCCCTGTCGTACACATTAAAGTGAATACTTTGAGGCAAAAATAACCTGCTTTACATAAATACATTGTCCCTATGGTACACTTTAAAGTGAACACTTTCTGTATACATGTTTTTCCTTTTTTAGGAATCGACACCTATCTTGCCAATCTATACAAATGTGAAAATCGAGAAATGATTGACAATGCTGCTATCGAATTCATTATGTATCATAACACAAAAACAAGTCGAAAGAAGTTGACCAACACACTTCTGTTTGTACCTCGTACACGAATTGATTTGTTGCCATTTCTATCTCGCTTTGTAGCAATATTGCATCCATTTCAACCGGACATTGGAAACGATTTGACTTCCATGTTGAAAAACGATTTCAAATATCACACGAAGAAAAAAGATCAGATTAATATTGAAAGTAAAATCAAAAATGTTCGATATATTGGCGAACTTGTCAAGTTTAAATTATATTCGAAAATTGAAGTTTTGTATTGCTTAAAAGTGTTGCTCACTGATTTTGCTCATCATCATGTAGAAATGGTAAGTGGAGGGTGGAGGCAGACAGGGGGATTCCCCCATCGCCGGACTTGCCCAGAAATTATTATTTTGCTTAAAGTAAATCATGCACAACTTTACTATGGATATGCGATAGTATAGTTATTCTGTTATGTAATGCTCATTCGCTATGTAATTCACTTTCTAGAAAATACAGGGTGTCTCAAAAGTCCGAGACCACCTGAATAACTTTTGAACGGCTGTATGTTGAGTTTTGAAATTTTGCATGGTATTATATCATAAATTAAGCCACCTGATGGTGTGACCAAATTTTCAGGGGCGGGTCCCATGTGGCCCCCGGGGGGTCCAACCTTTTGTTTTTTAAATACGAACCCCCATCTTACATTTTCAAAAAGACAATAGAATTAGAAGTACTTTGCAAAAAAATTTACACCTCTAGGGTGTTTGGTTTCAAAATGGCGGCCATCAAATGGTTTTCCAAGATATGACTTCCAAGAGTGTCTAAAACTAGGCGAATTATGTCTAAAAAACCAGGTTCCTCAACATTGGTGTCCTATGCAATTATTCAATATCACATTGCAAATAATTCGCCTAGATTTAGACACTCTTGGAAATTTCAAATGACTGCCATTTGGAAACCAAACACGCTAGAAGTGTAATTTTTTTGTAAAGCACTTCTAATTCTATTGTATTTCTGAAAATGTATCACAAGATGGGGGTTCGTATTTAAAAAAAAACAATGGTTGGACACCTGTGGGGTACATGGGACCAGCCCCTGAAAAATTGGTCACACGATCAAGTGGTTTAATTTGGGATATAATACCATTCAAAATATCAAAACTTTTCTGTCACCTGCCCATTGCAAAAAATTGAAGATTTCATAGATCATATATATTTTTTTTTATATCACATTTATCATATACATCACATATATCACATTTCAACATTTTTTTTTTAAATTAATTTGGTATTGGATTTTCCCATTTGGGATTTTCTCCAGTATTTGAACAATAAACACGCCCTTTTTTTGCTTGGTTTTCAAGATGGTGTACATTTTGTGTTTTTTTCTCAGAACTTGTTACTTCTCTAGACGAAATTATGTATAACTTATTATTTTAACTAATAATGCACTTTTCTTTACTATTCGTTTAGAGGAAAACAACTCAAATTAAAGTAAAACACCAAAAAGTGGTTTAATCTAATTTATTTTAAAAGTANTCAGAACAAACGAGATCATTGTAACATCATATATTGTATATACATATTTTTAAAAATCCCGTTATGTGGAGATTCGAACTCACAACTCCGTGATTGAAACTTTTGATTACCCACGATGCATTAGTTTGAGTTTTTGATTTGTAAGATTATTTTAATATTTGGAAACACAAGTTCCCTCGTTTCTAAAATTAATTAATTTCAGAGCACAAGTTGGGGTTCTTAAAGTAAAGGGTAACCCAGAAAAGAACTTTTCTTACTGAATCTCATTCAAGGAGGAAGGCAGGTATTTAATAAATATCCGAAGAGGGAAAATTGTACATGTTCAATTTTCATATGCCGAAAATTTAAAAGAATGTGTTTTTTTTATCTTTGTCGAAGATTAGCTGAGTTTCACCAAATCGAAAGTGGTATCTAATATTCAATTTTTCTCAAAATTAAGAAAAAAGAAAAGATTTTTTGTTTCTTCTTCTAATAATCGGCGAATTTTCAGATCCCTCAATTGTAAAAGAAATTCACCAACCTGCAATATTTATAAGCTTTCGGTGAGTGGTAATGAAGGGTCAAAGCAAACTTCTTTGTTTCCATTGAATACCTTTGACCTTGAGAACTTCTTCGTTGATTTTTATTGACATTCAAGAACAATTCTTTTGTCGTACCTTGGAAATTTTCCTTGATCACATATTCCAAATCAGCATTCAACATTCCTTTGTTCTTCAAGTCTAACAATAAATGTTCCATACTTTTTATTTTTGAATTTCTTCTAACCACCTTCTTACGCAAGGCTTTGACTTTAGCTCTTAAATGCTTAATTATTACAGGCCTTATAATAGAACATTGCACTTCAACATCCCGAGTACGTGAAGCAATTGATTGGACTACTTCTAATGGGTCTACGTGACTAGGACCTGCTAAAGCTTCTAACACGCCTTCGTTGCTAGGGCCTGCTACAGCTTCTTCCTGAAGAAGTGGAAGAGTTATTACTCTAGATGTTCTTGGTTTTTTTACTTTTGTTTGGTAGTAGATTGGAAATGCTGGGAATATCGAAGGCACTGCGGTTGGAGAGAGTCTGGCCTTATATGCACCTGGTCTCAATAAAAAATCTTCTTTCTTAAAATGTGCACTACACAGTACGGAGGCTTTTGTAGGTTTGAAGTCTTTTCTTCTCACAGCAACCACCCACTCTTTAAGGCGCACCTCATCATTAAGTGGGAATCTAAAACAAAATGAAAAACATACATTACAATGAGAATGTTCTTCTAAATAATAACCGGATAAACTAGATTCTTCTTCTTGGTGATTGAGAATGTTGTTCTAAATAATAACCAGAAAACTAGATTAGGTAGTATACATATCTCTGGAAAGAGAAACCGTTTCAAAAAGAATTAGCCGGCGAAAAAATGTTTTATACCAACTAAAATACAGGGATATACATTGATATCTACTGCAAATAATTAAAAACACAATTCAATAATTTAAGCTCCTTTTTGTACAGCAGAATTTTAACTGCAAAGCCACCCTTGAAACAGAAACGGTCACTCATAAACCTGCGTTGTGCGTTCGTTTTGATGGATATAGGATTTGGTCTACGTAATATACAAGAACTTGATTGAAGCACATCATCTCATTTTCCTCTTAACATTAATGATTCTCTGGTTGCAAGCTACATAAAAAGATTGGGACCTGATCTGGGAAGAAGTTTTACTTCAATATATTTTGATAAAGACTTTAAAACTCTAACATATCGCACTATCTCCTAACCAAAGAAGAAGTACAGAGAAACACAGCAATTTTGAATTACTTACGTGTGAAAAGATAAACTGCTATCGGGCTTTTGACGATTGGTACAACCATATGCACAACATGAAGCAACCATGATTAATTTGCAAAGGCTCAAAAATGTTTTTTTAATTTAAAAATCAAAGAAAAACGAGAAAAAATATTAATAGAGATTTAAACACCAGCAATTTCTTATAGAAAATGAAAATGTAAACAATCTTTTTTGCCTTTTTAAAAATGGCGGACGACAGTGGCGCTAAGGCCCCGTAGTGGTAGAAGGAGTTATTAATCTATTTATTCCACATCAATGGTTTCTACTTTCCATCACATTGACAGCACCGATCCTGGGATGGGCCGGGAATAGTCAACATTCGATGGGCGTGAACATGTCATCCACTTAGTAAAACCGCGCTGGACGTTACTTTACCACAGTGATCTAACGGGAACTGGTGTATTCAACGTGCATAGAAGTTGGCTTGTATTACTTTTCTTTGCGATAGAGGAGGTAAAAAAGTCCCAATTTTATTATGACCCCTTATTATGAATCAAAGACCAATTCATTACCCACCAGGTTAAGAGCACTGGTGGAGAAAGGATGTGAGAAATGTTTTATATAAGTTTGAATCTGATAACACGAGCTGACGTCAGTGGCCTTATCTCGTTTTGAATTTGAACTAAGAAAATGTCTACTCATCTACTGATTATTTCGTATGTAAATCATACGCCTGAAATATAAAACGTGACTGCAATGAAAAAAATCGAGTAAGAAATACATGATGTATTTAAGATATTTTTCATATATATAATAAAAATTTGAAAAAGTCGATCCGACGAAAATTAAAAATATTTAAAATCTTTCCTCAAACAAAAAACTTAGTCACCAAAGACATTCATTTATTATAAAAAATATTAAGTATTGAAATAATATTTATTCAAAATTTACTGGTATTTTTTTATTATTTACTAAAAAATCTGGTCCAGGAGCCTCACTTTATATTCTACTATTTCACTTGAAACGGATAAAGGTTTATGAGTTATCATATGTCTAGACAAAACACTTTTCTGAGGATAAGATTTATCACATTGATTAGACTTGAATCGGATTATGAGAAATTAATTTATCACATTAATTACATTTAAATTGGATACCGTCATGTGTTAACATATGTGTAAACAAATCACTTTTTTGAGAAAAAGATTCATCACATTGACTGCACTTGTATCAGATACCTTTATTAGCATATCTGTAGACAAATTACATTTATGAGAAAATAATTTATCACATTGATTACATTTAAATTGGATACCGTCATGTGTTAGCATATGTCTAGACAAATCACCTTTTTGAAAAAAAGATTGACCACATTGATTACACTTGAATCTGATACCTTCATGTGTGAGCATATGAGTATACAAAGAACTTTTTCGAGAAAAAGATTTATCACAATGATTACACTTGAATCGGATACCTTCATGTGTTAGTATATGTCTAGACAAATCACTTTTTTTAGAAAAAGATTTATCACATTGATTACATTTGAATTGGATACCTCCATGTGTTAGCATATGCGTTGACAAAGGACCTTTTTGAGAAAAAGATTGATCACATTGATTACACTTGAATCTGATATATTCATGTGATAGCATATGTCTCGAAAAAGTATATTTACAAGAAAAAATTTCATCACATTGATTACATTTAAATCGGACACCCTCATGTGATAGCATATGTCTAGACAAATTATTTTTTTGAGAAAAAGATTTATCACATTGATTACACTTGAATATGATACCTTCATGTGTGAGCATACGAGTAGACAAAGAACTTTTTTGAGAAAAAGATTTATCACATTGATAACACTTGAATCTGACAATGTTGTGTGATAATCTGTGTGTCGTCAAATCACTTTTGTCCAGGAAGTCATGCCCACATTGGTCACATTTAAATCTCTTATTAGCATTTTTTTGAAATAGAGCTCTCATTATTTACAATGACGCTAAACAATTCAAATTTTTCTTCTTTTGCAATAAAACAAGGTTGTAATTCCATCCCTCTATTTGGTTCAGTCTTTATATTTTCAATGGTCGATGTATCAGATAAGTCGTCAGACTTGATCATCAATGTTTGTAAAGTTTCTACGTTGGACGGTCACTGTGTCATGTCATAATATGACTCAGATTGGTCAAATTCTTCCATCCCAGTTTTGATATCAATGCTTTCTGTTTTAATAGTAGTGACATCTGAATACTCCATCATGAAAACTGTCAGTGGATTATGTCTAAGAATCAAAATTTCTGAAATGAATAAAATAAATGAAATGAGACCTTCGGATTTCAATCAGATGGGAAGATACGACGCAATAAATATTCAAACCGTTTAAATTCTTCATTGTGTTAATAGCAAAGGGAAAAATCACTAGTTCAGCTACTTACCTCAGCCGCAGTGTAGCCTCGTGAGAAGTTCTCTATGTTTTCAAATGAGACTTTTGATAACATCTCTTAATTAAAACTGTATTATGGTGAAATAGAAACATGGAGTAAATAAATATATAATTGAATTCTAATGCAAAGTTATGTATCTCGTGGACGTAGTTACGGAAAGAAATACCATGAATACTTACCAGGTTAGTGATTCTAGTACTTAAATTATAATGGAAAGCTTTGTATCTTGTGACGCAGAAATAAAAAAAGCTAAGTTACCGTTATGTTAGATTTTCAATTTTTAACGAACTTGTTTTACTATGTTTCTTAGAGTGTAAATAGAAGAATTAGGTCTGAAATATAAATCGAAATTAATGAATTTCAGATTATAAGGAAAAATGAATTTAATCAATATCCAATAAAAATGAAGTAAAATAAATTGACAGATAAAAATAAATTATTTCTATAGAATTTTTCTTGTTGTTTTTCGCGACAGTTTCAAAATTTCTCATGTAATTTATTTTTCACGGATGTTTAAAAAAATTTCATTAAAATCTCATTTTTATGTAAACAATTGCACTTCATTATTTTCCCTTTATTTTGTTCAAATTTAAAATACTCGTAATATGAATACTATTGTTTTTCAAATGATTTGACATTTGATCACAAAAACAACAATTTATATCCTCCGTGCAGGCTTGGATAATTGGATAATGTTGTTTGAGGCAATATATTATTCCTCTTCATGTTTTGATATCTTCTTATTTCGCCTCCATACTACGTTTGACATTTTTGACAAAAAATGTTAACCTAACATACTTCATCTTTAATCTAAAAATCCATGAAAAATAAATTACATGAGAAATTTCGAAAATATCCTTACAAAAAACAGCAAAAAATCCTACAGAAGTAATTTATTTTTATCTCTTGTCATATTATTTTACTTCATTTTTATTGTACTAGTTCGTATCTAGAATTATAGACAAATCTATGATTTTTTGAAAAATATTCAAAAAAATCGCGCCTTAAAACAAAGCAAACTTGAGTTGAAAAAACTCAACTCAAGTTTGCTTTGTTTTAAGGCGCGATTTTTTTGAATATTTTTCAAAAAATCATAGATTTATCTATAATTCTAGATACGAACTAGTACAATAAAAGTGAAGTAAAATAATATGACAAGAGATAAAAATAAATTACTTCTGTAGGATTTTTTGCTGTTTTTTGTAAGGATATTTTCGAAATTTCTCATGCAATTTATTTTTCATGGATTTTTAGATTAAAGATGAAGTATGTTAGGTTAACATTTTTTGTCAAAAATGTCAAACGTAGTATGGAGGCGAAATAAGAAGATATCAAAACATGAAGAGGAATAATAGATTGCCTCAAACAACATTATCCAAAAGTGACATCTGTCTAGAACGCACAATTTTTCTTTAGTGCGGCTCTAGTGTTGTTGTTTTTATAATGTTTATTTTTTTAAACTTTATTGCATTTAGTTTAATATTTTTATTAAAAAACAAGATATTTATATATTTTAACAGTGATTGAAAAAGAGACAATTTATTAAACTTTTAACTTTTTTGTTGAATTATGGAAAGCTCTGTGTGTAATGTTTCCCTTAGGGAATTAAAAAATTTGAGGAGGCACATAAAGTCCGAGCATCCAGAAGAAGATGTAGATATTATTGCACCTACATTAAAATCTCTGAAATTTCAGTATTGGAGACGTGTAACAATCATTCCCGGATATAGGGGAGGGCCCGGGGGGGCATATGCCCCCCCCAGTTTTTTTAAGCGGGCGGTGTTTCTCAAATCACGTAATTTTTTTTTAAAAAAATCAAATGAATGGTGATCCACTGTGGCTTTCATCCCCTTGAGAGGGGGGGGCACGGGCACCTATTTTTTTCCAAGGCGGCAGGTATCGTTGATGATGCTTGTAATTAACCTCGCTCTGGGTGTGTCCTATGCGCCACAAAACAGGGGCGGATTTAAGGCTATAAATTTGGTATTGTTTTTTTTAGCGTGCGTGTACAGAAACGATTTTTGTCCGACTTATATTTACCATATTAGTGAGTTTAGGACGTCTCCGTGGCAGAGTGCGCATCACACTCGGGTTGCACCAAGGAGGTTTCGGGTTCGATTCCTGGACGGGTCGAAAATTTGAAAAAGGTTTTTTCGAATTTTCTACTTGGTCTGGTTGTGTTTGGAGGTAACTCAGCCTCTTGAGGACAATTGAGTAGCGATGGTAATAGCGCCAAGTGGTAGCATTATAAGGTAAAAATTGTTTAAGTGTAGATTAGGCTTAGTGATATTGGAGTGAATATAGAAAATAACTTGTAATGCTATGATGCCCACAAACATTGTGACATAATAACACAAAGAATTATACATTTACATATTAGTGAGTTTACGCGTTGCTACGAAAAAAAATCCTTAACGTAAGAGACCATTAGAAACGTAAAATGTAGAATGGTCTTTTTCGTTAACGATTTTTTTTTTCGTGATTACGCGTATACTCACTAATATTTCGTGGAATCTTACGGGTTGTGCAAAAACTGTCTTAATAACACTTATAACACCTTCATAAATAGGTGGGTGCAAATTGCTTAAAATACTGCAATTTGTAGTATTTTAAGCCATGTACGGAAATGTCATCAAAAATACGAAAATTTTTACTGCTGGGTACGGAATTGCTCACTTGAGTTCCGAACATCACTGGGCAGATGTGTTCCAGATCCGACATGGCAGATGGCGGGACCTTGCAAAATATTTATTGAAAAAAGAGAAAAGACCGATCATAATTGCTAATATAAAATAAAGTTCAGATTCAGAACAGAAGTCTTCTGTTCTTTTTTATTCATCAATTCTTCGAAAAATTATATTCCCTTGAACAACAAAGTAAGTTTCAATATGGTATTTTATTTAAATTAATCATATCAAAAATAGTAGTCAGGCAGAGTTAGAGCCGACTTAATGCGTCATGTAATTAAGAATCAATAATCAATCAATCTCCATACTAATTAAATCAGAAAGTTTTTATTTACTCTTAAATTCACTTGGCGAGTAATTTGGTTTTAGTCAAAAACAGATGGTGCAAACGTATAAATCGGACTCTTGTGAAGGAAAACATTACGTTTACGTGTCTGCCCTACCTTACTAGTAGTCTTATGAACTGAAAACTTCACTCGGATCAAATGGACTCCATGAGGTTTTGGGTTGCCAATTACAAACATTAATTGCTCATCCGTTATAATTCCATGAATGTAATGAATGTCTGCGAGTATCATCAAAATGGAACACGGCGTTCAAAATTTATCGTGGTTCATATATATTCGTAAACATCTGTGTGAACCACTTAAAAGGAAAATCGTGCACTTAGACTTAATTTAGCCCAATACATAAGGATTTTTCTAAAATTGTGGTTGTGGTTCTATAGTAGTTGTCAAAACGACCGTTTGTGGATGATGGTAGGAATACGCCCTCCAATTTATGGAAAGTAACAGCGACAACGTTGTCGCTCATCCTGACCATATTTCTAAACAAATTGTGTTTCTCTTGTATCTCATTTTCTAGGACTCACTGCTTGTTTTGTTCCGCCGTTTTTTCTTTATTTATACTTATAATTTTTTTTTTAATTTCAGTCCAATTAAAAATGGGGAGGAGGAAAAGTAAGAGAAAACCACCACCCAAAAGAAAGAACATTGAACCATTAGACATCCAATTCAATTGCCCTTTTTGTAACCATGAAAAATCTTGTGAAGTTAAAATGTAAGTTTTTTGTGTACTTTTCAGTTAATTTTTGAATTTCAAGTCTTTTTATTCAAGTTTTTCCAGAGTATTCTTTTCTCTAACAGTTCTTAAAACATCCTCATTTGTCATTCTGTCTGCCCAACTTATTTTCAGCATTCTCGTATGCTTCCAGTTTCTTTTTATCCTCTCTACTAATCGTCCAAATGCCACACTCCACGCATATGTTTTTAGTAATCTTTTTCTTGTTTCTGCGCAGATGTTGGCATATAGACTTGAATGATCATTGTGTCTTTATATTAATCTTGAGTTATATTGGATAACTAGTAATATTTTTTCCCCAATTTCTGTTCCTGATGAATACTCCACTTGGTCATCTGATTTCGGATAGGCCAACTATGTTTAACTTTAGCTTTTCCATTTCAATCTTGAGATTTTCCGGCTGTTGCTAAAGTTCTGACATTCCATGCTCCAATCTTGATATGTTCTGTTTTATTATGGTTTATTTTGATTTTCCTGATAGTGCCCTCGCAACCATCCTCTACCCGGAGATCCGAATGGGAGGCTATTACTCCGGAAAGTTTTGACTGCATGAGCTCCATCATGTATATTATCTATACTTATAAAACGCAAATTATACTAAAACTAAAAGAGATAACGAAAAATTACCGAGAATAGACCCCCCCCCCAAAATAGTATATTAGTACCCCATAAAAAATATAAAATTTGAAAATTTCTGTTTCTCCCCGATTTACGGACGGTTTTCATCACCATAAAATCGGAATTGAGAGGCACCACTTCGGGATGGGTGAGAAAGCTGAAATTTGATACAAAGGTGTTCCGAAGTACAAAAAATGATATCCTTGATTAAATATTGAATTTTATAACTAGAAGCGGTGCTCACTCTGGGGTCGGTTCCACCAAAATCCATAGTTAAGAAGTATCACTTCGGGATGAGCGAGAAAACTGAAATTTTATACGAAGGTCTTCCGCAGTCCGCAGTGAAAAAAATAATATCTTAGGGTAAAATTTTGAATTTTCTAAATAGGAGCCGTGTTCACTCTGGGGGTCGGTTCCACCAAAAATATAAAATTGAGAAGATTAAATTTCGCGATCAAGAAATTGTTGTTGAATTTTGTAACCGTAGCGAAGCACGGGAAAACAGCTAGTTTTATATATATTGGTTAAATTCAATTTGTATTAGACTGTTGTCTAAGAAAATAGTTGTTGGTTCCTGTTGCCTCCCCTATTTTCTCCAATACTATAATCTCTTGTTGCATAAAATGTGTTAATATCGGAGCGTAGAATATCATATACGCCATCAGCTCCGAATAACTTTATTTGGTTAGGTTGGATAAGAAGAAGAAGAAAAAAAAAACGAAATCTTAATTTCTTTTAATCCTAGTACAACTTACTAATATTATTATGATTCTGCTACTGATCCAGTCATATAGCAGTAATTGACATGGTTCTGAGGGCCCATGTCAATTAGTAGATGTACGATGATGACAATTAATTTATTTACAAGTTTGAAAAAGAAAGAAATAGGTGCATTACTTGATTTTGATTACCTTTAAAAACTTTGTAACCCAAATTTTAGCCAGCGTCTATGACGCGTTGAATACATCAGTTCCTGTAAGTTAATTAACGTCCAAAGTGTTTTTTTTTTTTTCAGTAGGTGACCACTTAGGTTCGAGCTCTCGTGCTTCTGGCTATTTCCAGTTCAGCCCGGGTTTAGTGTGGTAGCTTGTTTGGAAGTTTGTGGCGAATGGATGGTAAAACCCCATATCGAATGACCTAGGTTTAGCTTTAAAAAAGTTAAGACACATTGTGAACTGGAACAGTCACCATTTATGAATGACCAATGAAAATGTGAACATCTGCATCCAATTCATACTGTTTGTCATTGGGTGTCAAATCACATTACTCATAGACAGACATTCGTCTGAATGAGATTAAGCGAAATTCCATAAATAATCTGGCATGAATCTTTAAATTTCAAGAAAGAAAACTTTTAGGACACTTGGTTAGCAAATTCGAAAACATCCTGTATACCCAATTTGGACATAACAAATTTCATTAAAATCTGTCAATGCCAAGTGACAAAAGTACCACCTACGGGAGGGCGATTTTACGTAAAATATGAACTTTTTAATGAAAGGGTTGTTGTTTTTTTTCAGGGATAAAGGTCGAAATTCAGCTCGAATATCCTGCCGTGTATGTTTAGAAGATTTTCAGACAACAATTAATTTTCTTTCGGAACCAATTGACGTGTACAATGATTGGGTTGACGCTTGTGAAGCGGCAAACTAAGTCAATTTCTAGGGCAATGGTGGATGATTGGGTTGACGCATGTGAAGCGGCAAACTTAAGTCAATTTCTAGGGACATGGTGGATGATTGGGTTGAAGTCTATGAGGCAGCAAACTATGTCAAGCTTGAGGAGAATGGTGAATTTTGCTATACAATTTTATTTACCACAAGAGATGGAGGAGGAAAGGGACGTCAATACTTATTCACGCTTTGTACTCTCATTGTAAATTAGATCGTTAGATTAAAACGAGTAAAGAGCACAGCGAGCTCCAATAAATTGTTGTATTTTATCGTAGCGTATAAAAGTACATTTTGGACTAAGGCTAAGGTAAACCACAAACATTGATCGGCCACATTAATCTTCATGCATACATCGACATTAAAACATTAATTATCACATATTATTTTTAAACAAATTATTTTTTTCCGAAAATACATCGAATTTTTGTTAGATAATTTAGTTCTGAAACTAAATTTTTTATTCTCTCCGATTTTATGAATTCTGATATTACTGAATTTGAGGAATGTCGAAAGTGGTCAGTACTATGATGGGAGATTTCTTGGTACATACATGGTTGTTTGGAAATTTGAAGTCATCCATAAATAAGTTTGAAAAATATTGGTTGAAAGGACAATATTCCGAAGACATATTTAAAGCCCACTTCTTTTATTAATGTTCTGAGTTTATATTAATTTCACCGTATTGTTTTTCGAAGTGTTTTCCTGGAGAATTGAATATTAAAATTGATGGTACTTTTTTAAAAATAATAATGTAATAATTTGTTTCTAATAAAAAAAAAAAAGAAAAAAAGGTACGTAGAATCCAAAAATCGAATAAAAAATCCCTTTTTCCGCCCGCCGTACGCCGCGCCATGATGGGCACTTGCCACTTAGCGTTGACCGATTTGCTTGAAATTTGGTATGTAGGTTCCGTTTGGGTGCAATCAAATATACCGTTGGCGATTTTTGTCGCTTTTTAGCGCTTTTCACTTATCCTCTCTAAAAAGTGAATGGTAAGAGCTAGAGACTTGAAATTTGGTATGTATGTCATATTTGGAGTCTTAGAATCTTTTTGGTGCAATCAAATTTACCGCTGGTGGTTTTTACCGAAGTAATGCGAAAGCGGTTCCGGGGTATAACTTTTTTTTTAAAAGGTTTAATTATGCCTCAGAACTTGAGGGGGGGGGGTGTATTTTTTTAACCAGTAAAATATTAAACTCATCTGTCAGATTTTTTCTCCTTATAAGCAAACTAATATAAGCTGTCGTACGATAAGTGAGTATTTGCCTATGAGAGCTGTCATATTGTCAGAGTTTTTCTCCTTATAAGCAAACTAATATGTGCTGTCGTACGATAAGTGAGTATTTGCCTATGAGATCACCTTAATGGTGTCCAAATTATGTGTGGTCGGAAATTGAAGGAAACTGACTTGCCAATGTGACTACATTGATTTCGTTGTAATAAGGGCTTACATTATTTTACTTAAATTTAGCATAATTTATTTGTTTCATGAATTCATGAAATGCTAGAATAAAATATCAATTTTATTTATGTTTGATTTACGATACCTACGTTTGTATTTTCTCTTTTTATTTAACTACCCTTAGCTATTTCATTACATTCTTTTCTACAAATGTAGATGGAGCTTCAAGGAAATGGAAACTGGCAGAGTGGGAAGGCAGAGTTAAAATGCTAAGGAAAAAATGACTTAGGCAGCGTTTTTGGAAACTCGCGCTAGCTAGCACAAGTATTTATGGTGGAGAGGTTCTTCTAAAGTAATGGTGTCCAAATTATTGCTGGCCCTATATAATGATTCTTTAATAACCGCCTAATTTTTTTTTTTTCCTTTTAATTATAGCGTCTACACTACATTTATGATGGCAAGTTTCAGTCATAAATGCAGCAATTACTGACGCTCAAGGGATCCCAACCGTCTTAGAATTTTTCCGGCTTCACCGGCATACTGTTGTAGAGGGACATGGCTTTTATTATAGGGGACTTGAACATATAAGTCTCCCTACTATTGGGGACACTGAACAATATATCACCCGAAGACCTGATCCTTGGATCTGGTAATCTCAAGGGTACACGTTCAACTAGATATTGATGATTGACCGAACCTTCACAAATTTTCTTCAAAAATTTGATTTGTGCATCTTTCCTTCTCATCTCCAAGGAGTCAAGTTGGAGGTGGTCAATCAATAACCCATACTCAATGTAGTGTGGGTAGAGGGGATAAAAGTTATTT
>CM022881.1:13169809-13191986 GCA_012654025.1 Pachypsylla venusta | reverse complement strand
TATTAAACCTACCGAAGATAGACGATTTAGTTATGATAGTTGCCGAAGATGTAAGTGTTTGTTATATATATATATATATATATAAATATATATAAAAAAAAGGTTCATTCAAAGGGCGGGGTTAATTCCTGAGGAATTCTCTTCCACCCAACCCTTATACTGTATATTGACTTACTTAAAAAGAACGTTCACCCTGATGCGAGTAGGTAACTTGAAATTTATAGTAAGTAAGCAAAAAATTGAAATATTCCCGAAAAAAAAATCATTTAATCTGAAAATTACACTCAAAGTGTATATGAAACATGCAAAAATTACCGGAAATGGACACCCCCAAATCTGTACCCAAAAATTTCCGGAAAAATGTCAAATCTGATTTATCTTATTTTGTAGACCAGCTATGTCCGATTTTGCAATATTAAACAGAAAAAAAAAAAAAAAACAGACTGAATTATTTTGGGCCAAAGGAATTCTGCAGCCACAAAAAGATTCATACGTTGGTACTAGTTGCAGAAATCAACTACCAAATTTGAAAAGAAAAGGTTCTAGCAGCTCTTGTTCAAATTAATTTTGTGTGTAAGCAGATGTGGACAGTGGACAGCATACTATTACACACGAAACTGATATGAACAGGAGCTACAGGGATCTTATGAGAGGATATGGCCAATGCTGGCACGTTATCATTCATTGCGTGAAAATAATTATCATGTTGAAGACAGAGAAGTGAGTTACTTTTAACTTCAAACAAAGTCTTTACATTGAAGCATTTTCCAAAAAGCAGGTGATTAAAGTATTCATGTTAAGAAATCAACGGAAATCGCTGTTCTCAATGCAAACAATTCCTGTTCCTTAAACCAGAAATTCAGATTTTTAGGTTTGCAGATTTCGCGGCCTCTCTGTACATGTCTTAGTTTCAAATAATGTTCGTTCAAATGAGATCTGTTTGATTGCTTGCCAATCTAGAGATACACTTTGTCCGATGTCCAAATGTCGTTCAAACTTTTCTACAGGATGATCCTGAAAAACTTCATCACAGAACTAGTATAGGTAGAACACGTCATTTCGGCATATGCTGAATGGAGTAATTTGTGTTGGAAGTGACGTGTTCTACCTACCCTTGTTCTGTGATGACGTTTTTCAGGTTCACCCTGTATATTAAATGAGATACGATTCTGTAACCCTTAAATATTTTGAAATATAAGTTGCATTGTAGCTACAGGGGGAAAATGAAAAAAATCGAGCGATAACTTGAATTTTGGATGATCTAACCGTAGGTTGTGCCCAATTTATCAAAATTGGAGTTTGGTGGAACCGACCCACCGTAAACGTTTATTTGGCCATAGAGACTTCCATAGTTACTTATTATTTCTTTTGTTTATATACGTTGGTCGGTTTACAAATATAAATTCCGGATGAGTAAAACTGGTTGAAGGGGAGATGTTCTTATTATTTTGTTGCTGATTATAGTAGGAGATATCAAGAAGTGTTTTGGGACGATCACTGTTGATCACATTATTTGAAATGAAAAGATCATTTTGATTTGGGATTCGCTGTTGAGAGGGAGGAAGGTTGTACGGAAATACTATGTTTTCATTTGGATTGATATTGTTTGGTCCAAGGACTTGAAATGGAGGATAAGTGAAGGAATCTGAAGGACGCTGATATTCTTCTGGCTGTGATGAAGGGTAGCCACTGAACGGATTTGCAGTTGATGTGGGATTTGTTACTGGATATGTAAGTGTCGTTTTTGGTTCATTTGAAATTATTTCCCAACCTTGTACGAAGTTTGTCTGGTTGGGTACCTTGGATACGTTACTTATTTCATATATTTGAATAAAATTTGGTTGATTGGGTACAGTTGGTTTGTAATTCTGAGTAGAAGTACTTTGTGTGGTTGTTGATGAGTTTTTGTTACATGTTTGGTTATCTAGCTGGTGTAAGTGACACCGATTTTCTGAAGAATTATTTTTGCAAGGATTTCTGTTTGGATTCTGATTGCTGTTATAGCAAGGACTAGTTTTATGTGGGACATTTTCATTGTAGTTTTCCCATTTTTCTTTAATCATATCAGATGCTTTTTCGGCAACCATTAAAGTAGGTGCGTACAAATGTGCACTAGGAACTGTGGGAAATACAGAAGCATCTACAACCCTTAAATTAGAAACTCCGTAGACTTGTAGTTTCTCATTAACAACTGCTTCTTGATCAAATTGAGTTCCCATTTTACAAGTACCACTTTGGTGATATAAACTGCTTGTAAAATATTTCATTGCACATTTCCAATAATCGTCACATGCAAACTCGTAATGAGCACAATCTGGTATGGGTGTGTTGTGCAGGCGGCTTCCAATGGACTGGAAAGCGTCAGTTTCACTCATTTTGATAACGTTTTTGATAGCTTCCAACATAACACGCCCATCCTCTTCGTGCTGAAAAAAGTCGTAATAAATTTTCGGAAACTTGAACGGATTTTTTGACTTGAGCTTGATAGAGCCCCGAGTTTTTGGCCTGAGTACAACTGGAATGATTGACCAAACCTCAAGGTTATTTATGTTTTTGTAGACACTATCATAAAGGTCTTTTCGAACATTTAAACTCTTTCTAAAGACACGACCAGCATCAGAGTTGAAACTACCGATAGAAAACAAGTATTCTGTGTCAGGCCAGGACCGGTCATTGTTATACTTTGTGTTCAGGTATCCTATCCCGGTCACACCACCGGGTACAGTAAAAGGTCCGCGACCAAATTTTAACCATCTCAAGAATTGATCAACGTTCACAATTTTGTTTTCTATGGTGGAGCCCGTGTTCGTTCTATTCATGAGAAATGTGAGTCCAAAATAACTATGATGATCATTCAAATTTTGTCCAACACCTCGCAAATCTGAAAGAACTTCAATATTATACTCCTTGAGATGGTTTGCAGGCCCTATGCCAGACAACATCAATATTTGGGGATCATTAACAGCACCTGCGCAAAGAATCACTTCCTTCTTAGCCAGCACTACGCGCTTGACACCGTTCTTGCGAAACTCGACGCCATGAGTTTTTTTTGTTTTGGAATCAATGACGATTCTTGTGACATGTGCAGCAATCGCAACGTGCAAGTTTCGTAAGCTTCTCTTTTTGATACTCTTCAAATATGCTCTCGATGCACTGTACCTTTGACCTTTGCTCAATGTAGCTTGCAACTTGGAAAAACCTTCCGTTGCTGGATATTCTCCTGTATAGTCATAAATGGGGTATCCTAACTCACATGCAGATTGGATAAATTTTTCTGTGAGCAGATTTGGATAAGGTACGTTCTGTACTTTAAGAGGACCACTTGTGGAATGAGCTCCTTGATCTAAAAATTCACTTGTGTTATTTTCAAACTTGAGGAAATATTTGAGCACACTTTGATAGCCCCATCCTTTGTTCCCGGCTGCTTCGTACGAATCAAAATCCTTTCTATTACCTCTTGTGTATATCATGTAGTTCAAAATGCTGGAGCCCCCTAATCCCTTCCCTTTAGGACATGGACATTGTTGATTGTACATCGCTAAGCACTGAGGATGCAAATTCTCTCTCTCAAGTTTGTATCCCCAGTTGAAACCAGTTAAACTGTTGAAATGACTCAACAGAGGAATGTCTTGATAAATTGTTTCATCTTCTCCACTTTCTAAAAGTAAAATTTTCCAATTCGGATTTTCCGATAACCGGTTTGCTACAACAGAACCTGCTGTTCCGCCACCGACAATTATAAAATCATATTCAGAAAGAATTGGTTTGTATCCTAAGTAAATGTTTTCACGAAATTTAAGACCTTGTTGAAGATATTGTTTATAGATACTTTGGAGAATGATGGTATGAGCGATATGGATAGAGGATAGTACAAACAAACACAATGTCGAGAAACTTTTGAAAATCATTGCAAACAAGAGTATCACTATTCGGCTTCAAAATGTCTAAGTCGGGGAAACTAAGACTGAACGATAGGCGGGAACTTTACAACGAGCAGAGATTTATGATGTATTTTGAACTCGTAAAATTTGTCAAAATGTATTATTAGTTTTATAAAAAATCAAGCGGAACCTATCAGAATTTTCAATATTAAATATATGTCCATATCTCGATTCTGAGAAGAATTATTTTGTTTTAATTTTTTGACATTACAACTGAAATATTAACGAATCCCAAAATAGAAGGAATAGTAACCTACACTACCAAAACCTCTTAGGGGCAACACGTTGAAAAATCAACGAAAAATCAATATTAACGAATCCCAAAATAGAAGAAATTTACCTACACTACCAAAACCTCTTAGGGGCAACACGTTGAAAAAACGGTTTATGATTTTTTTAAAATCATTTGGTTAGGGAAATGAATATGATCTTGCTTTATGTTTATTGATGACCAATTTATTTCTTATTTCCGTTTTTGATAGGTCAGATTTGAAACACTGCTGTGAATCAGATTGCATGTTAAATTCTAAGTCAGATTTGAAATGGGCTCTACTAGTATATTTAGAATAACGTTGTTCCATTCAGTAGTTCATATACAATTATTTTTTCTTTCTTAATTTGTCCTCAAATTTAACAAATCCTGTTGATTCCTAGTCCCGGGTTTTAGTTTTATGTTTTGATTATTTCCACCAATTTTTTTTGTTCAAGTGATAAGTGACACAATGGTTTTTTCTCTATTGTTGGTTGGCAAGTGACAATCTTTTGTTCTTTTCAGACATTTCTACTAGCCCCATTTGTATCATAGAATCCAACGATATTACTGGGTTCGATTTTTCTTTTCAAGACTTTTTCGATTTTTCTTTTCAAGACTTTTTCATTTCATTTTTTTGTTTCTATGCTTTACAATGTTTTACCTGAAAGCAATAGAAGAAGAGAAAGTGTTAGCACGTTATACCAAAGTACTCGTTATCGACAGAACAAAGTTAATTCTAAGGCAATATGTTTGCGAAATTATAAAATAGATAATAACTATTTTGAAGGTTAAAAGTACTATATCTTCACATGACTAAAAATTAAATAGATGTTACATTGAGCTAACTAGTTTCGTGTTCTCCTGAACACATCATCAGAGCTTCTGTGCGAAAACAAAATTTGGACTGTTGGAGTGTCTATAGTATAGGGAGGGGAAGAGAGAGATAGTGTTTTTTTCCATAATAGGTGTGTTTACATAAATAATATTTTTTAATGTTTGGTTATTAGATTTCAGTTATTGGTTTATTACTAATGAATTTTTCATTTGTTTCATGCTGGTTATTGAAAACAAATCTACCACTTTCTACTGCTTTCTCAATTCCCAGAGTTTCTTTCAGGACAATTGAAATTAGTAAACCCGCTTTTTTCCGGATGTTCATTATTTACCGATGAGAAATGTTCCTTTATTCTGGTGGCTATTGATCTTGATGTTTTTCTGATGTATTCACCGCTGTTGAGGACGGTCATCTTATAAACATAATATATAATTCAAAGTAATTGTTACAGTAAAGCATCTCACAAAAGTTTGGTACTAATATATTAAGCGGTTCACAAAATATTGAGGAAAAGTGAATTTTCCGAAATTTGAAAGGATCAAAACAGACTGAATTATTTCACCCAAAAGGAATTCTACCACCACGGAAAAAACATACGAAGTTAGCTAGTATTTATAAATAGAAGTGGCTGATTTGTTTTAAGCTGAAAACTGTCAAATTATGGTTGCATATGCGGCCATCGCGGAGGAAATGTTGACTTTCATGCGGCTCGCACACACACGGAAGATGGAAAAACCTGTGTCTAGAGTCTAGAGAACAAGTTCATAAGAACGTGGTAATGAATAGTTATACTTGATAGTGGAAAGAACCTGGGACTGTGACCTGGTTTGAGTGACAAGTTGAAGGTTTTGTTTAGTTCAAAGTTATAAATGTACAGTTAGTAAGCAAACATGTGTCTGCGCGGTGCAGATCTCGCTCAGAGAAGTGTGCGGAAACCGGTTTTCCTGAACATAAAGTTGTGACGGTTCATCTGATATTATGTCGGTAAAATTTCCATACGTAACTACGCAGAGCCGTAGCTAGTGTGAGGTGACTGAGGCACTCGCCTCGGGCTCCGACATAGGGGGGGGGGGCAAAACTTTTTGAAAGATAATTTGAATAATTTTGTTGCAATTTTTTCAAGATTCTGAGGATTTGTCGATATACATTTTTATAAATTTTAAAAATTATGTTGAATTGAAAAATAAATTTTGTGAAATAATAATTAATTTCAAATTGCAAAAAGATTTGGGTTTTCTCAAAATCATACATATTTAAATTGGCAAATACTTTTCCTTCTTTCTTTCCTCACCTATTCTTATATATAATCATTTACTCCACCTAGTGCGACATCTGTTGACCAGTAGTCTCAGACATATTAACCAAGAAAAAACTCAATGCAAGGCAACGCATGTGAACGCAGCTTCAGCAAACTGAAGCTCATAAAAAAATATTTAAGATCAACTATGAATTTGCCTCGGGCGCGAGTAAAGCTCGCTACGGCTCTGCACAATGTACAGTTAGTAAGCGAACATGTGTTTGCGCGGTGCAGATCTCGCTCAGAGACGGTTCATCTGATATTATGTCGGTAAAATTTCCATACGTAACTACAATGCATTATTTATGTTTTAAAGATTTCGAAGGTTCATTATTGAAAATAATAAATCAAGTTTGCCAATGGTTTAAAAATGTGTCTCCTCATTTTTTTTAATGTCGGTTATAATATACTGTATGTTCCCCGGAAATGTTCCGCCAGTATATTTACCACTAGACACTATTTCTTGCTTTAATAATTATAAATAATACTAGTAGAGCAATATGATCAGGTGTTCTCGTTAGTGTCGTAGTCATTAAATACAAAAAAAATATCTTAGTCAATTTTTTAAAATAAAATAAAAATAAAATGAAAGCCCTCCCCCCGAAAATCGAAAAGCTCTTAACACCAGCTATCATATATCAAAATTTTACGTTTCTACAATATACCGCTAAAAAAGTAAAAATCATTTTCAAAAAACACAATATCTAACCCCCTGGGTCTCCGGGAGGGGGGGGGGGGTCCAGTGTCCCAAAAAACTATACAGAATTTCCTTCTTACCCTAAACATATATACCAAACTTCGTCAAAATCGAATAAAAATTGTGGCTTATATCGCATAACAAACAAGCATTTATACACAATATATATAAAAGAGAAACACACTCACTTAACACTCATCGCGATTTCTCCGCACTGGTACGTCCTAGGAGGCTGAAATTTGGCATGTAGGTCGCACTTAGGCATACGATGCGCACTAAGAAAGGATTTTTAAATATTCGAATTGGGGCGCCCGCCGTGGGGGAAAAAGGGGTGCGTTTACATATGAAAGTCACATTTTCATCACTGTTTCTCCGTACTGGTACATTTTTGGTGGCTGAAATTTTGTATGTAGGTTCGCTTTATGTTCTAGATGTGCAATAAGAAAGGATTTTTTAATACTCCAACTGGGACGCCAGCCACGGGGTAAAGGGCGTGCCCATCAAATATTATCACCTTTTCATCGCTGTTTCTCCATACCGGTACATTTCCGGTGGCTGAAATTTGGTATGTAGGTTTACTTTATATTCTAGATGTGCAATAAGAAAAGATTTTTTAATACTCCAACTGGGGTAAAGTGCGCGCCCATAAAATATTATCACCTTTTCATCGCTGTTTCTCCATACCGGTACATTTCCGGTGGCTGAAATTTGGTATGTAGGTTCGCTTTATGTTCTGGATGTGCAATAAGAAATGATTTTTTAATACTCCAACTGGGGCGCCAGCCACGGGGGTAAAGGGCGCGCCCAAATATTATCACCTATTCATCAATGTTTCTCCGTGCGCATCGTATGCCTAAGTGCGACCTACATGCCAAATTTCAGCCTCCTAGGACGTACCAGTGCGGAGAAATCGCGATGAGTGTTAAGTGAGTGTGTTTCTCTTTTATATATATAGATAGAAGATAGATAGATAGATAGATAGATTCTATAAAATATCTTATCTGTCCATAATGGACCCCGTAACATCCAAAGTACTGAACAAAAAATTCCGTTAATTTTTCAGTCCCCTTTAATTTAAAGGTACGAAGAAACAGTGATGAAAAGGTAATCTCTATTTTTAGAACCTTTGGAATCGTCACGAAAAAAATAAAAAATACCCCCTCAAAATTTGATATTATGCGTTTCAAGGTACGTGGAATCCAAAAATCGAATAAAAAAAAAAATCCGTTTGTTTGCATTACGCCGTGATGGGCACTTTTGCCACTTAGCGTTGACCGATTTGGATGAAACTTGGTATATAGGTCCCATTTGGGTGCAATCGAATACATTCTTGGCGATTTTTGCTGCTTTATAGCGGTTTTCAGTATTGCTGTCTTAAAGGAGAATGGTAAGAGCTAGAGATTTGAAATTTGTCATATTTGGGGTCTCAGTTAGCTCCGAAACTTTTGGGTGCAATTAAATATACCGCTAGCGGTTTTTACCGCTTTAAAGCGGTTTTCATTAATCCTGTCTAAAAAGAGAATGGTAAGAGCCAGAGACTTCAAATTTAGTAGGTATGTCAAATTTAGGGTCTAATTACGCCCCAGATTTGGAATCATCACAAGAACCCCCACCCACCAATTTTTTTTGGGGGGGGGTATTTTTTGCCAGAAGAATAGTAAACCCATGTGTAACATTGGCGGAGTTTTTCCTCCGCGACGTTTTTCCTCAAAAATCCTTCTATTGCCCATCTAGAACTTACAACAAACGTATCATCGATACTTGAGTTTACAATATTATAGCCCGTAGCGAAGCACGGGTAAAACAGCTAGTTACACATATACAAGTGCATTTCGGGATGTATACCGGGGTCAAAAGTGAAGTTCACTAATGTTCACAACTATGTTTTTTCAATTTAGTTATCTAAATTTGCTGAAATTTATCTTCTCTAAAAAATAGCCATGCCTTTAAAACGAATTAAAAAACGAAAAAAGCCACCACTCTATTGGTAACAAATAAATACGAAACATACTTTTGTTTGTAAAAATAATAAATGACACTACGGCAACCAGTTTTCAGTTAAACTATTAAAGCAACGACAGCAATATTTTAACCGGAAAGAGGTACTACAAAGTGTTTCAATTTAAACTGAAAGAAGTTCACTGGATGATTTGGTTGTCGTACTTTATTTGGGTTTGGATTGTTATCTAAAACAGAATTCTTCCTTCCTATCTCTCACTCAAGTTCAAGATGAAAGAAAGAGACGAAGAATGGGAGTTCAGGACTGGAGTCGACTTAGACACACACCACTGCCATCACAAAAAAAAAAAAAAAAAACATTAAAGGTACATCGCAAGGAGCCGGGTGGAAAACTGAGGTCTATCAATTCTACTAGAAGTTCTGTAAACTGTAGGTCTCACTCAGTTAAAATGTCCATCAATCGAAAAATTAAAAAAATGCTCTATTTAGTAGATAGCTAATACCTATACTACACCTGTTTTGCTTACGTTTCTTTGGTTTAATGATAAATGGCTTTCGACCCCAGTGGTTCCCGAAATAGTTAAAGCAGCAGTGGGACAAGAAAAGGGTAAATTATGTTAGCGAGCCCTCTGATGTCCATTGTCAAGTTTTTTAGATATTGTCTCTTTGTTGCTTGGTTCAGATGCTGCGAATTCGAATCCAACTCAAACTTCCCGTTTCCGGAATGGCATGACTATAACAGGAATTGCTCTGATTATTAGGTTTAGAATAAGATTATAAAATACTAGCTGTTTCCCGTGCTTCGCTACGGTTACGAATATAAACAACAATTTCGAGATCGCGAAATGGATATTTCTCAATTTTAAATTTTTAGTGGAACCGACCCCCAGAGTGAACACGACTCCTATTTAGAAAATTCAATGCTTTACTCAAGGATATTACTTTTTGTACTGCGGAACACCTTCCTATTAAATTTCAGCTTTCTCGCTGATCTCAAAGTGGTACTTCACAATTTCGATTTTTTGGTGGTGAAAACTGTCCATAAATCGGGGAGAAACCGGAAAAATTCAAATTTTATATTTTTTATGGGTTCCTTATATACTATTTTGGAGAGGTCCATGACCGGTCATTCGTTATCTCCTTTAGTTTGCTCAGAAAAAAACCCGCTAAAAAGCGTTATTTTTGGTATTATCTTACTCCCACTTGAACTTTCCGTTCTTATTACGCACCTTCATACTAAACGGGATCTGTGTTTAAAGTATGTAGTTTAATCCATCGTGGAGCTACGTTGATTATCAGTCAGTCAGTCAGTATACCAACTGGGCCTTGGACACGTGTGGTGAACTAAGCAAACAAGGGTTTAGCAGGCGCTTTAAAGAGCTGTAGAAGAAACCTATCCGTGCCTGAGAATCTGTAAGAATCCGTACTGCATGTCGTTGACCCCCAATGTTTCTTCAACTCTACTCTTCTTTCTGGTCATGCCAATTTCTGAACTCGTATCACCATGCCCCCAGGTGTTAGATAAGAGTTGGCTTACACTCGTACTCCGTTGGAATAGTGGGTCAACACAATTAAAGATGCCAAATGCAGTGGGATCCTCAGTCGAAATATCTGATTGTACTAACCAGCCAATTTTTTGGGATCATTGACCTAATCAGGTCCTCGTGCTGGCCATTTTGAAGTGAGTGAGGTCAGTTCACGGACATAATAATTAGTAAATTAATGTCCATAGCAGGTTTCAACAGAATCGTATTTGACCGAACGAATTGAGGTCTAGTTTAAACTTCACGATTTTTAATTTGTCTGTTTGTACCACAATAACTCCCGAACGCCTCATCCGATTTTAATTAAATGTACTGAGAGAAATTCATTTTCGTTTACCTCAATTTAGTACCGTTATCTTACTGTTTAGTAAGTTAACGGTTTTTCGTTATCTTACTATTTACTATCTTTCAGAAACAATTCAACCAAATGAATTATTAATAGTGTTACTCTTTAATTTATATTTTAGTATAGTCCGAGTCCGAGTTCGTGGCCCATCAAAAACATTGCCAACATTTTCTTGACAAGGTAGTTTAGCGTGGCCCATCAAAAACATTGCCAACATTTTCTTGACAAGGTAGGGTAGTTGTTCAGTTATTATAGATGAGAAAACACGCTTTGTCTCTATATAATAGTAAGATAAATAAATAATTATATACTTATACAAATTTCATACATTACAAAATACAATTTAACAACGAAAAAGAGCCCAATATCCTTCGAGAATATATGACGAATATACGTAGTTACACATACCAAGTCAAAATTGGACATCAAAACTTTTAAAAAACTTCGAATTTTTCAACCGTAACCCAGATTAAAAATAATTTCACACAGAAGAAAGTAACACAAACAGAGGCTGTAGTCTCACAAACTTGTAGACATTTCATAAACGCGTAATTTTAGTTAGATGCATAAGAGAGACAATTCTTTGAAGCAACTCTAGAATTTCCGAATATATTTAAAATGAACGGCCCAAAGTTAAAATCAAAATTCTATATTTTTTAGAAAAATGTCTTGCTATGAAAATTGAATCTGAGAAATCCTTGTCGGCCGAAGGTTTTCTCTGCAATAAGGCCAGAACAAAGTTTGGCGACGAATGATTATGTAGCTTGCTGCTTGTTCCTTGGGATTCAAAACTTTGCGGAATTGTTGTTTTAGGGAGTCAGTTCTCTCGAAAGGCGAGTGAATATTTACAAAACTATCTACACTTTATCTACAATAAGTACTATATTTATGCAGGATTTCTACTATAGGCTCTCCACTAAAGACGAGACACTTGGGATTTTTTTTGTTGAAAAAAATCCACATAACATTTGTTATAACAGGACTTGGCTAGTCACGGGGGTAACCCATAAAAGTGATATCAAAGATCTTTACTGTTTTTCAGGACTAATTTATGCTGGGAGAATCTGATTTCATAATTCATAATGAATTCCTTGAAGAAGACATAGAATTTTCCTTATAATAATAACTTTGTAAAGGTTTTTTTCGCGATGCACTGGGCGTAAAATGTTTTGTAACTTCTGTGGCTAGGGCAATAGTACAAATGTCTATTACATAAGTAGGTAAATCACGATGTGTTATTATGTCATTGTGTACTATTCCTTACGATTGTATTATCTACACCAAAGAGATCAGGATTTTTTTCGGCCACGTCTCCATCCTCTTTTGATAATATCCCCCCTTAACATATGCAAGGTACTTGAAATACAAGTTCTCTCATCTAACTTTACCCCATGCTCTTTTGATAATATCGCCCCCTTAACATATGCAAGGTACTTGAAATACAAGTTCTCTTATCTAACTTTACCCCATTCTCTTTTGATAATATCGTCCCCTTAACATATGCAAGGTACTTGAAATACAAGTTCTCTCATCAAACTTTACCCCATGTTCTCTCATCTAACTTTACCCCATGTTCTTTTGATAATATCTCCCCCTTAATATATGCAAGGTACTTGAAATACAAGTTCTCTCATCTAACTCTACCCCATGTTCTCTGATCTAACTTTACCCCATGTTCTCTCATCTAAATTTACCCCATGTTTTCTCATCTAACTTTACCCCATGCTCTTTGGATAATATCGCCCCCTTAACATATGCAAGGTACTTGAAATACAAGTTCTATTATCTAACTTTACCCCATGCTCTTTTAATAATAGCGGCCCCTTAACATATATGCAAGGTACTTGAAATACAAGTTCTCTCATCTAACTTTACCCCATGCTCTTTTGATTATATCGGCCCCTTTTTCTGCTATCATAATTGTTGGTGCATTTGTATGTGCGGATGGTATAATGGGCATTATACTGGCATCAATTACTCTTAATCCAGATATTCCATGTACTCGAAGTTGTGGATCCACCACAGCTTCTGGATCGCTCATGGGACCCATCTTACAAGTTCCACTTTGATGATAAATCGTAAACGACAACATTCTTGCGTGACATTTCCAATAGTTGTCTGAATCGAACACATGGTTTGAACAGCCTGGTAATTTTGATGGATATAATTTAGCGTTTAGTTTTCTCATAGCAGATGACTTTAGAAGTTCTTGACTCTTTCTCACACCTGCCACTAAAACATTTAAATCTTCTTCGGTTGGATCCGAAAAGTAGTTCATGTCAATGAGTGGATAATGTTTTGGATTTGAATCCTTCAAATAGACTCGTCCTCGAGATTTTGGTCGCATCACCATTGGGAAGATCATGAAGCCGTCCATTTTTTCTGTTTGTTTGTATACTTTGTTGTAGAGATCGTCTCGTATCCCAAAGTTTCGACGTAGTGTTTCTTCACTTGATAATGTTCCACCGATTAATAAAAGTTCTAAATTTGGCCAACCTTGAGGATTCTCTGTGAAAAAGAACGATAAGAAGGATAAGGATTTTCCTCGCAAATGTGCCAACCATGCTGGCTATTAATTCCAAACATGCTGGCTATTAATTCCTATATATTCATTAGTATTCTCAGTTCTCAAAGTGACCAGTTCTACACACATTCGGAGGGCCTGGAACGCATATACTATCTGCGTTTCAGTTCCAGCCAAGTGACATCAGAACATTTTCTATCAATGTGTTTCTACTATTTATTAGAACATGTATCTAGAATTGGGAAGACTAGTCTCTGATGAGGAACTGTTCCAGATATAAATAGTAACTTATTTAATTTATTGCGACTCGGCAGTACTCGTAGTCAAGTGGTCATTTATGTTCAAAACGTGTAATCTAAAGGAACAAATAGTTTGTTGATAACATGTTCATTCTATTGCTGTTATTGTAGCAATGATCCCCTTAAAATGAGCCCGTTTTTAGATTTAGGTGTAGCAAAATGGTAGCAATAGGTTTGGTAGTAATATCTGGAACTGTGATGGTATGCGTTCCAGGTCGTCGTGATGCGTTGAACCAACCAGTCTGAGGACAAATTTAATCGATTCTGATAATTGATATTTACGTATATTACCCGGTTGATTAAGATCGTAAAAAGCAATTGCTTCCGCACCGCCTGGTATTGTCAAAGGTCCCTTGTGATATTTAAAATAATCGTCCAATGACATTGGATCATCTAAAATTCTTTGAGTTTTAATTGAGACAGTGTCGTTCACAATAAATGTCAGTCCTCCTAAAGCGACATGATCTTGAAGATTGTAGCCAACTTTTAGATCTTTCAGAACTTTGATATCTGAAAAGATAAAATGAAAATAATAATAATTGTACAAATTTTGCAATGAAAATGATGAAAAAAGATAGAAAATGAAAAAAACCATTATTTTTTTTATTTTCTTACGCTGTCGCTATTGTTGAAGTAGAAGTAGAATAGGAATAGCCTCATACTGAGTAGAATCGGAATAGCCTCATACTGAGTAGAACAGGAATAGCCTCATACTGAGTAGAATAGGAATAGCCTCATATTGAGCAGAATAGGAATAGCCTCATACTTAGTAGAATAGGAATAGCCTCATACTGAAGTAGAATAGGAATAGCCTCATATTGAGCAGAATAGGATTAGCCTCATACTTAGTAGAATAGGAATAGCCTCATACTGAAGTAGAACCTGAACAAAATTACGTAAAAAATTAGTTTGAAAGTATTTTACACTGGAATCTTGTCTCGTCTTAATATAATATAGCACAGTCGTTTTTTTTCTTGGCGTCCGCAAAACGACCGTTTTTCTTGATTATAATTTGCTTGATAGTGTCGAGGAACTTGTTCTGCTCTTAACCAAACAAATCTCATTGTTTCTTATTTTATCCGATAGAGCACAGTAGACTTCTTATTTATTTAAAAAATATTAAAATATATAAAAAGTCCACATTATGCTGAATTGTGAACCATAACAATCAGCAATTCAGCTGCTATTTCTTCGTGCCGAGTATGACAGCGTGAGTATGGACGCTTAGGGTGACATATGGGTATGGGTCGCATTATACAGGGTGAGGCCCGGAAATTCCCTTTTTTGAAAATGCTCCTGTATCGCAACGAAAAATCGTAGGTTGACGGGGCTAGTTTCCCTGGACGTAAAATTAATGGAATTTTCCCATTTTGAGAAAAGATTTTAACCAGTAGCTTTTTTCTCTTGCAAAACATAAGTTTTCTTTTTTCCGTTTTTGTGGAATATTTCTTCACCTCTAAGTTTATTTTTTTGCAATTTTTTCAAACCCCTTGATCAAAGAAAGATGAGGTGGTCCAAAGAACTCAAATCTTTTGTAGTGGAAGCATACTTCTCTTACGGACATTCTTTTGTGGCGACACGGCGTGCATTCCGAGTTCGCCTCAGAATTCCACCCAGAGGTGCCCGTTCGCAAAACAATGTTGCTTTGGGTAGAGAATTTCAGAACAACGGGAAGTGTGATAAAGAAATCTCTGGGACCAGCTCGAACTGTGAGGACTCCAGACAATGTGGAGGCGGTTCGACAGTTGATTTTAAAGTCACCAAAGCGCTTTGTCCGTAAACATGATTTCACCCTTGGACTCTCCGATAGCACTGCGCGTAGAATTCTTTGTGAAGAATGCACACTGTGTCGCCACATGGAATGCCCGTAAGAGAAGTGTTCTTTGGACCACCTCATCCAAAGAACATCTTTGGATGTTCTTTGGACCACCTCATCTTTCTTTGATCAAGGGGTTTGAAAAAATTGCAAAAAAAAAAAATAAACTTAGAGGTGAAGAAATATTCCACAAAAACGGAAAAATAAAAACTTGTGTTTTCAAAGAGCTACTGGTTAAAATCTTTTCACAAAATGGGAAAATTCCATTAATTTTGCGTCCAGGGAAACTAGCCCCGCCAACCTAAGATTTTTCGTTGCGATACAGGAGCCTTTTCAAAAAAGGGCATTTCCGGGCCTCACCCTGTACAACACTCATTTGAGTCCAAAAATGGGAATTCAGTTTGGGATTTCCTCTAGGTTATTATGAATTAAATTCATAAACTGAAACTACATAACTACAGCTCCCTTGGCTCAAATTTTAACAAATGATTCTTTTCTATAACATCGAATTGGTCACATAATAGGAAACAACACCTACATCAAGAATATTTTTGAAGATAGAAGTCAGGAAGCCGATAGAAAGACCTGGAAGAAGATACTTCTTAGATATACAGGAAGTCATGGGATGTGGGATGTTCTCCCTTCAGCGCATTGAAATACCTCACAAGATAGAGAGGAATACTTTAAACGACAAGGATGGGCGTTGAATATGATCTCAGCGGATTGAAATACCTCACAAGATATTTTGGCGACTTACTTTTTTCTTGCAAATGTTCTTTGGGTCCAACTCCTGACATCATTAAAATTTGGGGTGAATTAATAGCTCCTGCACTCAGAATAACTTCTTTCCTGGCGAATACTCTTATTTTTGAATTCCCCTTAATGAGTTCCACTCCTATTGTACGTTTAGACTTTTCATCAATGATGACTTTTGTTACTAAACTATATTTAGTAACATGTAAATTTCTTCGACGTCGAACTGGATGTAAAAAAGCGCGCGATGTACTCCATCGTGTACCATTTTTCATGCTCACCTAAAAAAAAAAAATTGAAAATTGAACAAATCTTGTTACTTTGAGGATCCCACCCAATAAAAAGTATTTCCAAGGTTTAATTTTTTCCTCCCTAATTGTGTTTTGGTTTACTATTTTCAATTGGATATTATACGTTTCAGGATGCACGATTTTATTTATTTAATTTTTGGTGCGGAAACGGAATATCCTAATATTTTTTTGTATCCTAATTTCCTAATATTTATCTTGTAATGTAAAATCATAGCAAATTTGTGGGGCTTCCAATCCATCTAACTTTCCATGAGGAAAAGTAAATCATACTTGAGATTGTAACAAGTTACTTGAGGGTGACATCCTCACGGGCCGAGTCCACCAATAACGCAGAAAGCAACTCTGTAATATCATTATGTTTATAACTCTTATGTTACTGACGTAATTATATTGCAGTGATTGTAATGGTTCTGGGGGCCCATGTGAATTATCAGACTCCAATACAAGAACGGATGTATGATGACAATTAAAAGCATAAGCAGTATACTACAACTTATCTAGGGCTGCTGTCTCGTATATCTGGCTACCATCGGATACGATTATGCCACTATTGAATGAATGAAAATAACTCTACATCACACATTGATGAGGCCCCAACACTATTCTGCATATATAAATGGCACAAGACGTTCGAGAGTTATCGTGCAATAAACAGGCGTTTAATAAAACTTTAACTCTACACACGATGATGAGGCCCCAACACTATTCTGCATACATAAATGGAACAAGAAGTTCGAGAGTTATCATGCGATAAACAGGCGTTTAATAAAACTTTAACTCTACACACCATGATGAGGCCCCAACACTATTCTGCATACATAAATGGAACAAGACGTTCGAGAGTTATCTTGCGATAAACAGGTGTTTAATAAAACTTTAACCCCACACACCGTGATGAGGTCCCAACACTATTCTGCATACATAAATGGAACAAGACGTTCGAGAGTTATCTTGCGATAAACAGGTGTTTAATAAAACTTTAACCCTACACACCGTGATGAGGTCCCAACACTATTCTGCATACATAAATGGAACAAGACGTGCGATACAACAGGCGTTTAAAACTAGATTTATCTTCGTTCGATCAATATATTTATCAGGCAGGACGTGATCAACTTACTGGCAAGTATGAGTATCCTATTTGGACAGCTCCGTTTACGTCAACAATTGGATAGCCCATTTCAGTACCACCTTTGACAAAGGCGTGTGCAATTGGTGTTTTGAATGGTATCTCTGAAATGGTTAAGTAGCCACCTTTTCGATGATAAAGTGAATCCAGATTATTGTTGTCAATTTGTATGTCTTCGGATTTGATGAAGAAGGGTAGAACTTCATCATAGCTCCAACCTGGAAAATCGAATATTGGATCATGTCTGAAACATTTGGTGCGTGTCATAAATAGACACTATTTTCAATCCAAAATAGCCAGGATGAATTTGGTGTTTATGAGGTTAGTCAGTATGTCAAACAGGCTTTGCGGTTTATAGGTATAATCTGTACATTGGCAGTGACTTTCGAATTATACCATGGAAGGTAGTGTTGCAGGAGATGAAATAATTTTCCTCAAAATGAAATATTCTAATGAAATTTCTGCATTCTTTATGGTAATATAAGTTCAATGTAGCCTTTGACGCCACGATGTTGGAGTTGTTATTTCGATTTTTTTCTCCATGGTCGTCTTCAAGGTTATATGAAGGGCAACTTTGTATTTTTAAGTGGAACACTCCATTTTTTTCGATTTGACTTACACTTTTCTCGATAATTTTTACCTTAACATGCTCTGAGTAAGAGATATCTAACATATTATGAAGTCTTCTCAAAACGGGATACTATGTCAAGTAGCATATTAACAAACTAAAAAATAAACTAAGTTTTCACTTGACTAAAAATAGTCAAGAAGTCAGTTTATTTTTTAGTTTGTTGATATTATGAAGTATCATCGGCACGCCTATTATACATGTGTTCATTTTAGTGAAACCTCAAGGGTTTATGCACAAATATTTGCAAATGGGCGTTTCTTCTTAATGCTACACAAAAGACAAGATCTCGACAACTGTAAGTCAAATCGAAAAAAAAATTTAAATAAAAAATATTTCGATACAAAATTTAAAACCACAATAAAAAATATAGGGTTCTATTACAAAAAACAAAGTTGACTTTGAAGTAGCTCTGAACGCGTACTTGGAGAAAAAAATCAAGGTCACCATAATATTTCCCCCTAAAAGTGGGAGGGGGGGGGGGGGGNGGGGGGGGGGGGGGGGGGTCGGATGTTTTTTTCTTGCCTCTAACAGTTCCTGAGATATTTGACATAAAATAAGAAAAAGCGCGAACTTACAGCTCAACAGTATGAAAGTTGTAACTCCAAAAATAAATAAAAACGAGAAAAATGTTTAGGAGGTTCTTGATTCCACTCACCTGGGTTCCCAGTGGCAACCCATTGATCATAATCGTTACGATGTCCCCGCGTGAATATCATATAGTTGAGCACACTACTTCCGCCCATTACTTTTCCTCTTGGTATTCGACACTGGTTATTGCTCATGCCTGAAAAGTCATGAATGAAAATTTCATGTAAATGCATTGTGTTATCCCAAACTGTCGAGTAAAGTCCCACCTGATTCTGCTAGATACATTAACTATGACGTTCGTCCTTGTTTGCAGAACTTCCCTACACAGGGTGATTCATGTCGTTGTAGGAACAAGAGTCGATGCGATCTAGTGCTGGGTTTTCCAATTTTGGTATGTGCGTGGGAAATGAACACCGTGTGTCTGGATTTGGACAACTTTGTTTCAAAATGGAATTGTCACCTTTCTATTATTTCTCTCTGTCGTTAATAGTTTTCTTTTAATCTATTGGCAAACCACAGTGCAAAAGTGATTTCAGGATGGTGTTAATACATAACTGCTCCCCAGGATACGCTATGAAAGTCTTACATTTTGTTGTGTCACACACAACAAAATGATTTTGTTTTGTTCTTGTGGCAATTGAAACCTTGCAATGAACTCCAGTGATTCACAATGTGGAGGACTTGAGAAAAGAGTCGGGCGATGGAGAATTGATATTGGATGTGCTGAGAACTATAATTTTGTACTGCACTAATCTAATACCCCCGGCACCCCCTTCTTAACTTTTGAACGGCTTGGAATTTTCAAATTTTGAAAATTTCTAGGAATAGAAAAAGGTCTATGGTGAGATCCAGGTTCTACCTCCGAAAGTGACTTTTATTCACAAAATTTGTCGATTTCTCAAGAAATCTAAATGGAATGGTACAAATTTAATTTTGTTACATCCTGTATAACGGTGTTTATTTTAAATTTCTATGTAACAGTTTCCTTTGATGTAACAGTTTGTTCCAAGAAAGGTTTCTCATCTACCTAAAGTGTACATTTTTATTTAAATCAGTGTCCTAAGAGGACAATGCACAATCTTGAGAATCACTATCACTGATGTTGGAACATCATTGAAATTAATATCTATTCAGTAGTTGATTCCTGAATGTCTGAATATGATCAATGATTTGTAGGTTAAGAGAATGAGATGCCAAATAAGACAAACGTGTATGTTTGTATTTATATCACGTTTACACAGAATCACCGTAATTGCGACATTCACCTTGCCAACTGGTGGCTAGTTGCTGATTCTACAAAGCTCTCTTCTTGGTTGCTGATTTGATTGGCCCTGTTTAACTTGCTTTACTTACCTAAACATGCACCTTTGCTTGGTATTGTTCTATAGTTCCAATTAGCGGGAGAAAATTGTAGAAAGTTTGCTACTATAGGAATATCCATAATGAAGCTCTCACCCATCCCCGCCTCTATCAGCAAAATTTTCCAGTCATAAATCTGAAATAAACGAAAATACTAAATCACAACCGAGGTCTGATGGCTAATCTGAAATATGTTGGGTTTATCAACCAGACGGGGAATTCATCAAAGGCAACCTGATCATATAGATCTCCTTGCTGTTAGAGATATCAAATATATCCCCATTCTTCTCCTCGGGGACACACGTTTAACTATGTATGAATGATTCTATGATTTTTCTGATTAAGTTCATCTGTGTTTCCTCTCTTCTTTTTCCCAGTGTGTCGAGTTGGAGTTTTTCATTAAAAGTTTTGTATTCATATTCATCATTTATACCTTAAAATTGTTTTAAATATATACTTCTTTCCAAAAAAAAAAGATTGCATTAGGAACTGAGTGAGGTCTACAATTCACAAAACTTCTAGTAAATTCGTTCCCTTATACATACCTCTGATAACCTATTAGCCAATACACAGCCTGCACTGCCGGCTCCCACAATAATAAAATCATACTCTTTGAGTAACTGAGGCTCGTCACGAGGCTCAGAGAACATTTGCGAAAGAGTGTCCCCAACAACGTTCATGAGAGAATCAAACAGTTTTGGATATTGCTGTGAGTTAGAATTGTGTGTGTGACTCAATAAAATGACTAGAATAGTTGTGAGGTATAAATGTTGGGAATACATAATTAATCCTGTGAACAATAAGAGAGAAAGCAATTTATTAGTCTTGGACATTTTGAGTTGATCGAGCAAAATTACTATCAAAGGTATGAAGATTAAGTTTTGTATTTTATTAAGATTCAGAAATTCAATTGGGTAGTTCGGAAACATTTTTTTCCTTGGTAAATTCCAAAGGTTCATTATTGAAAATTATAAACTAATATGAATTGATACTTTTCCCCTTTAGGTCGTGTCCACAACATGTTGCACAAGATTTTTGCAAACAAATTAGGAATGGCAATACACTTTTTCGAAGAATGCAGGAACCATTCGGGAACCTACTTCCACAAACTCCAATACTTGTTTACTTGTCCCTTCTTCGTCCATAAGCCAAACTCTATGTCCGTGATGCTTGATTCGGTCCATGATGCTTTGATTCAACAACCCCAGTGCACGAATCCCTCTCTTTATATCTCAAAAAAAGAGCGGAGCTCATTTTCTTGAGAATGGTTTCGAATTTGAGAAAACGCTGTAACATGACATTGGAGGTCAATATTGCATTCTCGTCCTTATGGAGCAAGGAGCTACCTCTCCTCTTGTAATTATTCTATCAAAAAAAGAAAACCTTTAGGACAGTAGGTATTAGAACTATCAAATACAAGAAATGAAAATGATTAAAAAACACTCGACTTTATTATGTTCTACAATTTTAATATACTATTACATACGCATAATGGAGTAAAATCCGAAATATGCGTATCGAATAATGCAGGGTGGGCCAAAAGCCACCATGGGGTTTAAAAATTTAATGACTTTTTAGTTTATATATATTTTTTTGAGATTATATAAATAACACTTGGAAAATAAATAATGGAGAGATTCACATTTGAACGAAGAACCTGAATAACAGAATTTTATTATTTAAATCAGCGATCAATTATCTTTTGACAAATTTTGAAAGAGCGAATAATTCCAAAAAATTAATTGGCCAGCGCGTTCGCTAGATTTGTCAGCACCCGACTATTTTTACTTTCTCTTCCTAGAAGATAAAGTATTGTATTCGTGCAGAAAATTTTGACTTTTTTTGGCCTAAAAAATCGTTTGGCGGGAACCCAAAACCCAAAATAAAGATCAAAT
>CM022881.1:13148942-13159660 GCA_012654025.1 Pachypsylla venusta | reverse complement strand
AAAATATATAACTAAAAAACTTAAAACTTTAGAAGAACAACATATGAATTCGGTGGTAGTCTGATGGAATGATTAAGGAAGAGAAAGTCTAGTACGGTTTTCCGTACCATTTATTTTGGGGTTATTTGAAGGAGTGAGTATACCTATGTGGACAAGCCCGAGACCATCCTTGAACTTTCGAACGCTACGGCCAGAAATTTTGTTGAAAGATTTAAGGAAAATTCTAAAACGAGCTCATCATTGCGAAGCTGAAAACGGGGGTCATTTAAGTGACATTATTTTCCATAATTAGTGTAAAAAATTTCCCATTTTCTATATTTTATAATCTGAAATATATATATATATAAACGAAAAAGTTAAAGCCTATGGTGACTTTTGACCCACCCTGTATATTAAAACTATGGAACATAAAATCAAGTGTTTTTTTAATCATTTTCATTTCTTGTAATTATTCTATGTTCAAGTTAGGTAATACTTTCGGAATCAAAAATAACAGCGCTTGTTTGATTCACCTCGTTTGATTCTAATTTGTGGAGCTTATGAATATCTGGAGAACCATTTTAAGTTCGAACAATACAGAAACACTTCGGGGAAAAGAAATTTTTTGTTCCTTCTGAGGAAAAAGTTTTAAAGTTGAGGGCCTCCCCAGAAAAAAAGTGTTTAAAATTATAAGAACTTTTTTTTCAAACGAAACCGTTCTCCAACTATTGGGCTCTTTTTACTTTCTTTGTCCTATAAAAAGGAAAATATTGGAATGGCTGAATAGCCCCGTCAAATTAGTTCAAAGAAGACCTGAGCCTGGAATAAATTCCAAAAAAGGGAGATGATTTTATTTCACTTCGGGGATCTCGAATCATAGTAGTCTAAGTTTGCGACGGTTTCTAGGGTGAGCTAAATTTTTTAGCAACAGAAAGCCGCTAATTTTAGGTTTTGGCTCATAACAATGCAACGATGGATTTTATGAAAAAAATTAGTCTATTCTAACCTAATTAGAATTAAGTTTGACGTCGAATAATATCTTTTAACGTTAAATTTGGTCCAGGGTTTCGGTCAATATGGGAAGTCGAAAATAGATTATTTTTTACACTACCTATTGTGTTCGTGTGTTTAGCGGTTTTTGGCCGCTTTGGCATTGAAAACTCGACATCGATAATATCAGCCCATTACAATACTTTATACTTTTTTAATAGATAAGGAAGTCATGTTCACACCAGATTTTTTGAGACACCATTCATAAAACTAATAAAAATTAAATTCTTTCTCGTAGATAACCCTCTAATGACGGAAATATCTTATTTAATCCGATGATTTGTAAAAATATTCGAAAATTTGTTTCTGAATGAGTCACGTTCGTGATGTACGTCAATCTATCAAGAACAGATTTCAGGGGACGAGGACACCCTCGGGCAATAAATATGGGTTCCAAAAAATTCATCAAAATTCCAAAGGACCCAGCAAAAAATGATACAAAAATGGCTTTCGGTTAAATTCGCTAAACTTTTGCAGAACCATTGTGTTCTCTTTTGTCTAAGATTTTCTACCTCCACTCTGGCCTGTGTAGCAATAATTATGGAAATAGTGGCAATTTCCCTGTTGACAACTGACATCACCATTGTGTTCTCTTTTGTCTAAGATTTTCTACCTTCACTCTGACCTGCGCAGCAATAATTATGGAAATAATTATGGAAATCTTATATACAGTAAAATTTATTTTTGAAAATTTGTAAGTTTCTGCTAGGTTGTCCATTTTACTCAGGCATACATGGGTGTTTTTACAAATTAATAAATAAACTGTTAAAATTGCAGACTGGAGTGAGCTGAATACTTTAGGGTTGACTCCCAGGGTAATGTCTAAGTTAACATTGTTCCTTAAAAAGAAACTATTTTCCATTGCTTTAAACAGAAACTGTATTTTTCATAGCGTTAAACAGAATCTGTATTTTTCATTGCGTTAAGCAGAAACTGTATTTTTCATTGCGTTAAACAGAAACTGTATTTTTCTTTACGTTAAACAGAAACTGTATTTTTCATTGCGGCTTTATCAATAAAATTTACATGCAATTCATACCATAATCGCTTTTAATTTTTTTTAAAATCAAAATATTTTTTAAAAAAATATTTTGGTTTGTACAACTTTTTTCCAGGCATCCATGTGTGACATATTTAGTTAAAGTTTTCGTACATGGATGTTCTTACAAATTGAATGGTAAATAAACTGTTAAAATTGCAGACTGGAGTGTGCTGAATACAGGGTTGACTTCCAGGGTAATGTCTAAGATAACATTGTTCCTTAAAAAGAAACTATTTTTCATTGCGTTAAACAGAATCTGTATTTTTCATTGCGTTAAACAGAAACTGTATTTTTCATTGCGGCTTTTTCAATCAAATTTACATGCAATTCATACCATAATCGCTTTTGATTTTTTTAAAAATATTTTGGAAATTTGATGGTTTGTATAATTTTTATCCGCACATCCATGTGGTACATATTTAATTATAGTGTTCGTACACAAATCGGTCAAAATACACAGTTCGTGTATAATAATTAGTGTTCTGATCAAACTATCACTAAAGTGATAGCTCGTACATAACACTAATTATAGCCAGTTTTCCACTTCAATTTGATATATCAAACATAGATACCTAAAAAATTTACCAAACTTGCATCAATCTATAGGATATTTCTAAAAAAAATAATAACCGCATACTTAATCGATTGTATGAAATAGAGAATTCGATCATACATCTAAATTGTTGACCCTAGAATACCCTCAGGAGCATCTCTAAGGGATTCATCAGCTCGCCGTGATTTGTTCCCCTTAATACTCGTAGCATGTTAGAAAAGTCTCCAGCAGGATCCGAGATATTTGACTATCTAAAATGATTCACCCCGTATTTAGGAAGATTATATAAAAATTTGGTTATCTCTATAGAGGTAATGATAAATTTCACTGACCTTGCCATCCGGTACTTCGGTGTGACATTATGCGGGTTACGCAAGTCATATAATATGTGTATCAAACATCTTTGTCATTCAGGAGCAGTTTTAATGAAAGAAAATATTATTACAGCTGTTCAGAAGACGTTAAGACGTATAAAACGTTTAAAAAAATTGGTGTTGTCCTGACGTCAAGCCGAGCAGGGACAAGAACTTCTATGTAGGGGATTTACCACAAATGATACAATCACGGTTATCTTAGGTCATGTGGAACAGGACAAGTATATACTGCCCTGTGGGGTAAAGTGACCAACATGAGGCCCCCGATGATTTCATGAACCTAGTGGATTTACATGTTCTATAAAAATAGGAAAAAGGCGATCGAGGGTTATCGTGGAACGGTAACTCCCGACTTTTAGCAGTTTGACTTTTTATTGTTAGAAAAAGTCAAACGGGTTTTTCATCTGAAAAACCTGCTATCTAAGATTTTGATGCTTCCTGAAAGGTTGGCAACCTTGACTGTGAGTATCTTACTAAAGTTACAGCAAAAACAGTTTTTCGTGATAACTGTGTCTTTTAAATTTTGAGTCCATCTAGATTATTTATCTTAAATTGAACCGGTTCAATTGTTGTCGTGACAACTTGTTACATTCTTTTTTTCTAATTAGGCGCTTTAACCACTGTATTATAACAGGTCGTTCGCGCCCCACTACGTTCTATTGTCACTTCATGATTCTGTTTTAAATAGTCCGGACTTGATATATTCAGGAACAGTACTGTATCCTAATACTTATAGAGGTGAAATGGTAAGGAAGCTATATTGCGAGACGGGTTCCTTACCATTTTACTCCTGTAGACAAAATTTCTCAAGCTTAATGAACAGCAATTTAAAAGATATTAGTTTGTCAAAAAAAAAAATTGTACAAAAAATTCCGAATATTCTTTTGTAATTTTATCGATGGCCGAGTTTTCAATGCCAAAACACGTTTTGGGGTCCCCAGAGCCCAAATCTCGCTAGAACTTGGTGCCTATTCATATCAATTACATACAAGAAATTGAAAAATACAACTTAGGTTGAATTGTAATATATTGTTGGCCGCTAATCAGCGGTTGAAGGCCGCTTTTTATAGATAAGGAAATTCATGTGATGTTCACACCAGATTTTTTTTTTATTTTTTGAATTCTTCTTACCTTGAAACGTTATTTTGAGGTCAGGCGTTATAAAATTACGCAATATTCATATAGCATCAATTCGACGCTACGACCATTTTTCGATTTTTCCGTCATAAAATGCATCGTTCAATTGTTATGAGCCAAAAACTAAACTTAGCGACAAAATTAAGCGGCTTTTCGTCGTTAAAAAAATTAGCTCACCTCAGAAACTGTCCCACACTTAGACTTCTATATACTATTCGGGATGCTCGACGTGAAATAAAAGTCTTAGTATCAAATAAGTGTTTGACATGGATACACGATACAAGCATGCGCGGATATAGTGCTCTTGTTTGGGGGGGGGCACAGTCGCACTCTTAACCTAGAGACCGGGGGTTCGAGTCCTGGGCAGTACTTTTTAATGCAATGTTTATGGAACTTTGATAAATAATTTGTTAAAAGCTCAAATACCTTTCATAAGGGTGAGAAGCGATTTTATAAGCGTGAAGAAAAAAAGTGCCATAACGGATGACAGAATTTTGATTTTTTATTTACGTATTTCTATTTAGTCTCAGGATTGGGAATTATTTAGGCCCCCCTCTCAATGGGAATTTATTCCAGGCTCGGCTCTTTTTTGATCTAATTTGACCGGGCTATTTGTATTGTAAATAAAAAGTGTCTGTTGCTAAAATTCAACAAATATTCACAAAATTAATAGTGCCAAATATGTGGGCATCATGACAAGAAGTGTGATATCACCTTTAGTTTCCAGCAAATGAAGGGTGGAACCTTCGTTTCGAATGACATTATAAATATTAAAGAGAGGTTGAGCAAAAAAAGAAGGTTCAATTGAAAAAAAAAAAAAAAAAAAAAAAAAAAAAAAAAAAACATTTGTACGGCCTGCTAAACGAAAGCAATATACTCGTACTTACCTAAATACTAAATAGTTGTAATGTCCTGATGAAATGCTAGTAGTTATTAATAAAACAAACAAAAAATATTTGTTAACTTGAATTTTTAAATTTATTATTTCGTTTGATTCGACTTTTTTTGAATTTATGTTGGGTACTCAGATATATCTTTTCTTCGTAACATAATTATTATACGATAAAAAATAAATTAACGTTAAAAACTATTACCTAAAAAAAATATTTTTTGTTAAAAACTACTGGAAACTATTTCGAAGAACTAACTTTGTCTTATTGAGTGGACTGTGGATATCGGATGATATTGTATCTATTATTATTAGGTATGAACAAATTTCCAACAGGTCCAGCAAAATAAATATTTCTAAATTCTGCAATTGGGAAATCTATAGTCGTCACTGTTCACTGTCACTGCCTCGTACATATACAGCGTGTTCCGGAGTGACCAGTCACCACCCCTTAACTTCTGAACGGAATTTTTGAATTTTGAAGGGTTTATGGTTAGATCCACTTTTGACCCCCGAAAGTTAGAAGTGTTGATTTTCCAAGAAATTTAAATAAAATGGTACAAATATATATTTTGTTGCAATAAAAGTCCAAATAAATTAAGGAAAAACTGTCCTTTTCATTTTTTCAAGGGTCTAAAGTTTAATTTTGTTACATCCTGTATAACGGTGTTCGTTTTAAGTTTTGATGTAAACGTTCCCCTATTGTATTCCACAAAAGGTTTCACATCTACCCATTTAAACCATCAAAAGTGAACATTTTCATTTTCATCATTGTCGTAAGGGGACAAAGTCAAACCTGATTTTTCTTCTGGATGTTAAAAACAGGCCGTTTATAAAACGGCAATTTTCTGACAAAAAGTCTGAAGCAAGGTGCTTATTTAGGACAAACAGTGATAAGTAACTCAAATAAATAAACCTTTAAGCGAAAAAAAAAAAAAAAAANAAATAAATAAACCTTTAAGAAAAAAAAAAAAAAAAAAAATGCAATTGCATTGAAATTTTTTCATTCCTCTGTCCCCGTTGTGAAAGTAATGAGAAGGTGAATATTTTTCTTTTTTTGCTCAAATGTTTCCTTATTCACGCTAGTTATCACTACTTGTCCTAAATAACCAGCGTACATATAGAAAGTTCGACTATCCGAAAATTGCCGTTATCTGTCCCTAGAGCTTTTTAAAATTCAAACTTCCAAGCCGTTCAAAAGTTAAGGGGGTGACCGGTCATTCTGGGACACTCTGCATATTGGTTACTTACGGAACCAAGTGAAGTAAAGATCTACGAGCTTTCCACGTGTTTTGTTTTTTGTCTTTTTACAAAGACGAACAAAAGAAAATACGTACAAAACTCGCAGATTCTTCACTTGTTTCAGTAAATAAAGGGCTTTCGATCGAATTGACTGCGGAAATAACTCCCGAACGCTTTATCGGATTTTTATGAAATTTAGTTTGGACATTCATAATATTTATAGAATTGGCCGATTAGTTTTTTGGCCCTATTGGCCTCATAATGGTTGCTGAACTTCATTAGAGGTTGGGCAATTTCAAGGCTGGGTGCGAGATACTAGACATGTGAAAAACTGGTGTGCAATTGTCCTAACTAGTGGACGCAGCATTTGGAATTCCGAAAGGAAAGGTCGCCACAATTAATTAATAAATCTATCTATATCTATAATAATAAAACTCAATGTAACGATAAATGTGTGTTCCTATGTATATCTACTAGCTGTTTCACCCGTGCTTCGCTACGGGCTATAATATTGTAAGCTCAAGTATCAATGATACGTTTGTTGTAAGTTCTAGATGTGCAATAGAAGGATTTTTGAGGAAAAACGTCGCGGAGGAAAAACTCCGCCAATGTGACACATGGGTTTACTATTCTTCTGGCAAAAAATACCCTCCCCCCAAAAAAATTGAGGGGTGGGGGTTCTTGTGATGATTACAAATCTGGGGCGTAATTAGACCCTAAATTTGAAGTCTCTAGCTCTTACCATACTTTCTTTAGACAGGATTAATGAAAACCGCTTTAAAGTGGTAAAAACCGCTAGCGGTATATTTAATTGCACCCAAAAGTTTCGGAGCTAACTGAGTCTCCAAATATGACAAATCTCTAGCTCTTACCATTCTCCTTTTAGACAGCAATACTGAAAACCGCTAAAAAGCAGCAAAAATCGCCAAGGATGTATTCGATTGCACCCAAAAGTTTCGGGGCACAATTAGAGCCCAGATGGGACCTATATACCAAGTTTCATCCAAATCGGTCAACGCTAAGTGGCAAAAGTGCCCATCACTGCGTACGGCGGACAAACGGATTTTTTTAATTCGATTTTTGGATTCTACGTACCTTGAAACGACTAATATCAAATTTTGAGGGGAGTATTTTTTATTTTTTTCGTGACGATTCCAAAGGTTCTAAAAATAGAGATTACCTTTTCATCACTGTTTCTTCGTACCTTTAAAATAAAGGGGACCGAAAAATTAACGGAAATTTTTGTTCAGTACTTTGGATGTTACTGGGTCCATTCATACCTCGTGAGGAAATATGAGTTGCTGCTTTTCACATTCTGGACAGATAAGATATTTTATAGAATTTTATTATAAACGCATCTTTTTCCCCGCGGCAGGCTTCCCATAACAAATTTCAGAGAGAGTGATAAAAAGGTGATAATATTTTATGGGCGCGCTTTTTACTCTCCGTGGATGTCACCCCAGTTTCTTATTGCACATCTAGAACATAAAAGTAAACCTACATACCAAATTTCAGCCACCGGAAATTTACCGGTATGGAGACACAGTGATGAAAATGTGATAATATTTGATGGGCGCGCCCTTTACCCCCGTGGCTGGCGCCCCAGTTGGAATATTAAAAAATCCTTTCTTATTGCACATCTAGAACATAAAGCAAACCTACATACCAAATTTCAGCCACCGGAAATGTACCGGTATGGAGAAACAGCGATTTAAAGGTGATAATATTTGATGGGCGCACCCTTTACCCCCGTAGCTGGCGCCCCAGTTGGAGTATTAAAAAATCCTTTCTTATTGCACATCTAGAATATAAAGCGAACCTACATACCAAATTTCAGCCACCGGAAATGTACCAGTACGGAGAAACAGTGATGAAAATGTGACTTTCATATGTAAACGCACCCCTTTTTCCCCCGCGGCGGGCGCCCCAATTCGAATATTTAAAAATCCTTTCTTAGTGCGCATCGTATACCTAAGTGCGACCTACATGCCAAATTTCAGCCTCCTAGGACGTACCAGTGCGGAGAAATCGCGATGAGTGTTAAGTGAGTGTGTTTCTCTTTTATATATATAGATAGAAGATAGATATGTGTGTGTATGTATATAACACTAATTGTTTAGCCAAAACGGTAAGAGATATCGAGAAATTGGATGAGAAACTATAGGCTTTTAGAAAAATTATCAGTATTCAAAAATGTCGAACCGTTTTCGAGTTGACCGAATTTAGCCGGTCATGGTTCCATATATCTTAAATTTTGTCACGACAACATATCAACTCAAAGCGAAGAAGTTTTAGGTGGCTTTTTATACCTTAATTTAGGACATATTGTATGCAAAAATGTACCCAACCGTTTTCGAGTTACAGCCGTTTTCCGATTTTTGAAAGGGAAATCATAGAATACTATTAGCACGGGAACACGACCATGCCTCTAAGGCGCCAAGCTATAGGTCGTAGCGAAGCGCAGGCGAAACAGCTAGTATATATATATATATATTGGGCGTTCAACGATTAAAGAAAAAAATGCAATCGCAGACATTTTGTTTTCCGGAAACCCGTCTTATATAAAAGCTTGTTCAATTTTTTTTGCGTTAAGGTGTGTGTAATTATATATCAGGATTATTTTTTGTTTGAATGCTAATAGTGCCTCGAGTATGGGAAAACCGTCACAGTCTCACTAGTTCCCGAAGTTAAGCAACGCCAGCGAGGTTTTATTCGTGTGCCCCCTTTTTCTATTTATTATTTTGCTATGCCTAATTATTATGGGGATGTGCAGGAATAGTAATTTATTTTCATAGTAATAAATTTTATAATTTAGAGGGTGACAACAAGTTCGACCTCTCCCTGGTGTTGCCGGCTATTCCCGGGCGGATAGACTGACTAAGGTCAATGTGGCTAGCTGGTTTTTATTTTCCAGCGCAGCGTCTTGTATAAAGTTAAAGAGACTTCGACGGGAGCACTATACACTACGCCACTCGAACACTGCTTGATAGCGACTGACACTAGCGACGACGACATACGCACCATTTTTCTGATTCAAATCAGGTTTTCGAAGAAAAAAAAACACAAGGTTGAATTTTTTTCTAACCTACCTAATATCTATCTATTTTTTTTTAAATCAAATTTGAATATTTTTGAACAATTAATTTAATTCTATTTTTTTCTAGGTATGTTAAAAATAAGTAAAGGTTTAAATTTCCTATTCTCGTCACCTCTAGGTAATAGTTTTAATGATTTTATTTTAAAATTGAAATATATGATGAATTTAGTTTGATTATTTTCTTTATTTAAAAATCAAATTTTCCCGATGTTGTATATTGATAATCGTATATCCCCGTTTATTTTAAAAGTGAAATGACTTTAATAACAAGTGTATTAAGCTATATGAATTAGCTGAAGACAAATAGGTAATAATAATAATAATCATGATTCCCAAGGTCATAATATTATTTGATTCTCTTCTTTATAATGATTATGACTGACATGTACATTGTGGGCCTTACAAACATTGTTATAGAAGTCATTAGTTGGTCTATTTTGGTGTATTACGCCAAAATGGGCTAAACCCGTTTTGGTTAGAAAAAATACAGAACAAATTATTTCTGACAGATCACGAGGGCAGACAATTTGGGCGAGTGACAGGCGCGATCGATGGATGATGAGTCACCAGAAAGTTCTTCCCCTTATGCTACTGTAGACAATAGTTGATATACGCATCATTGCCGCCCGAAATAGAGATGGGTGGGAGCCGTTTGAGAAATCTTTCTTACAGTTCAGGTTCACTGAACTGAACTGTTCTGCACTGTAAGTTCATCTTTCTTACACTTCAGGTTCACTGAATTGAACTGTTCTGCACTGTAAGTTCATCTTTCTTACAGTTCAGGTTCACTGAATTGAACTGTTCTGCACTGTAAGTTCATATTTCTTACAGTTCAGGTTCACTGAATTGAACTGTTCTGCACTGTAAGTTCATCTTTCTTACAGTTCAGGTTCACTGAATTGAACTGTTCTGCACTGTAAGTTCATCTTTCTTACAGTTCAGGTTAACTGAATTGAACTGTTCTGCACTGTAAGTTTATCTTTCTTGCAGTTCAGGTTCACTGAATTGAACTGTTCTGCACTTTAAGTTCATCTTTCTTACAGTTCAGGTTCACCCCTCCCACAATATAAAACATATTGGGGGAGGGGTGAATTTCCATCATTTTTTTTATATCTTTTACCGTTTTAGCTAGTAATTAATATTTTCTAAATTCCTAAGTGCCATACCCAAAAAGGGGATTCAGTCTAATATTTTTTGGGGGGAGGGAGGTGTTCCATACCATTTTCGATGCCTCTTAATGTTTTTGGCTAAACAATTTGTGATATTTGAGAATCGGCCGTAACTCTAAAACGGTTGGATAGTTTTGAATTTTGATTATATTTCTTTGGGGTCTCAGCCTACAGTATCGGGGGGGG
>CM022881.1:13115702-13148935 GCA_012654025.1 Pachypsylla venusta | reverse complement strand
GGGGGGGGGGGGGGGGTTCTGTTTCCATCTATTTTTCGATGTCTCTTACCGTTTTGGCTAAAAAATTAATGATCGTGATACAAAAATCGGCCGTAACTCGAAAACAGTTGGACGGGTTAGAATTGTCATTATTGTTCTGGAGTCTGAATCTATGGTTCGAACTTGTAACTAAAAGCCCATCGAAAACTTTCTCGCTTTGAGTTGATATATTGGCGCGACAAAAATTAATTAAGATATTGGACCCTGACTTGCTGTCAAAAATCGGAAAATCGGCCGTAACTTGAAAACGGCTCAACTTTATTGAACTCTGACCATTTTTCTGGGGTCCTAACCTATGGTTTTAGGGGATCCATATCATCAATTTTTGGATACCTCGTACCCTTCTGGACAAACAATTTAGAACAAATTAACAAACATACACACACATATACAATATATTTCTCTTTTATAGATATAGATGAATGTCTTTGGTGACTTTAGGTTTTTTGTTTGTGGAAAGAATTTTAAATATTTTAATTTTCGTCGGGTCGACTTTTTCAAATGATAATTTCTTTCTAATTTGAAAAAGTCGATCCGACAAAAATTGTAATATTTAAAATTCTTTCCTTATAACTTTCAATCAGAAATCGCATAGAAAATATAGAAAATCTCAAAATTATATTTATTGCAAATATATAATTCTAATTACCCTCAAAGTGTCACAATAATTAAAAACAACTGATAAAAAAAAATGGGTATGTGTACTTATGTACGAGAAGTTATACTTCTTTTTAAAAATAAATTTATTAATATTTCAAAAAATCTTCAACGGAAAGAAGAAGAAGAAACTACAAGAAATCTTCAACTCTGTCGACTTCAAACTTAAATATTGAGTGAGGTCTACTGGTAAAGTAACATAAGATCGCGTACGAGTCCGCAACACATTGGAACATTTTATGTCTTTACAAATTAAACAAATACTACTTAAAAAGGTCTACAGTTCACTTAACCATTCTCTCTCTCAGTCTCTTCATAGTCTTCGACATTGAGTGAGGTCTACAGTTCACTGAACCACTATCTCTCTCTCTCTCTCTCTCTCTCTCTCTCTCTCTTCATAGTCGTCGACATTCAGTGAGGTCTACAATTCACTGAACCTCTCTCTCTCTCTCTCTCTCTCTCTCTCTCTCTCTCTCTCTCTCTTCATAGTCGTAGACATTGAGTGTGGTTTACAGTTCACTGAACGACTGTCTCTCTCTCTCTCTTTTCATAGTCGTCGAAACTTTTTTGCTGTCACCCATCCGTTGTTTGTCCCTACTCGGTGTAGTTTATCGTTAGAGGGATGGGACCTAGACAATTTTTTCCCAACTTTCTCGGTTTGAGCTGATAAGTCGCCGCGAAAAATTTCGAGAAAAAAGTGAACTTAAATTACAACAAAAGAACAAAACCACATGGCAGTGAACCAAAGATCTCTTATAAGAAAGCGACGTTCTTCACCACTGGCCACTGGCATACTGAGGTATTCTGATTTTGAAATAGGAATTCCAATATTTAAAAATCAGAACAACTAAGTATGCAGTGGTCAAGAACGTCCTTTTCTAATCCGAGATCTTTTGTTCAGTGCCCATGTGGTTTTGTTGTAATTTATGTACGGCTAGAGTTTCAAATTGGTTTTGCAATTTGAGCTCATTGGTTCAATTTCTAAACCAATCATTTTTGTTTTATCTAGTGGATCAAGATGATCAGGTGTTCACGTTAGTGTTGAAGTGATTTATAGGAAAAAATATCTTAATCGAATTTTAAAAAATCATTTTCAAAAAACAAAATATTTGGGCCCCGTTTGGGAGGTGGGCAGGGCCCCCATACACCAGCCATAACATATTCAAAATTTACGTTTCCACAACAAACCACTAAAAAGATAAAAATCATTTTTAAAAAACAAAATATTGGGCCCCTCCAGGGAACCCAAAAACTATGCAGCAAATTTCCTTCATGTTCTAAACATATAAATAGTATAACATCAGTTCTTTTTTTTTTTTTGCTTTACATCGATGATCATTCAAGACGGGGGTTTATCCTCCATTCGCTGGAAAATTTACAAAACAGTACCCACATGAACCCCAACCAACCAAGGTTGGCCCGGGATATCCAGCATTACGAGTTTTTGTGCCTAGGGTGGTCACCCACCAAGTAAAACCTCGCTGGAAGTTGCCTAACTTCAGTGATCCTACGGAATACGGAACTGCTGTATTCAACCTTCCGCTTACACCGGCCTACTGATAGCTGGGCTCTGTGTTTCAGTGTTTCATAATTATGAATACAGATAAATTAACTAATAAATTAATAATCTCACATCGTTTTCGATTTTTGAATGGTGAACAGTGTAGCCAACATTTCTGTGAGATTAGAAAACCGTCAAAATCTCGTCACCAATGAAAAATCAATCTCGCACTATTTTTTACAATTTAGTGACAATATTTGTTTGTTCGTCTTTTTGTGCCACGATAAAACTGGAATACCTTATCCTATTTTGATGGGATTTTGGTATTGATATTCATTGAAGTATACCTTGAAGATTTTTGGGCCATATTGTTTGGTCTCCCTATTTTCTTCCCTTAATATAACTAGTGGCTCTCTGAGCTGTAAACTTCGCTCCCTTAAACTGTCACTTGGCCTCGGGTGGCCACCCGAGGCCAAGTTAAGGGGGCACCGACATAGAGCATGTAAGTGGAGGAAGAAAATAGGGAGACCAAAATACAAATTTGCATTACACTAACGAGATGACTCAAATGGCCAATATGATTAGGTTGGAATTCCCCTCAATATTTGTTGAGCATTTTTTGCGATGTTTATTTGAATGAATACTCTCTCAATATCAGAATTTGTGTGAGAGCACCACAAGGAGGCAAAATTGCACACTTCTAAAAAGGGATTCACTACCTTTTTACTTTATTATTTTTTTCCTTACCTAGTTCTTAAATAATTATAATCACTAATCTAATTGACCAGTGGAAAAAAATAATCAAAATCCCCGCCATCGATCTCTTAAATTCGTAAAATTTGATCATAATTACGAGAAAAACGTTACGTTGACAACACTGACATCAAACCCATTTCATGCGTCGAGGACTGTTTGTTGATCCAACAGGATATTGATTCGTTTCACGACTGGCTTCTTCTTAACAGCTTGCAGCTGACTTCAGCAAGTGTGCTATAATGTATTTTTCCAGACGAGCTGAGCCATTTCATTTAGATTATCTTCTATGTTCCCAGCCTCCTAATCAAGTGGAGCAAATCAATGACCTGGGTGTCACTTTGGATCGGAAGATTTCTTTTATTCCACATATTTCTAACCTTTCCATGCCTTGCCATCATCTTCTAGACTAGATAGCTTCAGATCTTCAAAGGGGCTCTCTTCTTTATGTATCCCTGGTTAGCTCTTTTTTGGAAAATGCGTGTGAGATACTCTCAAGCAGCGACGTCTTCAAGCTGATTTGAGTTCTTGCGAAGACCCATCTCTGGTCAGGTTGATTGTTGTAAGTTGTTGGAGCTTATCCCTTTCAATTGTGATCGGAGGCTCAAGAGGGCGAACGTGTTCTACGTTGCTTCGTCTAATAGGAACTATATATTCTACTCGCCAATTAACAGAATGTTGAGAGCGATCAATAGTGACGCTGTGTTTGTGTTTTAAGTTTCCACTGTAGTTTGTGATTAATTTATTTATTTTGCATTTAATCGTTCTTGTTTGTTTTTACTTTCTCTTCCATAGAAGATAAAGTATNAAGTTTCCACTGTAGTTTGTGATTAATTTATTTATTTTGCATTTAATCGTTCTTGTTTGTTTTTTACTATATCCTCTTACCATATGTAAAAAGGGTTATGTCCGTAAATATATATTTATTATTATTATAATAATAGCCGACTATCTATCTAATGGTCATTATGTCAATTATGAAAAATAAGTAAAACCGAGCATATTGAAGAATTTTAATTTTATATCTATATCACTATTCTGTAATAGATGTTTATTGGTTCTAACTCATTAGGACTATTAACATATCATAATTTTGATAATAATCAGGCAACTAAAAGGGGGTCTGCACTCATTAAAATTCCCTTGTCTCTTGACGTTATTCAAGGCCGTACGCCGTACCCAGGGAGTCCATGGGGTCCAGACCCCCTCCCGAAATTTCCATATTTTTCTTTGTAATATTGTAAGGTGTAACTCATAATCATCATCAACAACAACAACATCACCTTCCATGATCATCATTTTCAGGTGTTAGTCCTGGCTTTCCTGATCATCATTTTCAGGTTTTAGTCCTGTCAATCCTTCGGACCACAATTAATGGGACACTCAAACCACTCCATGTAAATGGATATGTGTTTATCTATTCTGAAACGTAAATCGGATGAACGAAGCAGCAGTTATTTTAAACATAAGAAATTGACTACAGACGTAACTCCGGAGAAAATAATGGGACACTCAAATCACTTCATGTAAATGAATTAAAAGTGGAAACCTATCCTGGCACTATCCCAGAAAATATTGATCAAAATACACCAATCAGTGGAAAACTTTATGATTGGACTAATATACAATTATTAATGATAGTCACGTTGTTTGTGTGGCATATTATTTTATAATTTTACCTCAGGGAATTTTGTTACATGAAATTTGTTATTCAAATAAATATATTGAAACACTTTGTGAACACGATGAAGTAAGTAGTAGGTACGTATTAAAGGTGCGTTTTGCTCGGTACGCCTAACGAAAATCGTTGTTTTCTATTTTGCTCGAAACGTTTTAGACAGAGCGTCGATTTTTAATGTGTAGATTTTGTTGTTTAAAATGAGTTTATTTGAACGTATAGATATAGAGCTCCGCTCCTTTTTCGAGACACTCTGTATTGAAGCTAGTAGTCATTGCAGTGGCGTACCTAGAATATTGAGCGCCCGGGGCAAAGAATGATTTGCCCCCCCATCCATCGTTTTACACGTTTCTCATCATACAAACTCCGTGGACTAAGTTCTATAATAGATTATTTTTAACAATTTTCATGCTTTATTTTATTATTAACGTTAATTCACGTATATTTTCGTACGTCACTAAACAATCGCCAATCCTTGGGCAAATATATATCGAGTATGAAAACGTTTCATTTCAAAACTATCGATAGTTTTGAAATTCAAATTGATTAAATCTTACTTCGGATCAAACACGAGTTGAAGGTTGAAGGAGTTTAACGAATCCTATATCGGAAATGAAACTGCTGCAATGTTGGATTTCGAGGATATAATATGTACATTTTCAGCGATTAAAGCGAGAAAAGTTAACATGTGAGTTCTTCAATTGTGATGGAGAAAAAAATAAGTTTCTGTATTGTTTCGAGATTATAAAAATCAGATAATGGATTTATTTTTCATCAAAAATTGAGATCCAATGTTGACGTAATCTTTCTATGAATGAAAAACTCGATTTTTCAATTATAATTTTTTTATATATAATTTCTTTATCTTACGGAACTGCGAAGATCGTATTGCCGCCCCCGCCCCCCCCCCTTGGTTACACCACTGAGTCATTTCGATATCATTCGTTTTGAATGACATGGCCATCCAATTATTTTTGTGATCTGTGCATGGCCAATAAGTACGTATTAAATGTGCAAATTCTCAAAATGGTAATTCCAGAGACGTTATGAAGAGCAATGAAAATTTTCCGATATGATTAGGCACCTGGTGATTATATGAAATTATATATTTTCTGTACGTGTATGTACTGGTGCATCAAATACCAATTTGGTGTTCACACATGCATTTTATTTTTCTGCCAATTTAGCGGGATGGTTTGTTATTTTACTTTAATTGCAGTTGACTGAGGGTATAATTTTTTTTCTCAAATTTATTGCGTTTGAAAGATATTAATGCTTGAGACTTTAGCTCATATGGACGCAAGTTTTGATTGCAAAAGAGTTCAATAACTTGGAATTTCAACTTGAAATAAATCTCAAAATACTTTCATTTTCAAAAATGTTTTACAAAAAAAAAAAAAAAAAAAAAAATGGTTCCCTCCTCTGAAGTGCACAAAATTTGAAAAACAATCGAAAATGATTCCCCTTTGGAAGAATGAAATATTGTTTTTCGAAATTCGTATTGGTTTTCAAAATATTCACATCCGGTTTTTATTTGGGACACCCTGTATTCGTTAAAATCGAGTAGGACTCAAGCCTCCGAACAGTCTAAACGTTCTATAAAAATACGTTTTCTTTTTACTTTCCTTGTCCTATAAAAAGGAAAGTATTGTCATGAGCTGGTCTTTTCGATGTCGAGTTTTCATTGCCAAAACAAATTTTGAGACCAAATCTCGAGTTTCAGCCATTTGTCTGTATGTGTGTGTGTCCGTCTGTTTGTAAACAAGATATCTCAAGAACGGTAAGTGCTATAGACTTGAAATTTGATATGTACGTCAGCCAGGTTTATGACCGGAACAAACCGCGAAGCTTTTAGTTGAAATCGAAATTACTGTTGGCGTTTTTTTGCCGCTTTTTTGCGGTTTTAATTAATCCCCGCCAAAAAGAGAACGGTAAGAGCTAGACAACTCGCATCTGAAACTAGTCTTATTTCGAATGTAATTGCATTAAAATTCCTCCGGCTCCGCTGTGAAAGAATTTAGTATGTGAAAGTTTTTCTTTTACCGCTAATATTAGGTTTCCTTATTTAGTTCAGTTATGTTTGTTCTAAATAACCACCTTACTTCAGACTTTCTACCCGAAAATTGCCGTTTTCTAAACGGCCTATTTTTAAATTCCAGGAGAAAAAATAGGTTTGACTTTGTCCTTTTCCGACATTGATGAAAATAAAAATATATACTCTTAATGGTTTAGGTAGATAAGAAACTTTTTCTGGAACATAGTAAGGGAACACCAAAGCTTAAAATAAACACCGTTATACAGGGTGTGACAAAATTAAACTTTAGACCCTTCCAGCTTTGCTCCTGATAATTTTTTTGAAAAAATGAAAATGAAGGTTTTGACTTTTTTTGTACTTTTATTTGAATAAAAATGTCATTAAAAATCACTTCCAGGGGTCGAACCTGGATCTCACTATAACCATTCGATTGTCCATGGTGCTTGTCCTATACCTAGAGCTTTTCAAAATTCCAAGCTGTTCAGAGGGGGTAGGGGTGAGCGGTCATTCGGGGACACGTTATATACATAGAACACGACAAAACCTACTGAGAAATTTTGTTTACAACACACGGACTAATGGCTGAAACTCAAGATTTGGGCTCTGGGGACCTCAAAACTTGTTTTGGAAGTGAAAACTCAAAAATTTCAGCCCATTATTATACGTTCTTCTTATTTTATGGATTAGGAAAGTCGTGTGATGTTCACAACCGATTTTAGCGTTATAAAGAGGTGTTCTATTCTTAAGGTTGTCTTCTCAGGTTCTACTATAGTCATAGTAGAACCTGAGAATAAACATCACATCTATGTATAATGAACGGACAATTAAAACGTTTTGTGCTTTCAAGAACAAGTCAAATAATCATACATCAGTTTCTCATCTAACTTTCACTCTTCATCTTACTTTGATCCATTGGAATCATCACGAAAATAAACTACCCCCTCTCCAAAATTGATATTATACATTTCAAGGTAAGTAGAATCCAAAAATCGATTTAAAAAAGTTCATTTGTTCTCCGTGGACGCCTCCGCGCCGTACGCTGTGAATTGCACAGCGACTGAGAGCGACGAAAAGTTTCGACGCACAATACGGGGGAAAGGGAGAAGAAAAACTCTGTCGTGTGTCACATTTAGGCAGAGATTTTTCTCCTTCTTCTCAACTTAAATCTTATATGACTGAGAGCGACGAAAAGTTTCGACGCAGAATACGGGGGAAAGGGAGAAGAAAAACTCTGTCATGTGTCACATTTAGGCAGAGTTTTTTCTCCTTCTTCTCAACCTAAATCTTATATGGCTGAGAGCGACGAAAAGTTTCGACGCACAATACGGGGGAGAGGGAGAAGAAAAACTCTGTCATGTGTCACATTTAGGCAGAGTTTTTTTCTCCTTCTTCTCAAATTAAATCTTATATGACTGAGACCTCAAATTAAATCTTATATGAATGAGACCGATGAAAATTTTCGACGCACAATGCGGGGGAAAGAGGGAAGAAAAACTCTGTCATGTGTCACATTTAAGCAGAGTTTTTTCTCCTTCTTCTCAACTTAAATCTTATATGACTAAGAGCGACGAAAAGTTTCGACGCACAATGCGGTTGAAAGGGAGAAGAAAAACTCTGTCATGTGTCACATTTAGGCAGCGTTTTTTCTCCTTCTTCTCAACTTAAATCTTATATGACTAAGAGCGACGAAAAGTTTCGACGCACAATGCGGGGGAAAGGGAGAAGAAAAACTCTGTCATGTGTCACATTTAGGCAGCGTTTTTTCTCCTTCTTCTCAACTTAAATCTTAAAGCTCGCTCCCTTACAACAACTTTGTATATTTTCAGTTATGGTCGAATGCATGTTAGGGATTGCCCTCGGCATTTATATCCCCCTTTGTTTGTAATTGTAATGCGATCAAAATATATAATAAAGATTTGTTAAATTATAAAACCCGTCGTATGTTGGACACTGAATCGTCAATGGAAACTTTGAACAAGAGAACTTTATACTTCTTAGAAACCCATTTCAGAATCAGAACCAGAGTTATATAATATTATGAACCAGTCCTGAGTGAAAATCGCGATCCTAGGTACGATCAGTTCTTAGAAATTGTTGCAGGTAGTACAGCGTTTCTAAGCTGATACTCATGCGGTGTTATTTCCATTGACGCATGCCATGCATCTAATGTCAGATAGAACCTTCTAATAGAGACCTGCAGGTGAATAAAAGATGAACAAACTCCACGTGGCGTTTTGTAATTTAATATTCCCATATGTTATTAATAACAATAACAGAGGTATTCCCTAAATGCGAATGAAAGTCCCATTCCCTATTGTGAAGACTATTTTTTACATAAAATTAAATTCCTCGAATGGGTTGCGCACAACAATATATCAATTATTGTTGAGATTTTTTATCAATAAATCGATTTATTGATAAAATATTTTTATCAATAAATCGAGTAATTGAAAATATTGAAATCTCAAACACTTGTACATAAACAATCGATAGTCACTGTCAATATTGGTAATGAGAAAAATGGGTTTATGATCAAAAGCCAAATAATTGAAAATAAAAATGCGAAATTTTGGAACCTCAAAAAATAGGATGAACGGTGATATAACTAATACACTAAATAACAAAGACTAATACAGACCGCCATTCCGACGGCTCCTCTTGTTCAGCTTCAGGGAAAAATTACCTACCTTGTGATAATTATTTTATACCAAAACTAGCGATTTGCACGTGATTCGCTGCGGCTATGAAATTCAACAGCAATTTCGAGATTTCGGAATTAAAACTTCTCAAGTTTGGATATTTGATGGTAACGTCTCTGATAGAAGTGGCTCCTATTTAGAAAAATGATTTTTTTTTCCAGCATATCAGCTTTCTCGCTTATCCCGAAGTGATACCGTTCAATTCCGATTTGTCGCTTTTTAAACACTATAAATCCATTCCCGGTCATTATGCGCTGCCTCCTATTTTTTGCCCTGAAAAAAGATTGTTATTTGAACTTTCAATTTTTTCCTTTCTGTGTAACAAATTTATCAATCGTAGCACGTCAATGATCAATGAGTATACCAACGGGCTTTGAATTTTATAAGAAACTAACTGTTAAGCCCGTGCTTCGCTACCATTTTTATATTGCTATTTTTGATTTTCAAGGGCAATGGAATTGGGAGGGTAGTATGGGTTTATGTCAATCCTGTATAGTGCAAACATTAAAAAACCAAGATTTAAATCTTCATTGTTGATGTTCATCAGTGTTAGTGGTGTATTATTATTGGTTGATTTGATTTGACTATAATACAAGTTCTCACTGCACTGGAGGTACTATCATAAATTATTTGGCCTCCAGTGTTTCCAGGCCCGGCTACTCTTCCTCCAAGTAGCCAAGGTTCTTGGATAAGAGCGATGTCAATGTTGCAGATTATAAAGTGCCTACATAAGACTTCAGAGGCCGCCTTACTGTGCTGCAGATTTATTTGAACTTCACGCAGGAATGTGAGGTTTGTCGTTGCTCCCTCCCCTGCACCTAAAAAAGAAGTTGAGATAAATCGAGATGAGCTTCAAAGCCCATCTCTCTCAATTTCCCCAAGGCTTTCTCTCCGGCGTTAACCACAAAAGTTGTGGCGCCAGAGTCTTTCTGACTGTGCACCTGCATATTCTCAACGGGTAGTCCGGGGTTTTGAGTGACTATTAGAAGAATTATACTTCTAGCTTCCTCTGCCCCCAAACCTTCAGTGAGTTCATCTCGCACAATCATTTTAGTGGTTTTAACTATATCAAATGCCTGAGGTGTTCCCTCCCCAGAATCCGAGAGGGACGAAACCATTGCCAAATCCATGACCGGGGTCATGACTGAAGCCATGCTGTGAGTACCACAGACCAGGCGAGAACCCACACAACCCCTCAGCTAGTCCGTTCCCCTGCGCCAAAGGTGAACACACCCCAGGAAATGTGTGCCAACCCATGGCTACCTGTAGATACAATATACAATACAAGTATAAGGTAATCTTTATTTCTCATGATCCAATGGTAGACACGAACAGATCCACGCGCTATTTTCTAGCAAACACTCTCAATTTGGCAAGCAATTAATTATCTAGGAATTTTTATCATAAAGCATAAACTGGTATTATTTCCTATGCTTACGCATATTTAAACATCAATAAAATATAATCGCTAATTTTTATAATTTTATCCAGGTTCTTAACATTTGAAACGAGAGTTTGTCACCCCACATTAAATGAGTTAAATTATGGCAGCAGAAAATCAAATGTAGCGAAACTGCTAGTAAGGTCAGGGCCGCTCAGAGGGGGGGACAAAGGGCACAAAATGTGCCGGGCCCGGGCTCCTGAAGGGGCCCTGGCCCAGCTGATTTTTTTTACTGATAATAAAAAAATAAATTAAAACAATATGCCAAATACAACTTCAATACTNAAAAAAAAAAAAAAAAAAAAAAAAAAAAAAAAAAAAAAAAAAAAAAAAAAAAATGACAAATAATTTCAATTAATGTGCCTAATAGAGATCCTAAATCTATATCCAAAAAGGTATAAAAATGTGTACCATGTCGATTATCTACTCGTGTAGAACACCCTCACCGCAGCTTGGTCATCCCCAATTATGTTTTCTGAATCATTAGTAATGTGTGGCGTGTGGCTTTATCTCAAATCATATCCCATTTAATTTATAGTGTAATGTGTAATCGTGTAGATTTATACTTAATTTAAGTATTTTACTCTTAAGTTTGTAATAATAATTACTTATTGGAAACCATTGGAGTTAAATTTTGAATCTATGTTAACTATAGTTTAAATAATTAAATAGATTACCAATTTCTTGGAAAAGTAACTAGTCGGCTTTTTGTAAAACAGCACATTGGGAATTGAGACCTGCGTTCTTTCTGAGCTTAAAAAATATTCAAAGCCTTTTGCACGTGAAGATAACCGGTTCAATTCTCGTGCGGGGTTTTTCAGTAGTGCTAGGAAAAATTTGGAGGCTCCCTTCAAGTTTTTTCGGTGCCCTCCGAAAAGTGTGCAAAATATAATGTATCGAAGTTAGAGGACAGGAGGTTTTCATAAAGTGTTCCGCGAGGATCGTTTGGGGTCTTCACGCCAGTCTTAGTTATTTTTTCCTATTCTTTTACCATTCTTTACATTCTAGAATATTTTCTGCACATAAGATTTTATGTATAGTTATAATTTTGACCGAAATCTGGACCATGCAGGCTCTTTTATTTGGTTTAGGAGGTTTCCACCTCTCTTGAAACGTTCTGCCCTAATTAACTTCGGTGTTTTCTTGACTGTATCTGGAAAGGTTGACTAGGTATCAAGCATGTCGGTAGATATGCTTACGTCAAGAGTAAGCAAAGCTACCGACTATATTAACACGAAAGATAGTTTGTAGGTATGGAGACCCACTTTTTTCTGCCACTTCCAGATGATTTTTTGCAAATTTTATTTTATATTCTGTATGGGGCATGGTAATAGATGGTGTTTCCCCCAAATACGATGATTCTACGTTTTGTTAAACGTGTTTCCCAGACACGTCAAAATACATAAAAAATAACAATTTTTTTCATACTGTTTTTTTCTAACCGATTTTGTCGCCAGGCCTACAGCCAATTCTACTTGTCGTAGAAAGACGGTTGAGGTGTCATTGGAAATGGCACGAAGTAAAGCCCATACCTTTGCTATAATGAAGACGATAGCGTAAATAACAAAAAAGATAATGCATACAACTACCTTAACGGTAATAGATAGCGAAAAAATGATAAGAGTGAACACCCCTTAAAATGACTTCCTTTATACAGGTAAATTATCAAAACTTAAAAATGTCAAACCGTTTTCGAGATACAGACAATTTTGATTATTACAGCAATAACGGCAAGAGATAGTGAAAATTTAATAAAAGCAGCCTCCCCTTAAATTGCATAATTATTCCATTAAAATTATCAAAACTATCAAATGTCTAACCGTTTTCGAGTTACGAACAAAATCTTAATATTTTCAAAAAAATTCAATCACAGAATAAAAATATTTCCTATGAAATACTCAAGCAGATGATTTAAATATTCCAACTTCTCGCTTTTTCTTATTTTTCACTATAGGTACATTCATACACAATAATTTTCATTTTCAGACATCTGTGTCCCTTTACCCTGTGTTTTACATATTGACCAAGAAAGTTGGCCAATATTCGAAAATCAAAAACGGTTTGAGATTATTTAAAAATTAATTAAGAGTATCGGTACCGGAAGATGCGCGCGCACATCAAGAGTAAGCAAAGTAGCTAAGCCGCCCATGGGCGTACGCAAGGGGGGGCCCACGGGGCCCGGCCCCCCTAAAATTTCTGGAAATATACACTAGATAAAATGAGTTTCAAACGGTATAGGTAAAAAGTTAAATTCATTAAAATAAGCCATGTTTACATTTTTTACTTTCTTTATCTTATAAAAAGGAAAGTATTGTAATTGTAATGGTCTGAAATTTTCGATGTCGAGTTTTAAATGCCAAAACACGTTTTGCGGTCCCCAGACCCCAAATCTCGAGTTTCTGCCATTGGTCCGTGTATGCGTCTGTCTGTCTGTGAACAAGATATCTCAAGAACGGCAAGTGCTAGAGACTTGAAATTTGGTATGTATGTCAGTTTTATGCCATGAACGGCAAATATACCGTTGGAGGTTTGATGCTGCTTTTTAGCGGTTTTCACATATCTTGCTTAAAATGAGAACGGTAATAGCTAGACTTTAAACTTGGTGCCTATTCATATCAATTTCATTCGGGGGCAGACTGGGACTCCAGGGGCTTTCCGGGCATATTGGAAGAGGGGCTCCACATTAGAGTTTATATAAGAGGCTTGAGTATTTCGGGGCCAAAGCAGTGTAGAACTGAGAAGTTATGAATCAAAGGGCAATAAATAAATAATAATTACGTGTCAGAAAAAATGTGTTTATAACCATATATAAACATATTTTTTCTGACACATATTTTTCTTTCATATAGGGGGGTACCCCTGATGATCCAGGGGCCCACATATTTTTTCTCGCACATATTTCACATGTGGGTATATTTTTCTTTCATATTTTTGCCCCCTGATGAGCCAGAGGCCCATATAATTTTTCTCGTACATATTTTACATGTATTTTTCTTTCATGATTTTGCCCCCACCGGGTATCTGCCCGGTGGCCCAGACCATACCTGCCTTTTGGTTTATTATTTTACATAATGAACCTTTGGAATCATCACCAAAAAAAAAATTCTCCCCCCACCCTCAAAATATGATATTATACGTTTCAAAATCCGTTTGTCCGCTGTACACCGTGATGGGCACTTTTGCCACTTAGCGTTGACCGATTTGGATGAAATTTGGTATATAGGTCCCATCGGGGCTCTAATTGTGCTCCGAAACTTTTGGGTGCAATCGAATACACCCTTGGCGATTTTTACCGCTTTTTAGCGGTTTTCAGCATTGCTGTCTAAAAGGTGAATGGTAAGAGCTAGAGACTTCAAATTTATTAGGTATGTTAAATTCAGGGTCTAATTACGCCCCAGATTTGGAATCGTCACGAGACCCCCCCCCCATCAATTTTTTGCCCCCTCACCCAAAAAAAAAAGGTTTATTATGTACTATGTACATAAGTAAAGGTAAATACAATAGATTTTAAAAATAAATTTAAATGTCGCCCCCCCCCCCAAGCAAAATCCTGCGTACGCCCATGAAGCCGCCGACTATATTAACACGAAACAGAGTTTGTAGATATGAAGACCCACTTTTTTCTGCCACTTCCAGATGAAATTTTATATTTTAATCTTAATATTGTATGGTAAGACATGATGTTTCCCCCAAATACGAAGATTTTACGTTTTGTTAATCTCGTTTCCCAAACTTCTCCAAATTCATGAAAAATATCTAATATTTTTTAGACGTGGGTGACATTCTCACGGTCCGAGTCCACTTGAACTGATAGTGTAAAATAACACAGAAAGCGGCTCTGTAATATCATTATGTTTGTAACTCATTTTCTTATTTATTATATTATAGGTACAATAATTATCATGGTTCTGGGGAATCATGTCAATTATCAGCCTCCAAGGACAGATAATATATACTCGTAATCTCAGATATCCTGGGAATGCACACATTTATTTATTTTTTGATGAATTAAAGAAAGTTAGATTTATATATTTTTTAATTTCTCTTCCTATAGAAGATAAAGTATTGTAATCGTGCAGAAAATATTGACATTTTTTGGCCCAAAAAAATCGTTTGAACGGAACCCAAAATAAAAATCAAATATGTCAATTTCATTGCTTTTGAGCCATAATTTCACTATTTTGGGTCATTTTTGAAGTTTGGAAATATATGCAGCCATTGGGTGCAAAAAACCGATATGTGCGACGTATGCCGTGCAAGGTACGTGCGGAATTGTGTGCAGAGCTCTGGAAGCCAAATCGCAGGTCCGATTTTGATGAAATTTGGCACAGGTCATCTAATGGAAAAAATAACCATTTTTTTCTTTTTCTCGATATCTCCTCAAGGGCTTTTTTTGGGACCAATCTCTAAAATCCAAACCACATCACCAATTATGATGAAATTTAAAATCAGTAATTATGGAACCATTTAATCTAAAATAAATGGTCTCACGCGGGCGCAACTCTGTCAGAGGCCTGAAAATGGAAATCCCTTTTAAAAGTTCAGTAATTGCACATATTTTTTTAAGAAAAATAATGTCTAGAGCCGACAGGGATTATTCAAAGTATTGAAAATTAATTAATCACAGTTTGTATTCTGAGTCCCCCCCCCCTCGTGCCTGGACCAAGAACGTCGCAATTGGACAAATCTCTAAAATCAAAAACCACATAACCAATTTTGATGAAATTTAAAATGGGTAACTAAGGCATCTTTCTATGAAAAAAAAAATAATAATGGGCCCATGTGGGTGCGTCTTTCTCAGGGGCCCCGCCAGTGGACCCAATAAGCTCCTTGAATTGATTATAGCTTTAAAAAAACGGTCCCGTTTTTTCACTTAAAATTCAAAAGAATTAATTTCTGAAGCCCGAATGATTATATTCACTGTTTTCCAGCTTTTAGTCAGAATGCTCTCCCCCAGGGTCCCAGGACCAAGGACGTCTCATTTGGGCCAAATCTCTAAAATCCAAACCACATAACCAATTTTGATGAAATTTAAAACGGGTGAATATGGTACTATTCTATTTTTAAAAAATGGACCCATGGTGGTGTAGTTGACTCGCTAGAAGCCCTAGCAAGCTCCATGAAATGAGAATTCCTTTTAACAGAAAACGGTTCAGTATCAGTATAGTCAAATGAAATTCCAAGCAAATAATGCCTATAACTTACAAGGATCAAGGATTATTGAAAATATTTATCGCTGCATATTGAGACCTTTTATTCAGAGTGGATCCCCAGGGTTCCGGGAGCCACATCTCTAAAATCCAAACCCAATTTTAATAAAATTTAAATTTTATAATATATTACTCAAAGTGATCAAAAGTTGTTAAAGGTCAAACCTAAAGCATCTTACAAAAGTTGCCGCAATAATTTAAGCGGTTCTCAAAATTATAAGGAAAAACAAAATTTCAAGATGGCGGTCTCACATGGCCCCGCCTACAAAATATATGTTGTTGTTTTTTTTACCGAAACCATCCCCGACATGGGTCCAACAACTCACTTCATAGTAATCGGATGTGTGGTTTAGGATTGCATAAAGGACATACAAACATTTATTTTTATATATACAGGGTGCCCAAAAGTCCGAGACCACCTGAATATCTTTTGAACGGCTTTATGAGGCGTTTCGAAATTTTGCATGGTATTATATCCCAAATTAAGCCACCTGATGGTGTGACCAATTTTTCAGGGGCGGATCCCGTATGGACCTCAGGGGGTCCAACTTTTGATTTTTAAATACGAACCCCCGTCTTGCGATACGAAAGACTTTGAAGTACTTTGAAAAAAAAATTTACACGTCTAGCGTGTTTGGTTTCAAAAGGGCGGCCATTTGAATTTTCCAAGACATGACTTCCAAGAGTGTCTAAAACTTTTTTTTTTTTTTAATTTGGCTTAACGTCTCTTTAACATCTATTGGTCATTCAAGACGGGGGTTTTACCCTCCATTCGCCGGAAACTTGCAAACCAGCTACCCACTTTGACCTCACCCAGCCTGGGTTGGGCCGGAAAAAGCCAACAATACGTGGTGTTCCCAAGCGGTCACCCATCCAAGTACTGACCACGCCCGGACGTTGCTTATCTGACGGGAACTGGTGTATTCAACGTGGTATGATCGTTGGCTAGTGTGTCTAAAACTAAGCGAATTATTTGCAATGGGATAATTGAATAATTACATAGGACACTAATGCCGATGAACCTGTTTTTTTAGACATAATTCGCTTAGTTTTACACACTTCGCCTACTTTTAAAAATAATTGGGGGTTCGTATTTAAAAAACCAAAGTTGGCCCCCTGGGACCCGCCCCTGAATAATTGGTCACACGATCAAGTGGTTTAATTTGGGATATAATATCATGCAAAATGTCAAAACTCCTCATAAAGCCGTTCAAAAGATATTCAGGTGGTCTCGGACTTTTGGGAAACTTGGTATAGATAATTTATACGACAAAAGTAAGCAAAGCTACCGACTATATTAATACGAACCAGAGTTTATAGGTATGAAGACCCACTTTTTTCTGCCACGACCAGATGACTTTTTGAAAATTTTATTTTNCACGAACCAGAGTTTATAGGTATGAAGACCCACTTTTTTCTGCCACTTCCAGATGACTTTTTGAAAATTTTATTTTATATTCTGTATGGGGCGTAATAACAGATGGTATTTCCCCCAAAACGATAATTCTACGTTTTGTTAATCGTGATTTCCAGACACGTCCAAATTCATAAAAAGTCTTATATTTTTTCACCCAAAATTGCAGCCATACCTACAGCCAATAATACTTGCCTTAGAAAGACGGTTGAGGTGTCATTGGAAATGGCACGAAGTAAATAGCTATATTTTACCTTAAAACATTAGTTCGTCGAGACGACTTCACCAGGGGCCCCGTATAGAGGTCCCAACAGGGTCCTAGAAACGAATAAAACTAAAAGTCGTCCGATTTTGATAATAATTGTTATACTCAGTCAACCAAGTATTGGAGTGGATAAATTTTGGTATTTTGGTTTTGGGGACCGGCAGTGGCCCATAAATGTAAAAATAAAAAAGCGGTCTCATTTTCATAAAATTAGCTATATTGAATCACTTGAGAATTATATTGGATTTTTTTTTTTGTATTTAAAAAAAAAAAATATAAAGGCCTTCTCATTTATTTTGATAAAACTTGGTATATTGAGTCACCCGAGAATTTTATTGGGAATAAGTTTTAGTATTTTGGTTTTGGGACCCCAGCAGGGACCAACAAATTTGTAAATAAAAAAAAACGTCTCATTTTGATAAAATTTGGTATCAACCGTGACTNAAACAGCCAGTATATCATAATGACTAGGAACATCTTCAATACTATTTCTTATCTCCTAAGTTGTAGCAAGATGTATTCATACCCTGTATTAAACTGTCTTTTTTTTTAAAAAAAAAAAATATTTTTAAATAGGAAAAGGGTGGATCAAATAAAATTGATTTTTTGAAATCACTTTATCAATAATGTTCTGTGTTATGGGAATATGTTTGCAAAAATGAATCACTTGTCAAAGCGAACATGATCTTGATCTGCCAAAAAGCGGTTGCAGATTCCGAAGAAAGTAAAAATTTAAAATTTGGACCTATTTTTGAAAAAAATTAAAAATAGTAGGACTTTTTGATATAACGTTCCCAGATCTCAATGGATGTAAATAATGGATGTCCGCATTATAGTCATTTTTTTTTCAGTATTATTTGTCTTGCTCCAATCGGAAAGATGCATAATTTTTTTGGTGGTGAGGGGGGGAGGGGGTCAGGTAGTCCCATGCCATATTCTACGTCGAAATTACATCAATCTTTCCACCTGGTCGATGTTTCTTTCCCATGTGGCCCCAGGGGGTCCAAGTTTTGTTTTTTAAATACGAACCCCCATCTTGTGATACATTTTCAGAAAGACAATAAAATTAGAAGTACTTTGCAAAAAAATTACACACGTCTAGCGTGTTCGGTTTCAAAATAGTGGCCATTTAAATTTTCCGAGACATGACTTCCAAGAGTGTCTAAAACTAGGCGAATTATGTCTAAAAAACAGGTTCCTCGACATTTTTGTCCTATGCAATCATTCAATATCCCATTGCAAATAATTCGCCTAGTTTTAGGCACACTTGCCTAAAACTAGGTTTAAATTTTTTTGGAAAGTACTTCTAATTTTATTGTCTTTCTGAAAATGTATCACAAGATGGGGGTTCGTATTTAAAAAACAAATTCTTTTTCTATCTAAATCTACAAGTGAAAAGTACCTGCGGGAAATGATCAAATTCCATATAAATGAGCACCAAGTTTAAAAGAAATATCCTGGATTAAAATATTGTATGTACATTCAATTGAAACCAAACTTTACTCGAAAAGGGAAAATCAATTAAATTTCGCTTTCCAGGTAGAAACCACTTTGAAGTAGTGCTGCCCAAAAAACAAGAAAAATGTGTCCCGAAAATATATTTTTTCCACATTCTTTTTGTCCGCATGTGAATTGCCATAACGTGGTAAAGAAAACTAAAAACAGGGCAATGAACCAACCAGTAATAAAGAGTCAAGAAAAAAATAGAAAAGGAAGAGAAGGGATAGTTGGGAGTAGAGAGGTTGGGTACTACCTCTCTACTCCCAACTATCCCTTCAATGAATATGAAGAAATTTAGGTGGAGTGGGAGAAAACGAAAGAAAAAGAGGGGGAGAGAAGGGAGAACAACGGTATGTGGAAATTTTTAGGTGGAGTAGGAGAATAAGGATAAATAAAGAGAAAAAAAGAAAGCATAAGAGGGGTAGAGAAAGAGGGAGAGAGGAGAGAGAACAACGGGATGTGGAGATTTTTAGGTGGAGTAGGAGAATAAGGATAAATAAAGAGAAAAAAAGAAAGCATAAGAGGGGTAGATAAAGAGGGAGAGAGGAGAGAGAACAACGGGATGTGGACATTTTTAGGTGGAGTAGGAGAATAAGGATAAATAAAGAGAAAAAAAATCATAAGAGGGGGAGAGAAGGGAGAGAGAACAACGGGATGTGGAAATTTTTAGGTGGAGTAGGAGAATAAGGATAAATAAAGAGAAAAAAAAAAGTATAAGAGGGGTAGAGAAAGAGGGAGAGAAGAGAGAGAACAACGGGATGTGGACATTTTTAGGTGGAGTAGGAGAATAAGGATAAATAAAGAGAAAAAAAAAGCATAAGAGGGGTAGAGAAAGAGGGAGAGAAGAGAGAGAACAACGGGATGTGGAAATTTTTAGGTGGAGTAGGAGAATAAGGATAAATAAAGAGAAAAAAAAGCATAAGAGGGGTAGAGAAAGAGGGAGAGAAGAGAGAACAACGGGATGCGGAGATTTTTAGGTGGAGTAGGAGAATAAGGATAAATAAAGAGAAAAAAAAAGCATAAGAGGGGTAGAGAAAGAGGGAGAGAGGAGAGAGAACAACGGGATGCGGAGATTTTTAGGTGGAGTAGGAGAATAAGGATAAATAAAGAGGAAAAAAAGCAAAGCATAAGAGGGGTAGGTAAAGAGGGATAGAGAGGGAGAAGAAACGGATATGGAAAATTTTAGGTGTCGTGGCAGAAAAGGAAAAAATAAAGAGGAGAAAATGCAGAATGTAGAAAGGGGTAGGGAATGAGGGTTGGAGAAAGAAAGGAGAGTGAGGGGAAACAGAGGGATATGAAGAAATTGAGGTGGATTGGGAGAAAAACAAAAGGGGCTAGAGAAAGAGTAAGAGGGGAGAAACTGAGGGAACAAGTTGGAGGGGAGAAAAAAAAGAATAAGAGTTTTAGAGACAGAGGGGGGGGGAGAAACTGAGAAAGTATGAGAGAGAGTTGGGGGATCAGAATAAGCAGGCCCGTATCCAGAACAGGGTTTTAAAGGTTCACCCCNTTCCATTTTCCTATAATCCCTAAATGATAAAACTGTCCTGAATACATGAACCCCCCCCCCCCCCCCCCGAATAAAATCCTGGATACGTGCCTGAGAATAAGTATGAAGCAAAGGTACTTTCCTCGTGGATTATGGATGGAGGATATCTGCCCGTATCGAAATAAATTGCATAACAATACGACCTCAGCAACCACCACGAGATAAACCTGCAGAGCACTGACACTAACATGAACAAGTTGTTAACCTTGACTTTCGCACCCCGAAGATTGAACTCATTATAACTAACTATTCAAGCGGTTAAAATCCATACTAATATTATAAATGCGAAAGTAACTCTGTCTGTCTGTCTATCTGTCTGTCTGTATGTATGTTACGCTTTCACGCTTAAACTACTGAACCGATTTTGACGAAATTTCATGAACAAGTTGTTAACCTTGACTCTCGCACCCCGAAGATTGAACTCATTATAACTAACTATTAAAGCGGTTAAAATATACCATATTTAAAAAAAAATTACAATACTTTCCTTTTGATTGGCAGTACTCCTGGTCTAGTTTGTATCTCATTGGCAGTACATTTGGCAGATCCGAATTCAATTCCCGGCGGGGTATACATTACAAACATTATAAAAAAATCGTTTCGGGTGCGTGCCCTTCTGTTGGAAAACATTTCTGTTCATTTTTTGGGGGGAATATCAATCCACATTGTCTAGTTGGTTTCACAGTGGCATGGGGACTCTATCTTCTTTATCATATACCTACCTAGCTTAGAATCAACTGCCAATACTGACCAACCGACTGAAATTCTGGAATGAATTTAATGTTTGCGGACCGTATTTGACGTTAAATTTGATGATGGTCAAGTTTTCACAAAACGCATCGTTCGGATGTATATAAGGAAAAAAGTAAAATTAGCGTCAAAATATGACAGTTTCTGATGCTAAAAAATCACGTTCTGTGGTAGTAATGTTTCATTACTTTATTATAATAAAACGATTCTGGTGTCATTGAACAGCTATGCGTATATTATGAGTGCCACAAGGGCAATTTTTATGGAAAATTTCAGTTCAAAAGAAAAATATTTATTATTTTCAATAATTAACCTTTGAAATCGTCACAAAAAAAAAAAAAANAAAAAAAAAAAAAAAAAAAAAAAAAAAAAAAAAAAAAAAAAAAAAAAAATACCCCCACTCAAAATTTGATATTATACGTTTCAAGATACGTAGAATCCGAAAATCAAATAAAAAGAATCCGTTTGTCCGCCGCGCCGTCCACCGTGTTGGGCACTTTTGCCACTTAGCGTTGACCGATTTGGATGAAATTAAATATATAGGTCCCATCTGAGCTCTAATTGTGCCCCGAACCTTTGGGTGCAATCGAATACACCCTAGGCGGTTTTTGCCGCTTTTTAGCGTTTTCAGTATTGCTGTCTAAAAAGAGAATGGCCAAAGCCAGAGACTTTAAATTTTGTATGCATTTCATATTTGGGGTCACAGTAAGCTTCAAAACTTTTGCTTTTGGTGCAATCAAATACACCCTTGGTGGTTTTTGCCGCTATTTTAGCGGTTTTCAGTATTGCTGTCTAAAAAGAGAATGGCCAAAGCCAGAGACTTTAAATTTTGTATGCATTTCATATTTGGGGTCTCAGTAAGCTTCAAAACTTTTGCTTTTGGGTGCAATCAAATACACCCTTGGTGGTTTTTGCCGCTATTTTAGCGGTTTTCAGTATTGCTGTCTAAAAAGAGAATGGCCAAAGCCAGAGACTTTAAATTTTATATGCATTTGGGTGGAATCAAATATGCCACAGGCGGTTTTTACCGCTTTTTAGCGGTTTTCATTAAGAGCAAGAGACTTAGGTCTAATTACGCCCCAGATTTGGAATTGTTAAGGGGGGGAAAATACCCCCCTCAATTTTTGTTCAGGGGCGGTATTTTTTAGCCAGTAAAATAATAAACCCATGTGTCACATTGGCAGAGTTTTTTCTTAAAAAATCGTAAGAATATTTTTTCTTACTGCAAATTTTATTCTTGTTCTAACGGTCCTTACCATTTTCCTTCCCTATAAGCCAAAAAGTTATACGTGATTATGAGAAAAGAAATAATGAGTTTTGGGAAAAGACAAAATGGGCGCCCTCTTGAAAACCCAAACAAAAGCGGACTATGCATGTGGGAGTATATACTCGTATTGTTGGAAATGATAAGCTCTATAACCTTTTAAATTTTTGCTAACTTTTTCTGAGCCATCCCATATAAGTTCAATCGCAGACATCAAATGGCCTTCTTTTTTAATTGACCTTTCTTTATTGTCGGCAGGTAACCGGATTTAGGTCAGGTTTGGCCAAATGTATTATTAAATATTTTAGGTTCCAAATTTGATGATAATATTATACATTCAAATCAGATATTAGAGTGACCTTGTTGGCAACCAGCCACTTGACTATCATTGCGAACCGTGTGCTTTATATCGATGACATAAATCTCGCAATGCACATACGGGATATGTTTAAAATCTTTGGTCTGAACATCATACGACGCGACGTAATAAGATATGAAAGAAAAATAATTGTTCTTTAATTTTCTATCTCGAGTTTTTCAATGTTAAAACACGATTTATGAACCATGGGGATCACTTCACGAGTTTTAGAAATTTAGGTTTGTCTGTGAAAAAGATATGATTCTTGAAAGAAAAAAAAATTATCAACATTCCGAACTTACAATGTTAACAAAAAGTTTCACGGCGAGCCCCATGCATACGTCCTTCCGGTTTGGGATTTGGAGAATTTTGTGCAGACGTCTGGTGTTTGTATGAAATTTGGAACGCACAAATGAATTTTGCCAATTGTGATTTTGATTTTTCCGAAAACGTATCTCACGAATTGCGATTGGTTTTTTTTAAATTGTGTTTTTCGGAAGATGGGGGCGTATTCAAGACCAGCCTTACAATTGAATTAAAAAGGAGTGTTATGGCTTCAATGTCCTTGATCGGCTCGAAGTATCTCATGAGTATTCCGAGTTTGTGTTAAGTCGTTTATATGTTACTAGCTGTTTTCCCGTGTTTCGCTACGGTTACAAAATTCAACAACTCAATTTTAGATTTTTGGTGGATCCGACCCCCAGGGTAAACACGGCTCCTATTTAAAAAATTCAATATTATACTCAAAGATATTACTTTTTGCACTGCTGAACACCTTCGCATAAAATTTCAGCTTTCTCGCTTATCCTGAAGTGATACTTCTTAACTATGGGTTTTTGGTGGGACGACCCCCCCCCCACCGCTCTTAGTTAGAAAATTCAATATTTTATTCAAGGGTATGACTTTTTGTACTTCGGAACACCTTGTATCGAATTTCAGCTTTCTCGCTCATCCCGAAGTGGTACTTCTCAATTCCAATTTTTTGGTGGTGAAAACCGTCCATAAATCGGATTGAAATTTTCAAATTTTATATTTTTTATGGGGTCCTTATATACTATTTTGGGGGGGTCTATTCTCGGTCATTTTTCGTTATCTCTTTTAGTTTGCCCAGAAAAAAATTGCAAAAAGACCCGCTAAGTAGCGTCATTTCTTATTACGCACCTACATACCAAAAGGGATCTGTGTGCCAAGTTTCAAGTCTCTAGGTTTAGCCATCGTGGAGCTACGTTGATTATCAGTCAGTCAGTCAGTATACCAACTGGGCTTTGCGTTTTATAAGTATAGAAGATTCGAAACAAAGATTTGGTTGGAACGTCATTAATTTTGGAATTTCCTACACGGGCGGATAATTTTTAATTTTTTTCCGCCTATGTTATGACATGGCATACTTAAGCTAAATTCTCGATTCATATGATACCTAAGTCTACCGTCAGACTCAATACATTAGATATTGATTATAATAATAATAATTGAACTAGAATCGTCAAATAGGAAATGGTTGGATTATAACATTCTGCATATTGTGGGATATGTTAAAATCATGATGTAATTAGTTACATTCTTTTCTAGATGCTTTCAACATGTGTTGAGGAGACAGTGTGCTTCATATTCTATGGGTCAAATGTGGATTTTCTTTGTGGAAAGGCCAAACATCCTCTTCAAAAATTGTTTATATATCACAGCATTTTACTATGAGCCTCATGTTCTAATAATCTCCTAAATAATCTACCAAACCAAATCTTCTTACTTTGGTCGCTACTCTCATGACTTTAGCCGCTCAATCGTCCTCACGAGACTGAGTGCACCCCGAAATCACAAGCACTTAATTGGACTCGGTTCTTCCAATGTCATTATGATAGACACTAGAGCAGGGAAATTGCTATTCTCCAAAAAATATACAGAAATGATTTTCAAAAAAAGGGGCACGCTCCTAAAATTACGATTTTTTTTCGTATTTTTTAAACATTTTTAAATCTTTGGGAGAATGGAGATACTTATTTTTCAGACATTTGCATACATTTTTAAGGAACTTATATTTCTGGAATTGCCAGCATACATTTTCCAAGAACTTATATTTCAGGCATTTGCATACATTTGTCAGGTGGAATATGTGGTTTCAAAGAATTCACACTGAAATTTAACTCCTTATATCACATTGTGTGCTAACCGGATCGCCTCAAAATTTGCTGCAAAAAAACGCAGCAGTTGATTTAAACTCCACATTTTTTTTTTTTTATTATTATTATTATTGATAAATATTTTAAGGAAATATTTCACTTCACATTACTCAACAAGGTATCGAAAATTAATATGAATATTTCTTAACTTTTAATTCAACTGGAAATAGGGTTTGTATTTAAATTGAAAAGCTTTCCAATTTAAGGAGAATTTTTTTGAAAAAATAATCAAGGAGGGTCTCTTGAAGCCACATTTTTCTTCAGTGCACATTTATATTTGTTTAGACCTACTACATACTATTGTGAATTGCCTTCATAAAACCTGATCTATTTCAACTTGGAATTTTGAATATATATGAAATCCAGTGCTGGCCGTTCACGGTAGAATTTTGGTGTTCTGGTGAGTGCTATTTCCAACCGTCCAATGCTAACACCAAGATTTCTTCATTTTGTTTCAGGTACAGCATGTTTATATCAAAGGCTGTCTATCAGTTAGTGCAATTACTATTTACAACAACAGTAGAGTAAATGAAAGCACTGTTGTGGATGACTCGCTCCTTTAAAGACAGTCCGCCGTCCATCAGATGGTGCAATTACTAGCCAACAATATTAGCACTAGCAGTGAGGACACCCAATGAATCATAGTTGCATGCAATTTTCTAACATAATGTAGAAATTCGGAAATTGAGGATTCCCATGAAAAAATAATACATGAAAATAGTTTAGCACACAAGGGGGGGGAGGTTATCCCCCCCCCCCGTTTTATGGATTGGGTTGTGGAGGCTGTATGCGTGCACTCATACTTGCTTGACACCTGTCACATTTTTCAACGTCCAGATATTTATAAAGCTTCACCACCTTCGATAGTTTGGAAGCAAAACTCAACGCCCAAAAAACCACTTCGCGGTTAAAAGTTCCCATCAAGTCACTAGTCACAAAAAGCGCTGAAATGTAAACAGTGCCCGCCTCAATTGTAAAAAAATGTAAATGTTTTTTTTTTTTTTTTTTTTTTTTTTTTTTTTTTTTTTTTTTTTAATATATAAAACCAACAAAAATCACGTGTATTAATTTACTTATTTAAATATTTCATTTTGGTTACCCCGACTCATTGGGTACTATTAAAGTTCTTTTAATAGTCCCTGTGTTGAGTCGGGGGAAATTTATTTTCAGCACTTATTTTTAATCTTATAAGATTAGTAATTTGATAAGAATAATAATTCCACTCTCATTATACCTATCTCTGCTGGGCAGTGGCAAAACAAAACACCCCCAAAACCCCGACTCCACCAGACCAGTTAGCCCAGGCGAGATCAAAGGCCTCAGAGGTACATCACCTCACCACCACACCACAGTGGTCCAATGTTTCACATAAAATTTGTTTTTAATTTAGTTTAGATATTTATATATTTCTATTATTTCCCCATTGTGAATCATATTTTTTATTATTGTTTTTAATCTGGAAGGTTTCATTAGTGTATCCCGAATGTCAGAGGGGAGATAATTCAGAATGCGGGGAGCTAGGAATACACAATGTCGTTGTGTACTGCTCCTCTCAGTTCTGATCACTCTTAGCGCGGGTTCGTATCTCGTATTGTATTCATGATTGTGGGGTTGGACGACAGGTTCTATAAATTTTTTATATTTTATTGCAAAGAGGGCCAAATTATACACATATAGTTGTCTAAGGTTTAAGATTTGATTTTGTTTATAGATACGGATTGCGCTATATTTGGGGTCTTTATTAAACATTATTCGCAATAAAATATTTTGGGTCCTCATTAATGGTGTTAGTGTTGTTGTGTAGGTTCCCCGGGTTCCCCCCCATGAGATGATGGCATATTGAATAATTGACTGTGCGATGGTAAAATAAATAGTCCTTAAATTCCCAATATGAATTTTAATTTATAAAATGTTTTAATAAGATATCTTAACTTTTCATTTATTCTTTCTATGTGGGAATGGAATTTCAATTTATTGTCAATTATAACACCTAAATATTTTATTTCGGAAACTTGTTTTAGGTGACGACATGCACACTCTGCGTTGTCATCCATGTCGCATGTATGAATTAATATTTTGGATTCTAAGGGTTGGCCGACCTCATTATATGAAAACGTTACATACTTTGTTTTTTGCATATTCAACACAAGTGACATGCAGATCGAGAGTGGCCAGGTCATGAACCTCGAGCCAAGTATTTCCAACATAAGTAATGGCTGTATCATCAGGAAATATGGTTAACTCACCAGCGGTAATTTTAAAAATGGAGTGCAGGTAAATGTTAAATAAAATTGGTCCGAGAACCGTCCCTTGTGGCACAGAACACCTGATTATTTCGGGGGCACTCAAGATATTTCTCAATTTGACTCTTTGAGTCCTATTATCCAGATAGTTTTTAAACCATTCTAAGGTATGAGTACTCGCACCAATTTTCTTTAATTCATTTAATAACACAGAATCGAATGCCTTCTTTACATCAAGAAATATGGTCAGAACTTTTTTACCTTTATCGAGTTCTTAATTGTATACATAAGTGGTAAATTTTAATAAGGCGTCATCAGTTCCTACATTATTTCTAAAACCATATTGACAATCACTGAGTATATTATTTTCTTCGAGATGGGTGTTTAGTCTCGATTTCACACATTTTTCTAATATTTTTCCAAAATTACAAATTACAGATATTGGTCTGTAGTTTATTACATCAGACTTAACGCCTGACTTATAGACGGGAGTAATTATGGCTTGTTTGTAGATGTTGGGGAAAATTCCACATTGAAAACTTTTGTTAATAATATGTGTGAGAGTTTGAATTATATACTCAGAGATATTTTTTATCAAGAAGGAATCGATTCCGTCATATCCGGAACTTGAATTGTTTCGAAGATCCGTAATATATTTTAGAACTTCTATTGCCGTTACTTCGACAAATGTGAAATTTGGTGGTCCATCGAGGGAGTTAATATTAATATCGGAGTTCTGGTGATAGAATTCATTACTTATGTTAAAATTAAAATTGTTATTTGAGTTAATTTTGGTATTTAAAATTCTTGTTAAATTTGGTCTAATAGATTGTTTAATATTTTCACCTACTTTAGCGAAGTATTTATTAAAATGGTTAGAACAGAGTTCGGTATTCTCGGAACAATAAAACGTTTGATTATCGATCACAATTTTTTTTATATCACCCTTATTTCTTGAAGTACCTATAATTTCATGTAGGGTTTGCCATAATTTTTTTGGTTGATCAGGTGGTATTTCATTGATTCTTTTTTTTAAGTATTCTGTCCTACATTTATGTAGTAAGAGAGATAATTTATTTCTAAATTTTTTAAAATATTTTTTCAGCTTTTCATTTGTTGGATGTTTTTTTAACTTTAATCGCTAGTTTGTCTCTTTTTCTTATTGATACAATTAGTCCGGGAGTTATCCAAGGTTTAATAGGAGTAAGTTTAGAAGAGATTTTATGTTGTACGGTTGCATTCTGTTTTTGTTTTATAACTGTGTTAGTGAATAGTTCAACTTTTTTATTTACGTCCGGTTCATTATAGATGAAGTCCCAATTTTCAAGTTTTAGAGAATTTTGAATTTTTTCAAAATTTAATTTATTTATAATTCTATTGTTCATTTTATTTAGTTTGGTGTGCATGGAATTGATTGTTACTAATGTGGAGTAATGATCAGTGATACTGTTCTTAAAGATGCATGATTTTATATTGTCCATATTTAAAGGGCCAGAGTAAAAAATATGATCAATTCATATTAAAATTGTTACATCATTTATCTGTTACATCATTTATGAGTGATGTAAAACTTTTTCTGAAAGTAAGTTTCAATATACGTTAGATGTTGATGTAAAATGTGTTGTTAAAACATCCCCAAATTCAACAAGAAAGTTAAAAATACTAAATTGATGAGTTCTGTACAAACATAGTAACATACATTTTCTGTGGTCACTAAATGTTATATCCAAACGAAGCGCCGCTGCTGTGTTCATACAAATTTCATAGTGTACAAAATCAATATCATTTTTTATGTAAATCACAACACCAGCACACATATTGATATAATGCTCAGTATGCACCCTAGTGTACCCATCTATATTATACAAAGTTATATCAATCTGAGAATGTCGAGTTTCGGAAAGAACCACAATGTTTATCTCGTCTTTTATCATATTTAGGTATGTTAAAAATTCATTTATGTGTTTATCTATACTGCAGATGTTAAGATGGTAAATACCAAAGTTTCCAGTTTTGAGAAACATTTTACAATCATCTACATTTTCACAAGTGAAACATTGAACCAATGATTCAGAATCAATAATTATATCTGTGATGTTGTCCATAAAGTAAATTTAAAGTAGGAGTATTGGTGGTAAGTGAGAATGGAAATATTATTATGAAAAAAATATTTCTAAAATATGAACTTAGTTTGGGTTGAAAATATCGATCAAAATAGATTGTAAGGAAATAAATAAATAGGCAAATCAATACATACGAGAGAAAACCTAATAAATAGTTAACAAAGAAAATTGTAGAAAAGTTAGTATGCAATGATTGCTAATTGAGGAGTTCTGTCGATGAATCAAACTCAGTATCAATCTCTAGAACGGTGTCCATATTACTCAGCCTGTTTGTCTTTTCAATTTGGTCTAAATCTTTCGGCTGATTTTAACTTTTTCGCCTTCTTTTTTTCTTATCATGATCTTGCAATTTTTAGTCCATATAAATTTATAGTTGAATTTTTTAGCTATCATTTTAGTTTTTTGAAATAGATGTTGATTTTTCGTAGTTAGATGTTCATGAACATAGATCTTGTTCTTCCTTATTTGTTTCCTTTTTGCCTCGTTGATCCATGTCTCTCTTGTTTTATTGTTCAAAAATTTAATTATAATTGTACGGGTCATATTTTTATTTTTGGAAGGAACCCTGTGACAAAATTCGAAAAAACTTTTTCAAATTTTCGACTCAGGAATCGAACCCGGAACCTCCCTGGTGCCAGCCGAGTGTGATGCGCACTCTACCAGGGAGACGTCTCCCGCCTTAATTGTATAACTTTATTCTAACTTTTTAAACCTTTATTTTTTACATTAATTTTACTAGTTTTTAAAATCTGGCAAATCTCTCCTTTACGCGCCCTTTTTCGCAACTCTAGAAACTTACTTTCACACCTTTGGCGGTGTGCCTTCTTATAACTATATTTCTACACAGCAAACAATATTTGCTTTATAGAAATGCATTTTGACGGCGTTTTTCTTGTTAGTTCGTATAGCTTTCTCGCCAAATATTTTTTGTAGAATAAATTTATAAGGAAATATTTTATCAAGTTATGTGGAATTTATGCGACTAGCGGCGGCATTACCAGAGTAAACAGATTTGGTTTTATGCTAGAAGATTGAAGGGATTATCAGTACATGAGTCTCTTATTACTAAGAGCCTGTGATATTGTGAAGAGGCTGCGGCCGGCCGTTGTGACTTACCACTTACCACAAAGAAACTCTACATTTTATTGACATTTACTCTCATGTGACCGATGACTTGATAATTGTTTTATTTTATTAAAATGTATTTTTCCAGGTCTATAAATATTAAGTTTCCAAGAATTTCTTTTGAACTTTATAACGCTGACGCCAGCAGTTTATTTGGACATACCCATAACATAGCATCAAATTCTAATTCGGATTGCTATTGAGGAAGTCATTGCTCTAGGCCTGCCAGCTCAGATCTACATTGGTTATTATCATAGCACCATCTTTTTCTGTAGGATATCGAAAGCCTTGAATTGGCTCGTCACCAGGAGGCGAATTCTATAATGATGAAGGCGTGTTGTTATTGATGGCTCTCTGCCAGATTAATAATACGTATCTGGCAGAGAGCCGTATAGTTGGAGGGAAAAAACCTGTAGAACATCTTTGTAAAAAAATGTGAATGTATATTCCTATATTGAATGAACGAAGTGAGGTCTACCCTTAACACCACAACTTTTTTAATTGGTTTCTCTTTTTTACCACGATAGCTTTCAATCGTCTTGTCCGATTTTTATGAAATTTAGTGTGAATATTCATAGAAAAGTAGGTACTGCACCGCGACAACGTCCTTATACACTATTCTCCAAACGTGGGGTCAGAAGAAAAAAAAAAAAAAATTTCAATGTGAAAAACGTTTAGTATCCGCCCCCACCTTTCATAATGTGTATGCTCGCCTGGGTTACACAAACCTAATCAGATTACTATTATTATTTTGAATGTCTGAGTAAGTTTCGAGCTGCTGAAAAACGTTTAGTATCCGCCCCCACCTTTCATAATGTGTATGCTCGCCTGGGTTACACAAACCTAATCAGATTACTATTATTATTTTGAATGTCTGAGTAAGTTTCGAGCTGCTGAAAAACGTTTAGTATCCGCCCCCACCTTTCATAATGTGTATGCTCGCCTGGGTTACACAAACCTAATCAGATTACTATTATTATTTTGAATGTCTGAGTAAGTTTCGAGCTGCTGAAAAACGTTTAGTATCCGCCCCCACCTTTCATAATGTGTATGCTCGCCTGGGTTACACAAACCTAATCAGATTACTATTATTATTTTGAATGTCTGAGTAAGTTTCGAGCTGCTGAAAAACGTTTAGTATCCGCCCCCACCTTTCATAATGTGTATGCTCGCCTGGGTTACACAAACCTAATCAGATTACTATTATTATTTTGAATGTCTGAGTAAGTTTCGAGCTGCTGAAAAACGTTTAGTATCCGCCCCCACCTTTCATAATGTGTATGCTCGCCTGGGTTACACAAACCTAATCAGATTACTATTATTATTTTGAATGTCTGAGTAAGTTTCGAGCTGCTGAAAAACGTTTAGTATCCGCCCCCACCTTTCATAATGTGTATGCTCGCCTGGGTTACACAAACCTAATCAGATTACTATTATTATTTTGAATGTCTGAGTAAGTTTCGAGCTGCTGAAAAACGTTTAGTATCCGCCCCCACCTTTCATAATGTGTATGCTCGCCTGGGTTACACAAACCTAATCAGATTACTATTATTATTTTGAATGTCTGAGTAAGTTTCGAGCTGCTGAAAAACGTTTAGTATCCGCCCCCACCTTTCATAATGTGTATGCTCGCCTGGGTTACACAAACCTAATCAGATTACTATTATTATTTTGAATGTCTGAGTAAGTTTCGAGCTGCTGAAAAACGTTTAGTATCCGCCCCCCCTTTCATAATGTGTATGCTCGCCTGGGTTACACAAACCTAATCAGATTACTATTATTATTTTGAATGTCTGAGTAAGTTTCGAGCTGCTGAAAAACGTTTAGTATCCGACCCCACCTTTCATAATGTGTATGCTTGCCTGGGTTACACAAACCTAATCAGATTACTATTATTATTTTGAATGTCTGAGTAAGTTTCGAGCTGCTGAAAAACGTTTAGTATCCGCCCCCACCTTTCATAATGTGTATGCTCGGCTCGGTTACACAAACCTCAGATTACCGAATCAAAAAATGACTTACCATTCGACTCTAAGAAATGAATGGATTAGGACCATAGAAAGGACAAAAATACGTGGTTTGGGGGGGGTCCTCCCCATTATACGGTATATACGGTAAAATAATACGGTAATTTACGGTACGGTATATACGGTTATTTGTGTTCTCCTCGTGTATGCACCTGTCTTCACAACCGTACATAAAAACACTCCAACGTGGGGGGGTGTTTCCTCCCCAACAAGATCTCACCATTATTCGGTAATTTGTGTTCTCCTCGTGTATGCACCTGTCTTCTCAACCCTACATAAAAGCACTCCAACGTGGGGGGGGGGGGTGTTTCCTCCCCAACAAGATCTCACCATTATTCGGTAATTTGTGTTCTCCTCGTGTATGCACCTGTCTTGTCAACCCTACAAAAAAGCACTCCAACGTGGGGGGGGGGGGGTTTCCTTCCCAA
>CM022881.1:13092659-13115694 GCA_012654025.1 Pachypsylla venusta | reverse complement strand
CCAACGGGGGGGGGGGGGTGTTTCCTTCCCAACAAGAGGTCACCATTATACGGTAATTTGTGTTCTCCTCGTGTATGCACCTGTCTTCTCAAACCTACATAAAAGCACTCCAACGTGTGTGGGGGGGGTGTTTCCTCCCCAACAAGATCTCACCATTATTCGGTAATTTGGGTTCTCCCTCGTGTATGCACCTGTCTTCACAAACGTATATAAAAGCTCTCCATTGTTAATCTTTGCTTGTAATGCCGTAAAAAACAAGTGATAAATTATCATTTTACCTCTAAGAAAAAATAGTTAAATTATCAGATAGTAAATTTTTTTTTTGCCGAAAACCGTTTTTCTGTTGGGAAAGTGAATGCTGGAATATTACGAAAACTAGTTGCACGAGAAAAAGTGTAGCATACGACATATTACGGTAATCTAAAATGATAACTCAAAAAACAAAACAATTTACTTGTTCTACCGTTTGTGCTTCAGACTGCGGGGTAGCATCACCTAACACGTAGATTGAGTATTTTCAGCTTCTTATTTTGGACTGTCATTGATATAAGACTGCTACCGGCAATTTTTGTATGCTCTATTTTGTCATACAATTGTGAATTGACTTTTAGTACCCTAGAAATCCACTCAAAAAAGTATTTTTTACCAAAACAAATAATTTAAAATGTTTTCATATTTGAGTATTAACTTGCAGATTTGTGAACTGTAGACTTCACCCACTTACCAACAGGCCACCATTTGGCACGAGTTTGGTACAAGAGGGCGCAAAAATTAATTGAATATTTCTATGAATTCATAGCAAAAAAATTGCAACTGGCGGTGGAAAGTATAAAGAGATAAATAAAAAGAAAATCGTGGTTTTATTTGGTTCAGTCAATTCAGAAAAGTCAAAACTTTAAGGCTATTTTTCCCTCGCCTCGCCGACATCAATCTGCCATATCTCCAGAGTGTAAGGAAATTTTTTGGAATTTTTTCTGAGGGGCTCGTTCTCATAAGGAGAAAATTAAAAATGAAAAATGGGCGGACCGGATCTACGGGGGAACTGCGAGAGAGTTCCCCCCCCCCCCCAAAGTTCTTACAACAGGTGAAACAAATTGTTGTAAGCTGAACCTACCTCGTACCTACATTATTTTCTCATGCGAATACTACCTCAAGTAAGAGTTGTGCAGCGTAATGTTAATATGTATACTATTTCTGTTTATATGCATAAAAAACATTATCCTTTAACAATTATTACCAATAAATACATTTTACTTCCTTAGTTCCCTCCTAAAATTATACCCTGGATCCGCCCCTGATGGGCCATCCAAAAGTTAACATTATCCTATAGTTCCGTCAGTCTACGACAGACGCCATGGTCAAAATCCCCAGAGGAGTACAAAGGTTTAAAGTCGACTCATGCAAGCCCGCTTGATTCAAATACAGGGTGAGGCCCGGAAATGCCCTTTTTTGAAAATGCTCCTATATCGCAACGAAAAATAGAAGGTTGACGGGGCCAGTTTCTTTAGGCGCAAAACTAATGGAATTTTCCCATTTTGTGAAAAGATTTTAACCAGTAGCCTTTTTCTCTTGGAAAATACAAGTTTTCATTTTTCCGATTTTGTGGAATATTTCTTTCTAAGTTTAATTTTTTCAAACCCCTCGATCAAAGAAAGATGAGGTGATCCAAAGACACAGATCTTTTGTAGTGGAAGCATACTTCTCTTACGGGCATTCCATTGTGCATTCCGAGTTCGCTTCAGAATTCCACTCAGAGGTGCTGTCCCGTTAGCAAAACAATTTTGTTTTGTGTAGAGAATTTCAAAACAACGGGAAGTGTGATAAAGAAGTCTCCAGGACCAGCTCGAACTGTGAGGACTCAAACAATGTGGAGGCGGTTCGACAGCCGATTTTAAAGTCACCAAAGCACTGTGAACGTAAACATGCAATCACCCTTGAACTCTTTGATCACACTGCGCGTAGAATTCTGCACAAATATCTCCGTTTCTACCCCTACAGGATGGTTATCGTGCAACAGATGTTACCACAAGACTTTGAAAACCGAGTAACGGCATCCCAAATGATGATGAAAAATTTACCACAAGACGAAATATTGGAACGTCTACACAGAAATTTCCAAATCGTCTTCAGCAATGTATCGACAATGGCGGCCATCACCTTCAAGATATTGTATTCAAAATCACTTGAAAATAAAATTCCGATTCAATTGAAAAAATATTTTTTCTTTATCTATAATACTTTCGTTTTTATTAGCGTTTCAAAAAAGGGCATTTCCGAGCCGCACCCTGTACATCAAGTTTTCAAAATAAAAATAAGGTATGAAACACTTCTAGTACAGAGTAGTTTATCCAGAAGGCGGGGGCAGCTTATGGGTCTTTGTCATGATTTTGACAAATATTTATTTGACTCATTACTTAGAGGAAGTAATTTTTATAAGAAAATAATATACCTACCTACTGACATTATTTTGACATCAACGTAATTAATGTTAGAAGAATGAATGACTTGACTTTTTTCCCCCAAAGTCTTATTCGGTAAAGAAGTGTGTCGTTCATCATTTAATTGTGACTTCAAATCATTGTGAGTGACGATATGAGACAGATGATATATGGAACTGAAGTTCTTACTAAGATGCCTAACGGCATCAATCATTGACCTTGGCATACAGCAGTATGTCCATTAAGAAATTATTTAAGGAATTTTAAGAATATATGTTAAGCTAATATTTCTCATAATGCTTGTCTATACTTGGATTTGAACCAAAAACCTTAAGGTTACAAATGCATCGCTTTACCTACCTATACAGGGTGTTTATGCTTGTCTATACTTGGATTTGAACCAAAAACCTTAAGGTTACAAATGCATCGCTTTACCTACCTATACAGGGTGTTTCAAAAGGTAATGCAGAAAAAGAAACCACGTATAGTAGAGCTCAAATAAAGGCCACTTTGCTTAATAAACCCCTATACGGAAATGGACCCCAAGGTAACTAGGGCCACCCAAAGTTGGCACTTAAAAATCAAAAAATAATTATTAAAAATCGAATTATTTTGCGATTAACTTCATTTTTTGCAAGACGTCTCCGATTGTTATCATGCTTCTTTGGTGAGTATTTGGCACTTTTCCCCCGATCAGGGCGGAGTTATGGGGAGGTCATGAAATGAAAATGCCTAAAACTTGATGCGATTTTTTTTTTTTTTTTTTTTTTTTTTTTTTTTTTTTTTTTTTTTTNAATTATTTTTTTTTTTTTTTTTTGTGTGTTTTAAGGTATACCATGTGTTCTAAAATTTGTTTTTCTACAAAAAAGACCGGAATAGGTATTGTCTAAAACCAACCGTTGACCTTTTAAAATCACAAAAATTGAGCGTAGGACGATTCTAATTATTCAAAATTTCGACCCCCCTTTGTCTGGGGGGGTATTCCATACCCTCCGGAAGTATCCCCTCTCTAAGTGCTGCACCGCCCCCTAAGATATAGCCTTAAATGCGCTCCTGGCCCTAGCTACCTTGGGGTCCATTTCCGTATAGGGGTTTATTAAGTACAGTAGCCTTTATTTGAGCTCTACTATACGTGGTTTCTAATTTTGCATAACCTTTTGAAACACCCTGTATACAGATCGTAAATAATATGCACACGGAAATCGATTGAATTTCGAGAAAATTATTGCCAACGTTTTTTAAAATAGTAAAAAATAAAATATTTTAAATTTTTTGAAGGTTTAAAAGATTTATTTAAAAATATTAGAATAGCTAAGTTCTAAAATAAGAATTGAAAACAATTTAGTGTTTAATATAACAAGTAGAACACATAATTAATAGTAACAATATTAGGTAACAACATATTGGTAACAAAAGTATGCTGTGGCAGTCAAATTACAAACAAATAGGAAATAGGTCAAATCGAGCACGTCTCATAAAATACTCGAATGTAATACAGGAGAAGATTGCACAGATATTTTTACCTCATAACACAAATCAAACAGATTTCAAATATTTTTTGGTTCTCACACCGGACCCGTTATTAATGTACAATTGTGTCTTTTGAAATCAGACCAAATTTACCTTATAAAATACATGAATGAATCATGTCCCGTTTGATCCGCAATAACAACCCCCTAGGAAACCAATCGACTATTAAGACGGACGCTGTTTCTGACCAAGACATACCCAAAAGTGTAGAAAATGATCTACAGCTTTCTCATCTAAAGTCTAATTTTGATTTTCAGTACAGATTATTAATTACACTCTAATATACAAAACAAAAATAATTAATAATTGAGGGGTTTTATATACAGGGTGTCCCAAATACTAAGCAAAATACTAATATGAAGGGTGATACAAACTAAACTCTTCTAATATGAAGGGTGATACAAACTAAACTCTTCTAATATGAAGGGTGATACAAACTAAACTCTTCTGGCTTATAACATCATAACTGAGCAAGCATTAAATTTTGCGTCGAATAACGCCCCAAACATTATATTCGGTCATAATGGGCAGTTGAGTTTAAGCTCTGTGTGCAGTACTCAACAAAGTAATCAATACTTTAGAATTTAACACTAAATGGCTACCATCTTGAAAACTAAGCAAAAAATTCTGTGTTCTGTACCACTCTGAATATAAAACCCCACATTCTAATATACAAAACACACAATTATTTAAAACTAATTAACAATCTTGAACATCCACATTTTGCTGGAGTAATAAATACCTTGGCACATTGCTTGATCTTGAAAATAACAGGCGTTCACACAGTTTTCAAGTGATTGGTCAAGCCCTTAAGAAAACTTCATTGACGGTCAGAGAAATTAAGGAAACTTCATTGATTTTACCCATGCAGTGGAGAGTAGGTGAAACTCCAGCGCTAGTGTAGAAACTCGGGCAGACAGCAGTTTCTAATTTTCCTATACACGTAGTGTGTCTAATGGTAGTTGCCATTCAACCAGTCTTCTCCCCAATCAGTTGTTCACTTACAACCAAGTGTCATCTACCCACCCTTCTAATTTTCCTATACTCGTAGTGTGTCTGATGGTACTTGCCACTCAACCAGTCTTGTTTAATTAAATCAGCACCCTTCTCTCCAATCATAATTATTGGTGCATTAGTGTTTCCACTAACAATAGTTGGCATTATACTGCCATCGATTACTCGAAGATTACCAATTCCATGCACTCGTAGTCGGGGATCGACAACAGATTCGTTGTCGGTGTCTGGTCCCATCTTACAAGTTCCTACAGGATGATAAATGGTCATACTAAAATGACGAATTGCACATTCCCAGTATTCGTGAGAACTAAATTTGTACTTGGCACAACCCGGTATTGGTATTTTGTGAAGACGAGATCTAAACTGGCGGAATGGAGTGCCTTCATTTACCTGAAAATAGAATAAATCAATATTTACCGGTAGGCAATAAAAAAAAATTATCCTTATTTGAAACAATAACTTTTCATATGTCTCAGAAGTCCTAGCGGGGTGTCTGTAACTTTTGAACGGATAGGAATTTCGAAGTTCTATGAGAGACCAAAAAATGCCAGAAGTGGCATTTTTTGGTAAAAATAAGAAGGTATAAATATTTTGATTTCATATTATCAATCTTTACTGTATAAAATAAAATAATGTTGTATGTATGAGTGTGTGTTTCTCTGAAATTGTTGGCCAAAACGACGAGAGATATCGAAAAATGACTGGAAATGTCCACCTTCCCTCATCAAAACATCAGAACTCAAAAATGTCAAACCGTTTTTGAGTTCTGGTAAATTCGTCATGCTTTGAACAGATATGGCTAATGTTTCGCTCAAATTTGCCAAATTATGACCAGGCAGATTGAAATTATCAGCCCAAACCGAGAAATATGTGGCTGAAAAAAAATGATAAATTAAAACTGAACATAACAATAAAAGGTTCAATATAATTGGCATCATCAGAAAAGTTCAAATCAGCAAAGTTCTTCTTTGCTGATTTTTTCTTTGTCACTTCCTTTATACCCTAATGAGCATCGGTTTTCTCGTTTATCCAACGGTTCATTCTTTTGCCCGGAAAGTCTCCTGAGGTCAAAATAGGATTTTCCTCTAGTTTTTGCTATTTCCGTTATTGTATCCTCATAAGTTCGTCTTGGTCTTCCTCTGCCCCTTTTACCTTTTGGTTTACTTTCTAATATTTGTTTGGGGATTCTTGTTTCCGGCATCCTATTAACATGTCCAAACCATCTTAATTGATTTTCAATTTCTTTCAATAGTTCAGTCTGTCCTGTATCTTCCCTAATTTTGGTGTTTATTTTCTTATCTATGCGTGTTTTTCCTATTGATCTTTTTAAATATTTCATTTCTGCTGTTTGAATGGTGTTAAAACTGCACTTTCTAGACCATAGGTTAACGTTGGGGTGTATATCGTTTTATAGAGCGTCATTTTTGAGTTTTTAGATATTTTTTGTTTGGTTAATGGCGTAGTATATCTGGCTTGCCTTCTGTCCTCTTTCTTTGATTTCCTCTGTAATTTTGCCATCATTATTTATTATCGTACCTAAGCATTTATACTGACATTACTGACTGACCCATTCGGTAGGATTTCCATTAATTTTAATTACTTTGCTTTTTGTTGTGTTTATTTCCATATAATTTTTTGCTAGGTTTTCTGTCCATATGTTTACAAGTCTCTGTAGTTTAGCATTTGTGTCTGCTATTAATACTAAATCATCAGCAAATAGGAGTTTGGATAAAAATACTGGTTGGAGGTTTCAATTGACTTTAGGTTATCTACTTTGCACTTTTTGCTTATCTCATTCATAAATATTATAAATAATAAAAGACTCAAGAAATATCCTTGTTTAATGCCTTTCTCCATTTTAAACCAGTCAGATTTTTCCCCTTGTAATCGCACTTTACATTTTACTTGTCCTTATATTTTCTTCGTTAGTTTTATCAATTTTTCAGCAAAGTTAAACCTTGAAAAACGGTCTTGTAGACTCAAGTGATGGGATTCATGTGATCCATTATTATTGTTTTTCCACGGGCTTAGATTTTAAATATTTTTTTTTATTTAAAGCAATAAGAGTACTTCCTCTAACGATCGTACCCACAAGGGACGGAACATAGCCGTGCTGGATTGTCATGGATATAATTATCTCCTGAATACATGAACGCGGTGGTTCATAGTCTGAGACATCAAGAGTGAGGACATTTAAGTTAGACTTTGATTTTTTTTTATTTAAAGCAATAGGAGTACTCCTTCTAACGATCGTACCCTCAAAGGACAGAATATAGCCCTGCTGGATTGTCATGGATATATCTCCTGAATAAATACCAACGCGTTAGTCCATAGTCTGAGACATCAAGAGTGAGAACATTTCGGTTAGAATTTGACTATTTTTTCATTTAAAGCAATAAGAGTACTTCCTCTAATCGTACATACCAACGCGATGGTCCATAGTTTGAGACATCAAGAGTGAGGACATTTCTTTGATGACATCAAAGTGTTTTTACTGATCAAAATAAAAATTCTTCATATTCTGGTCTATTATTTTCAATAATGAACCTTTAGAATCGACTATGAAACAATAGCCTTCCACCACGAAATTAGATATTTTACGTTTTAATCGTGATATTGTGCGTAGAAATCGTGAGCAGCACTTTTGCCACTAACCTTTTTTGGGGGGGGGGGGAATGGGTAGGCAGAAAAATAATTAACCCATGTGTTATTTGTCATTTTTTTTTAATCCATCCCTATTAGGAACGTGATGTTTTCATCTCTGTTGGCATTCTTACCTTCAATGCAAACTTCACTCCTTCCACCAACGTTGCAATATCAAAAGGATCGTCAAAATAGTTTGGATTTATAATTGGATATTGAAATGGACTTGAAGATCTCAAACGAATATATCCACGGCTTCGGGGTCGCAATAGAAGTGGCATAATTGTCCACGAATCTTTTTGTGAGATCGGACGCCAAATTCGGTCATAATTATTATCAGTAATGCCAAGAACTTTACGTACCTGAAGACCTGAAAAAAATGAGAATCACAGACTAGAATAGATACATCCGAATAAGACGAAGGTGTGCAAAACGAGACCCGAATTTAAACGAGAATGCATACTTAGGTACTTGCACTTGTACTTCTTTACCGTAGATACGTCCTCACGATGGGCGAGTCTAATCATCACGAGAACGTGGGATCTGAAAATCACAGTTCCATCCAAATAGGGGTTTAAGCTTAAAGGTCCATTAAGTTGGCCCGTCTACGGTGGAATTTTGGTGTTTTGGTGGGTGCTATCGTTTGTACTACGTTTGTACCGATTTGTACCAAAATATTTTCGTTTGTACCGTTACCGTTCTCNGGCCCCCCCCTCTCCCCCCCCCCGAAAAAAATGATAAATACTGTTATACATATAAGTAATATAAACCATTTATGCATTTAAATTTAAATGATTGCATTTTTATGAATGAGTATTTAAAATATAGTTTGACCCCCTTGCATTTAACCCTAAAAGTGGGACCAAGTGCGCCCTTAAAAAATCAATAGATGTAAAAAGAAACTTGCAAGCCAGTACCCACATTGACCACACCCAGCCTGGGTTGACCCGGAAAAATAGCCATTATCACGAGTGCGCGAACCCACGTGGACAACCACATGGTACATCCTCGATGGACGTTGCTTAACTTCAGTGATCCAACGGGAACTGGTGTATTCAACGTGCCATAGACGTTGGCTTTTTTACAACCTAATTTCATTCTAAAAATATGTGTTTTGGAAGTTTATGTTTTTGGATAAACCAAATTAGGCAATGAATACAGCATCTGTGACACGTTGAATACGCCACTTTCCGTAAGATCACTGAAGTTAAGCAACGTCCAGACAGATTTTACTAAGTGGGTGACCGACCACGTTGGTTCAGGCCCTTTTGATGATGACTGTTCGCGGCTTATTCCAGGCTGAGTGAGATCAATTTGGGTAGGCTGGTTTGTAAGTTTCCAGTGAAAAGGTGGTAACCCTCGTCTCGAATTACAAAAGATATTAAAAGAATGTTAAGCAAGAATAAATTTCAGGAATGTAAGAGCAAGAAAATGAGTTAATGAGGCCAGTATGGCCCCCGCGCTCTGTCAATGATAAATGAATAGAAGATATCAACCTTGGTCCGAATTGATGCTAGCTGGTGCCATATGAAACTGAATATCAGGGTAAAGACCCGAAGCATTCGCATATTTGGTATTAATAAAGGCCAATCCTTCAACTCCACCCAATGTTGTCATTGGACCTTTCTGACGAAACACATATTCGGTTGTCACTTTCACTGGCTGAAATAAAAGAAGACAAAACTTTAAAACTATTTTTAGACAGGTTCATTTTGGCCCATCAGTTATCGCTGCAAATAGCTGATCGAGAGACACGTCATTCTGGCAAGACAACAAAAATTGGTGTAACCATATCTACTTACTAGTAGACTTCTCTTTATTAAAATGGCCATAATGGAACCGTTGAGGGATGGGAAATAGGGCATAAGTATAATCAAAATCTACCTTTCTGAGCAGTAAATCCAAGATATTGGAGAGGAGAATTGGACCAATAAACCCCTGTCTTGGCTATAGTTACTGGGTTTGATCACTCTATTAGCATGATTTTTATTTTTTAATTTTATTTATGACTAGCTGTTTCGCTTGTGCTTCGCTACAGCCTATAGATTGGCGCCTTTGAGGCATGGCCGTTCCCGTGCTAATAGTATTCTATGATTTTCCTCTCAAAAATCGGAATTCTTTCTTGGTCGAATTTCATTTGGAATCATTTATTATTTCTGATCCAAGGTATGCTGTGATGCCCCCAAAAATAGTGAATATGTCGTTGGACCTGACCAAAAAAGAACGCTATACATTTTGTTTAATAATAGTCGACCCCTCCTTTCTGTGCATCACGGACGGTGCCAAATATCTGAATTGGTTTATGGACTAGAAATGTCAGACCGTCCATCGCTATAGTTTGACAGGAAATTGTCTCACCTGTAGTCTGTTCTGAACTATTGAAACCGGTTTATCGACTAGAAATGTTAGACCTGCCATTCCTACATGATCTTGTAAATTATCGCCAACTCGAAGATCATGTATAACAGGAATCCCCATGTCTTCTAAATGATTTTTCGGACCTACTCCAGATAACATCAGAATTTGTGGAGACCCAATTGTGCCTGCCGAGAGAATAACCTGGAAATAAAACAATCCATGCTATGAAGTAAGATGTAATATTGTTCTTGACGTTTTCCCCGAAATTCACTTTTTTTTAAGAACGAAGAGTGCTACAGCCTGAAAAGCATCACTCCAGAATATTATATTATGTTATAGCTTGGTTCTAGCTTTTTGCGAGCCTTTTCTACGAAAAAATCGTGGTGCTAACTTAGGACATGTATAGCAAGATTTCTGAAGAACATTCAACCAAACTAAAGTTTTTCAGAGGGACGCTTTGGTCCATGTACCTGTATGCCTTTACAATCCTTCAGGAGCATAAGAGATAACCCATAGTGAAGTCCTCCAGGGGCTCTTTAGCTCATTTATAAGTTTACTATCTCTCAGAAACATCTGCGGGGCCCTTGATGAACCCAAAATGAAGTTCTGTAGGGGCCTTTCTGACTATGTATACGTATAGATCTAAAATCTACGGCGCTATAGTGTTATGTTTATAACGGAGGTTTCATATCCCTCTGCCCAAAACTTTGCAAGACAGACATGAATTGCCCCAACAAATGAATTACCTCCCTGCGTGCTAGCACCGTCTGTTTGATTCCATGCCTCATAAACTGTACACCATATGCTTTTTTCGTAGTAGGATTAATCAAAATTTTTATCACATGTGCTCCCATGGCAATATGCAAGTTTTTTCTTTTCCTAACTGGACGTAGGAAAGCTTTGGCAGTGCTACATCGAGCTGCTCTTCGAATTGTACCCTGAAAGATATATTATTTATATTTAATCATCAGTTAGTGATAAGGACAGGACTGACGACAGATGTACAGGTTCCGATAGAAAGAGTAGGACATTTTAAGATTGCACTTCTTAAACATTTGATTATGAAAGTCACCAAATGTCCACCCACCCTAATTTCGTAGATTTCTTGCGCAGAAATACTGAGTGTCCAAAAAAGGACCGAAGTTGAGTATCTTGAGAACGGATTCAACTTTCAAGAAACGCCGAAACACTTATTCCAAAGGGGAAACTTTTCTAGTGCTTTCCAAAATTTGGGCCCTTTCATGAGAGGCCCAAAGGGGATCATGAAATCTTTTCTCTTTGTTTGTTAGTTTGTCTTTTTGTATAAAAATAATTCTCGATCGCCTTGTCCGGTTTTATGATCCTTGGTTAGTATTTTTTAGGCTGATAAGTATTTTTTAGGCCGTATTTTGCCACCTAGAATAAATGGTCTTTAACAGTGTATTCTTCTTATAAGAAGTACTTCTAGTCTAGTGAGTATCACACTCGCATTGTACTTGGGGGGACCCGGGTTCAATAACCGGCGGGGTCGGAAAATTTTCAACTTCGTGCTTATGATTTCGAGGTGCACTCATCCTCGTGAGGACATGTAAGTAGAGATCAGTGGTGGCATTACCAGAGTAAAAAGAGTTGGTTTGGTAGGAGATAACCTCAAAAAATGTGAAAAGCCGTTGTGCCTTACCACAAAAAAGTTCGACATACAACGGTACATTCTTCCTGTTGCGTGATGATTAGGATGGTGGAGGAAGAGGTAATGAACAGAAGTAAAATATAAATAAAAGTGAGAAGTTAGAAATATTAAAAGCTGTGTGCTCTTCATGCTCGTCGGATTTGACTGAGGTCTACAATTCACTGGTACCGTTAGAAGTGCAACATATTTAGCGGATTGCTTACCTGAGCGACCATAAATCCAGTCTGATACTCTCCATTGATATCTCGATTTTCATATCCCAATTCTTCGCCAGAAGCAACAAATGCCAACACGAGTGGTGTCCTCCAGGGTGCTTCTTGTACCGTCAAGTAACCTCCTCGGGAATGGTATTTTGATTTTGCCAAATATGGATTTCGATTGTCTTCTGACTTTTTGAAATAGTGCAACACGTCTTTGTATCCCCAGCCGGGGTTTCCTAAACTCTCCCAATGGTCATAATCTAGCCGGTTCCCTCGTACGTAGAGCATGTAGTTGAGAACACTGGAGCCTCCTAGCACTTTGCCACGAGGCCAACTACATCGGCCTTGATTGTAACCTAAGCAGGCCTTGCCTGAAAAATAAAATGGTATTAATAACGCGAGTAATTTTATTTAAATGTTTCACATATTTTTTTTTTTTTTTTTCGAAATTTCGGAGGAAGAAAAGGAAGAACATATTGCAGATGATGTTGTCCCCAAAATTACGAAATTTGTTGTGTTCTGCATAGCGACTACAACCTATACCGTATCCTAAAACCCCGAGGCCTAAAAGACAATACAGGCTTCTATTAGTCCCGATGCCAAAAGTCACAAAAGATTGGTGTATCTTAATTTTATTTGTTGGCACTGGTATTTAGTGCGAGTATATGTACAACGAGAGGCCTAATCAGTGAGAACGAAGAAGACTGGGTGAAAGATTTACAGTCTTTACAATTGGAAAATAAGACTTGGTGAAAGATTTACAGTCGGACGATACAGGTGAGATCTGATCTCATCTTTCAAGCTAAGCTCTGGGTAGGTTCTTTCTTAATATTGGATGGGACACTCTGGGTTCATTTTCTTTGAAAACAGTTCCGCGGCACGATTCTCCGCAAAGATCTACAAAAAAGACCGACACTTGAGCGATTTATTGCGTCATTGGCTTTAGGCATTTTCACAATACCGTGAGCTTTCCATTTTGTCGACTTTATAGAAAATTTCATCGAAGTTACGAAAGGCTATTATTACGTCCACATTACCCCAAAAAAATCCGCTTGGTATTAGTAAGGCTAATAGCAGCATACCGACAAAAAGTATTGTCATCAGGCCGAGTTATTGACAAAAATATTAATCCATCATTAATCGATTTTGCTCGTATGCTTGCTTGAACAGAGAATAGGCACAGTAAGCGTTAGAGACGTCCAACGAAGCTCTTTTCTTGGCGTGCCAATTGGCATGACGCGGAACTTAGTTATTCATATTATTTTAATTTCTCGATATACTTTATACAGATACTGTATTTAAAACACGGTTGACATACTCATCGTTTAAGAGCTTGACTACAAGCAAAATAACGATTGCTTACCAGTGGGCTCCGTTTTGTATTGCCAGTCAAATTTAGATAATTGAAGCCAAGCTGCCAGGGATGGTACATCAGTCACTTCGTTTTCATCTGGACCGGCTTCTAACAAGAGGATACTCCAATGAGTTACTTCCGATAGTCGACTTGCAACAACTGCGCCAGCGGATCCGCCACCTATAATAAGATCAAGATTATATACATCGAGAGAACAATCACAGGACAGCAACAACTGCGCCACCTGTAATAAGATCAAAAATGTATATGTCAAGAGAACAATCGCAGGACAGCAACAACTGCGCCAGCAGATTCGCCACCTATAATAAGATCAACATTATATACATAGAAAGAACAATCACAGGACAGCAACGATTGAGCGCGACTTTACAAAATACGACTCAACAGCAAACTGTGGACACTCGGAAAGAATGCGACTTTCTATTTTCTTTACGCCTCTTCCTAACGATACTCTGTAAACCTAACGATACTCTTGGCCTTCTGGTGCTGTCATTGAAAAAAATTGTCACGCTCAGGGGGAACTGGGGCTCCAGGGGCCTCCCAGGAATATTAAAAGAAGGGCCCCACATTAAAGTTTTCTGTTAGATAATAAATTAGTAATAACAGTGCAAGAACTTTTTGATGGTGAATTCCTCAGGTACAGGTGATAACGGAGAAATTAAATGTACATTCATATAGTTTTTAAATTAAAAAAAACATTTATTAGAAAATTATTGATACCCCCCTTAAATTTTTTTTAATAAAGTTTTCATCGGATAGTACATACATTATTTCTACATATTTACCAGATATTTTTTACAAAATTCCCCCCCCCCTGCGAATTTACCCGGTTGCCCGGTGGCCTAGTCCGCCCCTCGTCACGCTCATGCAACAATCACTTACCTATGATAATAAAGTCGTACTCTCGATGTAATTGTTTTTGATCAATTGGTCGATTTTCTGGATCAAACATGTCGTAATTATAGTACGATAATCCAGCTATAAGCACCGGCACTAACCAAATTCCTGTTCCGACCAATGTTAAACCCGTTTTCAAAATTGTTCCAAACGCTATTAAAGCAAATATCATTTTTGTAACCAATTAATGAAAATTGGTATTGCATTTTTTATTTTGATTTGTCAGTGAATTGACATTCGTTGTTATAATTCTTTTTTGTTTGTTTGAAGGTGTATTTTTTTTTCTTTCTCTTGGTGACTTTCTGGTATCGTTCTGATTAATTTGGTGCTGGACCGATATGTACTTGGAGCAGAGCTAATTGATATTTTTCATTTTCCAATAGTTATATCTTCTTTCTTTGCAACGATTAATTTGATTGCTTTATCTCCAATTCCGTGTTGTTTATTTTTATGTCAAGTAACATGGCTATTTCTTGCTTTTGTTAATATGTCACTATTTTTGATAACTTGTGTCTGTTATTAAATTCTCTAATATTTTTAGCCATACTATAAATTTCTGACCATGCTTTTTTTAAAAAAATAACTATTATCAAGTATCCATTTTTATAATTTTGAAAACGAAATAAACACTTTAATATTATTTATCATCAGTTGTTTCGCCCGTATTTCGCTACGATTCTTATATTGCTATTTTTTGTTTTTAAAGGACAATGAAATGAGGGGGAGTATGGGTTTGTGTCCAACCTGTATATTGCAACCTTTAAAAAACCAAAATTTAAACGTTTCGCAACAGGCCTTAGAGGCACGGCCTAGAAAAAACTAAAAAGGCAGAATGCCTTTTTAGTTTTTTCTAAATTTTAATTTGCTTTTTCCCGGTTTCGAACCTAAAATAAGGACTGCACGGCCAACTAAAACTTCCTCGCTTTGATTTGATATGTTGTCACGACATAATTTAAGATATCGGATCGTGACTGTCCGATTTTGGTGTATGAATTAGAAATTTGGCCGTAACTCGAAAACGACTTGACATATTTTAGTTTCGATAATTTTCCTGGGGTCGCATGATTTTGGGGAGGGGGGCCATTCCTATCAATTTTCTGCTATCTGCTACCGCTTGGGCTGTGTGGTTTTGGAACTGACAACCCCTACGACATACATAGGTACACACAAATTTCTGATTTATTTACATATTTAGATTAGTTCTAGAAGTGTAAATATTATTTAGGTTTTTTACCTTTAATAATTTTTGATAAATTGATACATATTTTGTACTCTGAAGGATAATTACCCTTCAGTGTACAGAATTTCAACTCAATATAAAGAAAAGTAAGCACAGTATTTGATGCAGCCGAATGCTGCATCAAATATTTGGTAAAATGGTAGGTAATAATTAAGAATCCGAATTTAATTTTTCTCTCTTTTTTCCAACCAAAGATAACCATCCTTATGAGAAAAATATTGGGAGCGGGAGATAGTCTTCTTTAAGGAAACTTTTGGGCATTATCCACTCAGAGATTTAAAATGCCGTTGTGATATTTTATTACATGGAGTGCCGCTCGAGCTGTCTAACTCCTGAATGATTGGTTTCCAAGAAGAAGACTATCCTTCGCACCTTTAAACCCAGGTTCAGATAGATTAACTGATGACTTTCATTGTAATGGAATGAAACATTACTCTTGTGTGGTTCAAATAGATTAACTAATGACTTTCATTGTAATAGAATGAAACATTACTCTTGTGTCCTGGGTTGGGTACATATAAGTTCCCAACTCGGTAATATTCCCTTGGCCTGACGGGAACTTGGTTTCGAATAAGCCCTTTCTGCATTGAGGATGGCTCTGCAACACCTTCCAATGTTAAATATTAATTTAAATGAATAATCTCCTTTTATTTATATATATTTTTAATAATATTAATATTATTTTAGATTTTAAATATCGTTAGTTTATTTTTATATTCATCATTGTGTCGCCTGGTTTAGGATGTTTTCTACTTTCATGTAAGCTTTCATTATTGTTCTTCAGTTTTTCGAATTTATTCATCAAAATTTTAACTTTGGATCTGCAAAAAAAAAAAAAAAAAAAAANAAAAAAAAAAAAAAAAAAAAAAAAAAAAATGTTAGGAAACATTAATATTTTTATAAAAAAAAATATCAATCTCTTAAGTTAATCTTAGCATTGCTGATTGCGGTGGTTTACAAGATTCCTTTTAGAAATAATTTTCATCAAGATTTCTTAGAGAAAGAATTTTAATCGAGATTTCTTTTAGAAAGAATTTTCAACAAGATTTCTTTTATAAAGAATTTTCATAAAGATTTCTTTTAGAGAGAATTTTCATCAAGATTTTAAAGAAATATTCATCAAAATTTCTTTTAGAAAGAATTTTCATCGAGATTACTTTTAGAAAGAATTTTCATCGAGATTACTTTTAGAAAGAATTTTCATCAGGATTTCATTTAGAAAGAAATTTTCATCAAGATTTCTTTCTGAAAGAAATTTTAAGACATTTTTATCAAGATTTTTCTTAGAAGTAATTATCATTAAGATTTCTTTTGGGAAAAAATTTCATTAAGATTTCTTTTAGAAGTAATTTTTATCAATACTTCTTTTAGAAAGAATTTTCATCAGGATTTCATTTAGAAAGAAATTTTCATCAAGATTTCTTCCTGAAAGAAATTTTAATACATTTTTATCAAGATTTCTCTTAGAAATAATTCTCATTAAGATTTCTTTTGAAAAAAAAAAAAAAAAANATTTTTTTTTTTTTTTTTTTTCAATATTTCCTTTAGAAAGAAATTTTCATCAGCATTTCTTTTAGAAGTAATTTTTATCAATACTTCTTTTAGAAAGATTTTCATCGAGATTTCTTTTAGGAAGAATTTTCATCAAAATTTCTATTAAAAATAATTTTCATGAAGATTTCTTTTAGACAGAATTTTCATCAAGATTTCTTTTAGGAAGAATTTTCATCAAAATTTCTTTAAAAAAAAAATGTCATCAAGATTTCTTTTATAAATAGTGTTCAATCTTAAAATATTGGTAGTAACAAAACCTTCTGACACAGAAAAATCTAAGCATTTATTATGATGGCGAGCTTCAATAACAACTGATTCAATTACTAATGTAGTTCATAGGTATATACAATAAATAACGACACAAATTCATCTAGTTATTATTTTTATCTTCAAAAATTTATTTTAGATTTAGGCAGCTTAGAAAAGGATTTCTTAGATTCAGTGACTTGTTACTCAATAATGCGGAAACACATCGTCTCAGCTTACACAATGGCGAGTATTAGGATTGGCTGGATATTTATTTAAAAAATAAACTAAACTTTGTTTACATTATCAAAGTGAGTGCCATTTTTACAATGTTTGAAGTACTCAGCCTAGCAGTGTTTGTGTGTTTTATCTTCTGCATACTAGAGGAGTCCATATTCTTCATAACATCGTATTCAATATTTAAACAAGTAGTTCTGTGAACAATAGACTTCATTAATATGGTCAATATGAGGCTTAATCCCTGCGCACACGGTTCAATTAAAGTTGCAGAGATTTAATCTGCTGCAATTAAAATTGCGTCTACAAAGCAATTTCTCATGTAAGTGAATAAAATGACAAATATGCAATTTTCGTCCGCATAGAGATCGGTGCAATTTAAATCTGCAATCGATCCATATTTAAGATTAAAGTTGCTCGATCTGTGCGCCTACCAAGCAAATGGCTCAAATTAGGCAAATTATGTTAAATCAATAGCTTTTTTAAAATCAAAAGAAACCAAAAATTATACCGAAATCCGAAATTATATGTTTTTGTGTAATCTCGAAATTGAAAGCCTAGATTTGAGACTTTGGTTCTGCTGAGTGAATGGATGAGCGAATTGTTTTGGTGTAATTTTGCCATTGAAAGCCTAGATTTCAGAGTTTGGTTTTGCTGAGTGAATGGATGAACGAATTGTTTTTGTGTAATCTCTCCATTAAAAACCTAGATTTGAGACTTTGGTTCTGCTGAGTGTATGGATGAACAAATTGTTTTTGTGTAATCTCTTCATTGAAAGCCTAGATGTGAGACTTTGGTTCTGCTGAGTGAATGGATGAACGAATTGTTTTGGTGTAATTTTGCCATTGAAAGCTTAGAATTGAGGTTGGTTCTGCACTTCCATTGATTGTTGATTGTTTTAGACCGCACCCATATGTCAATTTAGCACTAATAGTTGTGAACTGTAGACCTCACTGAGATGAAATTAAATAAGGCGATAAGGTCCTAAGCTAATTAGTAACTTCTGTGGACAGGTGGACAGGGACATACTAAATCTCCTTGTTAAGTTAAATCAAACTCAGACAAGGTATTCGAAAATTGTTGTCGTACAAACAGACGATGGGAAACTATTGCTACAGAGACGTCCAGGTTAAAAAACAAAATGTAGGGTTTCTTTGTGGTAAACCACAAATACCTCTTCTCAATTTTTGTGGGTATCACAGCATTACTAAGAGCCTCATGTACTAATAATTTCCTAAATTATGTAAACAAACTAAATCTTTTATTCTAATGCCGCTACTGGTCGCTACTCAATCGTCTTCAAGAGGCTGAGTGTACTCCGAAATCACAAGCAGTAATTTGAAAATTTTCCGACTCCGCCGATAATGGAAGCCCCAGGACCAGGAGAACTGTTAAAAACATTTTATTCTTCCTGTGCAATGAGCATTCCTATAACGATCCACTGAGAACATACCTACAGGGTATTGCATTTTCTACTTGTCCCATAGGATTTTACATCTAAATTTCGACTTATGGTTGGCATATCCTCCCAGTACCTATGTCACAAAATAGAAATGATAGTTATGTTTGGTGTAATTTTTAACCAGGATTCCAATGAAACCATTATAATCGGCCTACGGTTCTGGACTTAGGACCGATCTAGTGGACTAAGGTTCCTTCATGGAATAATGGTTACTACTTTTGATAATTTGGAAAAAAATGTATGCAGAAACCAACTTTTTTAAAATTGTAATTTCCTCAATTACCAGAAACTGTGTTGCTAAAATAACAGTGACGTACATTTCATTGGAATCCCTGTTAAAAAATATCATTTCTATTTTGTAACATACTGGGAGGATATGCCAACCATAAGTCGAAATTTACATGTAAAATTGTATGGGACAATTAGAAAGTGCAAACCCTGTATACCTACATGGAGTAGTTGTGAGAAGCACCTTATTATTACAATTACGTTAATTTGGGTCCGTTAATACGTTAATGAAGCTCGGGTTTATCAGTGGACACCCATCCGAGTATGCTCATTATGACCGATATTGCTGAACTCAAGGGATGTGACGGGAACTTTTGAATTCAACGTGTTAGGTCTTTAGCTACATCAAAATTAGATTCTGCCAACGATCATACCACGTTGAATACACCAGTTCCCGTCAGATCACTGAAGTTAAGCAACGTCAGGCGTGGTCAGTACTTGGATGGGTGACCGCTTGGGAACTCCACGTATCGTTGGGTCTTTTTTCCGACCCAACTCAGGCTGGGTGAGGTCAATGTGGGTAGCTGGTTTGCAAGTTTCTAGCGAATGGAGGGTAAAACCCCCGTCTTGAATGGTTAAGAGACGTTAAGCCAAATTAAAAAAAAAAAATAGATTCGATCTGTTTTTGGTGTCGTATACATCGAAGAATTATCTAGGATTGATTGATTATTATTATTTACGATGCCTGATGTGTAATCTTCATCACATTACGGTTCGCAAGCCATATTCAGATTGGCATATATTATGCAAAAAGAGAGGAAATAATTAAAGTTTAATCAGACCAGATGCCAGAAGCAGCTTCCTTCTGGTTCTGCAAACTGAACTTTGCATACCGACTTTCCTTGTACTAAAATAAAAGAGCGAAGCTCAATATCTGGAGAACACTTTAAATTTCGAAAAATCTCTGACGAGTAATTTTTTTTTTGTGGTAAGGTCCAACAGTTTGTTCACAATTTTTTTGGATATCACAGCAAGAGCCTCATGTACTAATAAGCTTTTCAATCTTCTACCAAATCAAAAACTTTTTATGTACTTTGATAAAAAGGTTGAGTGAGTGCCGAATTACAAGCAATAAGTCGAAAGCTTTCCGACCCCACCGCAAATTCAAACCGGATCCCCCACGTGCAACGTCACTGTGGTATCCACCAGACGAGAAGGACACTAGAATGCGTTAATTAATTCAAACTTAACTAGACAGGCTCTGCGGCAATAGTTTCCCATTGCGGTTTGCTGTTACTAGTGATTACTAGTATGTTTTGAGGTAGCGACACCTGTTACTGACTTATCCGCTATCTCCCCCTTAAAAATTAATTCTGCCCATTGATTATAAATATACTAGCTGTTTTCCCGTGCTCGGTACGGTTACGAAATTTGGATTTTTGAAAAATCTATTTAGAAAATTCAATATTTTACTCAGGGATATTACTTTTTGCACTGCGGAACACCTTCGTATTAAATTTCAGCTTTCTCGCTCATCCCGAAGTGATACTTCTAAATTATAGATTTTTGGTGGAACCGACCCCCAGTGTGAGCACGCACCGCTCCTATTTAGAAAATTCAATATTTTATTCAAGGATATGACTTTTTGTACTGCGGGACACCTTTGTATCGAATTTCAGCATTATCGCGCATCCCGGAGTGGTACTTCCCAATTCCGATTTTTTTGTGGAGAAAACCGTCCATAAATCAGGGAAAAACCGGAAAATTTTAAATTTTATATTTTTTATGGGGTCCTTATATACTATTTTTTTGTTGGGGGGGTCCATTCTCGGCCATTTTTCGCTATGCTTAGGGAGAGCATATGTCCATAAATGTTTCGAGGGAGAGAATAGTTTTATTTTGTCCTCCTGAATTGATGGTGAGCTGCTGATGTGGAAAAAAAAAAAAAAAAAAAAAAAAAAAAAAAAAAAAAAAAACAGGCGCCCTTTATATACATTTGGAACTAAGAGGTAGACAAAAAAAGAGCCCCCCGTATGGTATTCTGAAACCCACGGTTTCTGATCCACCTCTACGTAGAAACCATGCATAGTTGTTGTCTATGATCTAATAAACCACTTGGTGTCCTCGTTTGTACTGAACTATGTAATTGAATAAAGCACTCCTACTGTGAACTATCGTACATGTGGGTGCGGTCTGAACAATTGACGCCAAACACTTGTGCTCATTGTACAACCAGAATAACATCTATCTCTATCATTACATGTTCTGATTGTCAACCAGATCTCTTGCAATAGTAGTTACCACATTTGGCTTCTGAATTACCGAATTCTGAATACATCATATTCGAAGACGCAATTTATTCCAATCCTATAATGAATTACTAACTTCCTTAGTGAAAATAGAACATACTTCAGATTGTGATATGTTACTTGAGGCTCACAGCCTCACTGGTCCAGTTTCGGTCGAGAATTACCGAATTCTAAATACATCATATTCGAAGACGCAATTTATTCCACTCCAATAATGACTAAATTCTTTAGTATGTTACTTGAGGCTCACATCCTCACTGGTCGAGTTTCGCCTGCGCTGCTGGTGTAAAATAATACAGAAAGTAATACTGCAATATCATTATGTTACAAAGGTAATTAATACATTGCAGTGATCATTTTACGAAGGTAATTACACTGCCGACATCAGCCAGCGTCTATGGCACGTTGAATACACCAGTTTCCGTTCGATCACTGAAGTTAAGCTAAGTCCAGCGAGGTTGCACCATGTGGGTGTTCACGCGGGTTCGCTGCCCCGTGATGCTGGCTATTTTTCCTGCATAACCAAGGCTGGGTGAGTTGAATGTGGGTAGCTAGTTTGCAAGTTTCCAGCGAATGGAGGGTAAAACCTCCGTCTCGAATGACCAATAGATGTTAAAGAGACATTANAAAAAAAAAAAAAAAAAAAAAAAAAAAAAAAAAAAAAAAAAAAAAAAAAAACATTGCCGACATGGAACTGAAGGTTCATGTCAATTACTAGCCTCCAATATTAGATGTGTTTAAAAACTTCAGGAGCAAACAACACCATCTTTGGAGCTTCAGTCTCCTACATCTGGCTACCATCGGATACAAATCAATTGCTTGATTACGAAAGTTCGAGGAAGCTTTGTATGTTACAAAACAAAGCTATTCTCTATTGGCACGATGATATACTTCTCAGGTCTCACACACAGAGCGTTGAAATTTCAATAGAAGTCTTGATATTTGGAGATAATTCTTTATATTTTTTCCTTTCTAATTTCATATCTTCATAGTCGTATACTTAATAAAAGACAACTGTTTTCCAAATTTCAGTTTTTTTCGGTTTAGTCATCATCGTGGTCATACATCAGTTTCCGTTATATCACTGAAGCTAAGCAACGTCCAGCTAAGTTGTTCCATGTGGGTATCCACGTGGGTTTGCGCCCTCGTGTTGCTGGCTATATTACCGCCCCAACCCGGGCTGGGTGAGGTCAATGTGGGTAGCTGGAGGGTGAAACACTCGTCTTGAATGACTTATAGATGTCAAAGAGACGAGCTACGTTTACGCTGATTATGAGTCAGTATATGCACAAACTTAGGTATCTGAACGCAGTAAGCCAGGCCAAGCACCAGTGTATCTTTACACGAAGCAATTCACCGGGTTTTCCACACCGTCAGATATCCGGTTCTACGAGGGATAGGTCATTGAAATATTGAACATACATTCCGTAGTATAAAGTATTCCGTATTTCAAAAGTTCATATTAACCCGGGCAGGGGATAGATAACAGATTGTGAACATACATTCCGTAGTATAGTATAATAGTAAAGAATATACTTCAAAAGTTCATATTAACCCGGGCAGGGGATAGATAACAGATTGTGAGCATACATTCCGTAGTATAGTATAATACTAAAGAATATACTTCAGAAG
>CM022881.1:13056364-13070518 GCA_012654025.1 Pachypsylla venusta | reverse complement strand
ATCAGGTTATTAATTACATGATCCTTTCCTATGGAGCCACCATTGGTTTGGACATTTTTCTTATTTTAATATGTGACAAGTCGTCCGTATCATCAGGTTATTAATTACATGATCCTTTCCTATGGAGCCACCATTGGTTTGGACATTTTTCTTATTTTAATATGTGACAAGTCGTCCGTATCATCAGGTTATTAATTACATGATCCTTTCCTATGGAGCCACCATTGGTTTGGACATTTTTCTTATTTTAATATGTGACAAGTCGTCCGTATCATCAGGTTATTAATTACATGATCCTTTCCTATGGAGCCACCATTGGTTTGGACATTTTTCTTATTTTAATATGTGACAAGTCGTCCGTATCATCAGGTTATTAATTACATGATCCTTTCCTATGGAGCCACCATTGGTTTGGACATTTTTCTTATTTTAATATGTGACAAGTCGTCCGTATCATCAGGTTATTAATTACATGATCCTTTCCTATGGAGCCACCATTGGTTTGGACATTTTTCTTATTTTAATATGTGACAAGTCGTCCGTATCATCAGGTTATTAATTACATGATCCTTTCCTATGGAGCCACCATTGGTTTGGACATTTTTCTTATTTTAATGTTTGTCAAGTCATCCGCATCATCAGGTTATTAATTACGCGCACATTTAAACCCCAAACGGGAGCCATATACCAAATTTCATCCAAATCAGTCAGTGTGCAGTGTCCACATCACGGCGGACAAACGGATTTTTTTTAATCAATTTTTGGATACCTTGAAAAGTAAAATATCAAATTTTGTGGGGGGGGGGATTTATTTTTTCGTGACGATTTCAAAGGTTCATTATTGAAAGTAATAAACAAAAAAAGTTTGCAATTTTACTCGCACGTTCGAAGAGCATGCAGGTCTCTACTGAGACCGATTGCAAATATCACAGAGAGACTGGGACCTTTCCGGTGTGGTGTTTGACTCCGGTAATGGTGTATGGAATGTGAACAAAGAAAGTTTCGCCAATTTTGAACGTTGCTGATGTGTAATATTGTATCGGAATTTAAAATGATGACATCAAGACAATCACTCAGAGGTTTGTCCTCTGGTGAGGCAATTGTAAATAGAATGACACCATTATCACTTAGCCAGTCACTACTATTCGACGCGGATCTGCTCACAGTTCTCTTATTTTAATCGCTATCCTTATATCCATCTAAAGTGCAGGTGGAGCATTGCCAATACATCGCCAGTTGAAATAATTTGAAAACTCTGCAGGAAGCTCAAGGCTCTATATTAGTCTCATTGTAAAAGACAAAGAAAAGGTCCAAGTACGACGAAGAAGGAGAAGAATATTTTGGATGAAATTCTGCCAGAATACCCTCGTAGATTTTTTTGCAAGAAAACGGATCACACTACAATCTTTTTGGAATAATTATTTGGGGTTGTGCTCTAACGACTCCTAATAGTTGATGGATGGGATAAAATATTAAAAATAAAATAGGATAGGATAAAATAGAACTTTTGATCATATGATTGCTTACCGAAACGCTGATAAAAAGTTTTTTCGGGGACATAAGAAGTCCAGGAAAGGACTTATGAAAGTACCGTATGAATTCATTTGGGTCTTGCCTATTGTCGCCAATGTATTTTGGATTATACCTCAAGCCAGTTAAGCCGCAGATTGGACTCAGCTTCTTTATTGGTGCCAGAGTACGATGAATCTGAATGGCTCTTGTCTATTGACACCGATGAAGTTTGGTGTATTCCATTCAGCTAAGTAACATAGTGGGCCCATCACTTTTATAGATGCCCACACACGATTAATCCATTTGGTTCTTGTAGTCCATCAATTTTTAATCATCTTTAAGATAGTCCTTACACACTTGAACCAATATCCCCTTGCTCCCAGTCTATTTTGACCACAATGTGTCAGGCACTTGCAGGCAATCTATAAGCTATCTCCCTAACAATGGATGTATCTGTGCTTTGCATGATACGGTTTTGAGTGTCTCTGTGAGATTTGTGGATTGATTTGATTTCATCTCATGTGGTCTACGAGTTAAAAGTCACAGGTAGATACAGGGTAACTAATTATTAAAAGTTTCAGCTCTGTAAAAAATTTGTCAGTTTTGTGTACTCTTGTTCAACTGTCAAAATATTGATGATGAAGAAATAATTTCTATCCTTGAAAATATCTTTTGAAACCAGGAAGGGGGGGGGGGAGGTCTGAGGGAAATGGTTGAAACTTATTTAGTCTATTTATTTTGTTTTTGTTTTTCTTTTCATGTATTTCTAATTGTTGTTGTTTCTTTATACTATTTATTTCTTATTGTTTTTTTTTTTTTCTATCTAGTAAAAAAACATCTAGTCTGTGCACATAATCTGTTTGCGATTTTATGTTAAAAAAAAAGTTTCAGCTCTACACTTTTCTAGTGCCAACCCATTCAATATGATTTAGTAGAATTGAGGGATAAATCCCCCCTCCCGCGTATTATTCATCAGCTCAAGAACTTGTTCACTTTTTTTCTGCTTTCAGGTAAAGGCTGACAGCATTCAATCCAGTTGTACTTGTTCTATCTCTGTAAGTAAAGCTAAGTTTGACTAAAACACAAATGCTAACATACTCACATTCATTCATCGCTTAAACAAGTCTGGTCTAGTGGGAATTCTTCGTTTGAATTGTTTTTATTTACTAATAGCTGTTTTGCCCGTGCTTCGCGACGATTCTTATATTGCTATTATTGTTTTTCAGGTACAATGGAATTTAGGGTGGGAATATGGGTTTGTGTTCATCCTGTATAGTGCAACCTTTAAAAAACCAACATTTAAAATGTTTCGCCAGGGTGCTTCGAGGCACGACCATTCTGACTTTTTATAGTATTTTCTAAATTTTATTTTGTCCGTTCCCAGTTTCGTGTACTCCGGAATGGTTGGCCATACCTTTTCAGAAAATGTTCTAAAATAAGGCCACTTAAAATTTTCTCACTTTTAATTTATGTGTTGTCGCTTGTCGCGACAAATATCAAGATATCCGACCGTGACTGTACGATTTTAGTGAATAAATTAGAAATTTTCGGCCATAACTCAAAAACAGCTTGACATGTTTTAATTCTGATAATTTTCCTGCTGTCGTTTTTTCAAGAGCATGATTTTGGGGTGGTCCATTCCCATAAATATTTCGTTATTTATGAGAATGGACCACCCCAAAATTTTAGAATGTGGTATTGAAACAGACAACCCCTACCACATAGGCACACACAAAATTTCTGATTTATATATTTAGATGTGTTTATATTTATATATTTAGATTTATATATAAAAGAAACCTCTGAAACACATTAAATAATAATTATAAGATTTCAGTTTTGTGAGACACACCAGAGGATGCTGCATGTTAATCTCGGCTTGCTTAAATATCTCAATTAGTTATCTCGTTTGGTATTGTGGTTTTATACAATCACATGTTTATTTTAAATATTTTTAGAGCTTGTGGCATGCCAAATGCAGCACATACTCAATGTGAAAGGTATACCTTCTCCACAGTTACAGCCACTAATTCGGTATTGTGTTTCTTCAGAATTAAATAACTCAATTATTTTCCCCATTTGATTTTGTGGTTTTTGTATTTTGTGTCGCATACACTTTATATCATGGATCTTTAACTTTATGTTGCTGCTTTGTTTCCTGCTAGCTCACTTATCTTTCCTGATAAAATTTTAAATCTGTCCGCGGGTGATCAACATAATCATGTTCATGTACACCCTTCCCAAACCTGACCATCTGTACTACTTCAATTTTCTTAATGTGTGCAGCCGTTCATTTTTTAAGACTGACTCAAGTGATGACAATACAATATTGGCACCGTAAGGCAAGGCTGTCACCACAACATGCTTTCTCATGTACGGTACGAGTAGTCTTTGATTGCACAACCCTACTCCCTCCAATGGAAAGAAATAATCAATTAATAACTGCGTGATGAAATCCTAGAGGAGAACTCGTCCACTGTAAACGGTGTAAGCAGTTGAACCTTAGCTAGAATAAACCTCATTACACATTGAAGTGAGGATATCATTTTTCTTTGGAGTCCCCCAAATTCCATGGATCATGGGATAATAGACCATATCCTATGGGCCATGGAAAAATAGACTAAACCGTATGAATCATAGTAATATATCTGTCCCATGGGAAAGAGAAAAATAAGAGACGTTCTTCTGGTTTTCTTTGGTAATTTCGATGAGATAAGTTATTTGATTGAATGTATCTGTAAAATGTACCCTCATCTCCTTGTGTGTTACTCTCAATCACATTGAAAAGAGTTCCAACCACTCTTCCAAAAAATTCCGCCCATGAACGTGGTGATATCTATTATTGAGGCCAAGTTTATTCTTGCTGCTGTTCTTCCCACACTTAAATTTATTATTGCCCTTTTTCTGTCTCAATTCTCTTAAAGCAATACCGACTTTACACTTGGTCAGTTTTTTTTTTTTTTTTTTTTTTTGAGGAGAATCGCCAAAAATTTAACTAACTTTTTACAGTCACTACGTTCGATATCACTATTAACATTTATGGGCGGAATTTTTTGGAAGAGTGGTTGGAACTTGGCCTTTTTTCAATAATAATTTTTTACACAGGTAGATCTCAATATTTTCTGTAAAGATTACATGGGAAATAATGAAATTTTTGTGTTAATTTTGCACGCACGTCAGATTGATTAAGTCAGACCAGGTTCACAGTTCACATACCGACAGACCGACACGTGCCAATCATTAAAGAGACAATAATAATTTATCGATATGAAATAAGTGTTGGGATTGTTTGACCCAAAAAAATAGACAAAAAAAAACTCAGACCATAGGTTTATTCTTTTACTGGCGGTTGTTATTACTGACCGAACAAAGTTATTTTTGGGCCATATTGTGTGCCACCCGGGGCTAAATGGTGGCCATTTCAGTAAGTGAGTATTGAAAAATGTCAAAATGTGAATACACCTTGGCGCTCAAGAGTTTGATGAATCTCTATTCGATTAGTTTGGGCGACAGATCGTATTGGGTCACTGAATCATTCAAAAAAATGATTTAGTAAGTCCCGGAACTCACTCCCCGCGCGGAGGTCAATTGTAACAAGTAAGGAAGGTAGAGGTCAGTACTTTGGTATAAGATACTTTCTCTAGAGTAGGTCGCTTTACATAATACTTCATTCTCTAATATAGAAGGAATAAGGAGTGAACTGTCAGCAGATTCTCTATCCCTTTACTACCAGCTAGCCACTAAACATCTCTAAAAGATTTGAGTGTCTTTGTAGAAAATTCAACCGGACTTCTATGGCACGTTGAATTCACCCGTTCCCGTTCGATCACTGAAGCTAAGCAATGTCCAGTGGAACTTTACTTGGTGGGTGACCAGGAAGGTTTGGGCTCTCGCCATGCTGTCTTGCCCGATCCCATCCTTGCTGGGTGAGGTTAATGTGGGTAGTTGAATCTGTAAGTTTCCAGCGGATGGAGGGTAATACATTAAGCAAAAATTAATTGAAGTAAACTTGAATGTTTAAGCATTTGTTTGTATTTCTTTAAGGTGAATTTTTTTGGGGATATTTTCAAAAGTTTTTGTTGATCAAAAACCCTGGAATTTTTTTTTTTTTTTGATATTTTCAAGAAGGAAAGTCCAAAAATAATTTTTTAAATATCCTTCGGATTTCGTAGCTCAATAATTGGGCTTTATATCAAAATTTGTAAATAATAAACTTCCTCACCATTTCACCTCTGCCGACGAAATTACAAAAAGTAATACAAATGAATTCATTAGGATTAGGTATTAGTCTGAATTGTTCTTCGCCAAGAAAAATAACCACTCCAATTTTTAGCATTTTCCCTTTTGCCGTTCTGCAGATCGATTGGTCTATAGTAAAAAGGCATAGGATAAAAATGGTCCCACACACAAATTATATGACGTACTCGTAAAGTGATCTAAAACCGTTTAGGGTCATACGTATATCATCTCACAAAAGTTTGATCGCAATAACCTAAGGAGTTATCAAAATATTGAGATAAAACGAAATTCTTCACATCCCCGCCAAAAAATATATGTTTTATTTTTTTATTTTTGAACAGAAACCATCTCAGACATAGGCCCAACAAGTCACGAAAGTTTTGTAGTAATCTGTGTGGTTTAGGAATGTATAAAGGATACATAAAAACATTAATTTTTGTGAACGTTAGTGAACTCCACTTTTGACCCCTGTACAATATAAACATCTCTAAATGCACTTGTATATGTGTATGTATTATGTATACATGTATATGTGTATAGTACGTTTGTTTGTTATACGCGATACAGGCCACAATTTTCATCCGATTTTGACGAAATTTGATATACATGTTTAGGACATGAAGGAAAATTTGCTGTACAGTTTTTGGGGAAGTGGGTACCCTGGGGGCTCAATTATGAGATTTTTGAAAATGGAGGGGGGAGCTCCCCCCTCCCCCAGGGGGACCAATATTTTGTCCTTTGAAAATGGTTTTATAAAATTTGATTAAGATATTTTTTTCTATAAATGACTACATTAAACAGCCTCAGTAGCTCAGTTGGTTGAGGCGGTGGATTCGTAACCAGGAGGCTGTTGGTTCGAATCCAACTTCATCCCCCTCTTCGACACAAGATTGGATATATAATCTTTAGAAGTTTTGAGGTCCCCAGCGCCCAAATCTCGAGTTCGCCAAAAAGGGTCCGTGTGTGAGACTGTCCCTTTGTCCATCTCTAAACAAGATATCTCAAGAACGTTGCGTGCTAGAGACTTGCAATTTCATATGTATGTCTATTGCCTGGAACGAACCACGAAGCTTTTGTTTGAGATCGAAGTTACTATTGGCGGTTTTTGCCGCTCTTTAGAGGTTTTCGATAATCCCGCTTAAAAAGAGAACAAAGAGAACGGTAAGAGCTAGAGCTTAGAATTTGGTACCAACTCATATTACTTTTTCGCATTGATTGCACAAGCACAAAGACACCTTTAGTTGAAGTATGAAAATGTATGAAGAAAATATAATGTTCACTGCGTAAATATCATGGCTCAAAACCCGGTTTTATAAACATAACCGTTGGTCGTATTTTCTTGAAAATGGATTCCCTGATGAAAAATTCAAATTTCAACTAATACTGGGAAAATTTTTAGGTATAAAAAAAATCCCAGTTAACACACTGTATAGAAAAGGTAGATGAAATCAAAATCATAATGGGTGATATAAATTATAAATTTTAAGGAAAATTAAAAAAAAAAATCTTCAAAATTTTCCCATGCCGGGAATCGAACCCGGGCCTCCTGGGTGAGAGCCAGGTATCCTAGCCACTAGACCACATGGGAGTTGAGAAGTGTGATAATAAAAATAATATATAAAGTCGTATAGTATTTCTTATGCAATATTTTAGTTCAAAAATTTGCCACCGTCATAATAGAGCAGCACCAGTTCGACGATCACAGTTTTTAAAGGGTCCGACTTAGGGGAACAAAAATTTTGCTCAAGCAATAAAGGCATGGCCGCAAAAAGTTTCCGAGGGAGGGGTTAAAATATGTCAATAAAGCTAACAAGTAAACTAGTAAACATAAAAAGGTAAAAACAAAAGAGAAGTGAAAAAAATAAAAATATGGTTGGTGGGATTTTTCCCGCGATGTGTCACGCCGCACGCGACAATAATCCCACAAGACCCTACGGTTCTCCCCGGACTCATACCAGTTTTTAAATTGTAACCCTCCAAGGTTGGATTCGGCAAAAGGCCCGAATGGAGCAATAGTTTTTCCGAATGGTGCCCGAGTTTTTAGGGACTTATGAGAAGTACCAGTTTTTTTTTATCAATATAAGCATTAAGATGAACGTCCCCCAAACTAGAGAGTTTAGGAAACGAATTGATCGGCCATGCCTCCATGATGAAGTTGTTGTTTTTTTGGTAAGACCTTGCAAGTTTATCCCTAATAACTCTTGCACCATTCGGAAAAAAACTATTGTCTCATTCGGGCCTTTTGTCGCGTCCTCCAACCTCCAAGGTTTATCACTAAAATTAAAATTTTCTGCATAATTAGGTACTTACTAGGTTGGGTAATGGGTACGGGTCCTACACCGGGGAGATGTCTTGAGGCAACTTTTTCAAAAAAAATATATTTTTTTTAAAAACTCGCTTTTTTATTGTTCTCAACACATCTCCCCGGTGTCAAATCCATTGGGTACTGTGTATTAGAAGGGTTAGGTGGAAACATAGCCCAGTCAAAGCATGGTTTGTAGATTGTAGAGTGCGTGGGGGGGGGGAGCGGAGTGTGTGGGGGCGTGAAGAAGGTCATTTTTTTAAAAAAAAATCCCCTATATCTCGAAAGCGGTTGAATGTGGGGTGCAAAGTATTCCCGGTAAAATTGGAGCCATCTAAATTTCCTACAAATTTATTTCTATAAATTTTTTCTACCCCCCCATAGTGGGTATTTGTGGGAAAATGAAACTTCATCCGATTTTATGTTAAATTTTGGTCTGTAGTCACAGCAATCCAGGAAAAGATGTTATAGAGGATCAAATTTACTTGAAAAAATATTCCTTTTTACATTTTATTCTTAACCCTTCAAAAAGTGCAGCCCCTTTTATGTCATTTGGCAATAATATGTATTTTTGAGTTTGTTCAAAAATGTGTACCATTTTTGAATAACGTGTTAATTATAAACAAAACACTTAACGAAAACACTATTTACCAAAAACACTATTTAAGTTGTCAACTTCGATTTCGACTAGACTGATGATGAATCGAATGATTCGAAACTAGTTTCTTTATAAATAATTACCTAATATAAATAGATAAGTTGGATAAATTGGGATACTGTGTCAAGTAAAACCATAATGAAGATATAGTAATTTTTAACCTACAATAATTATAAATAGTGTTTTTAGTAAGTGTTTTGTTTTAATTTATTTAAAAGTTAAAAATGGTACAGATGGATGGATGTATACACTGACCTACATCTTATTTTATGATTTAGAATCCGCATTCTTCGCACGGTGCATTAGGGGCATTGCCGTTGTTGGTGGTATAAAATGTAATTTTTACACTTATACATTTGCACACCGTATAACGGTACAGGGTGTCCCAAAAGTCCGAGACCGCCTGAATATCTTTGAACAACTTTATGTGGAGTTTTGAAATTTTGTATGGTATTATACCACAAATTAAACCACCTGATGGTGTGACCAATTTTTCGGGGGTGGGTCCCATGTGGCCCCCAGGGGGTCCAACTTTTGTTTTTTAAATACGAACCCCCATCTTGTGATACATTTTCAGAAAGACAATAGAATCAGAAGTACTTTGCAAAATTTACATGTCTAGCGTGTTTGGTTTCATAATGGCGGGCATTTGAAATTTCCAAGATATGAATTTCCAAGAGTGTCTAAAACTGGCGAATGCAATGGGATTTTGAATGATTGCATAGGACACCAGTGTTGAGGAAACTGCTTTTAGACATAATTCGCCTAGTTTTAGACACTCTTGGAAATTTCAAATGGCCACCATTTTGAAATTAAACACGCTAGACGTGTAATTTTTTTTTTTTTTTTTGCAAAGTACTTCTAATTCTATTGTCTTTTTGAAAATGTATCACAAGATGGGGTTCGTATTTAAAAAACAAAATTTGGATCTCCTGGGGGCCACATGGGACCTGCCCCTAAAAAATTGGTCACACCATTAGGTGGTTTAATTTGTGTTATAATACCATGCAAAATTTCAAAACTCCTAATAAAGCAGTTCAAAAGATATTCGGGCCGTCTTGGACTTTTGGGACACCCTGTATAAACATAGTATGATTATCTTCCTTGTCCTTATTGCTTTACTGACAATCCTGGATTCGAACAAGGCGTTCGTTAATATGTTCTTTTATTCGATTTTAGATTTCTATGCAGCTTGAAATGAAAATCAGACTGTTTTCATGAAGTATATAAATAATAAATGCATGACCCTCCCGTTTCCGCTCCCATCAAAATAATTTTTCCAATTGAGGCATATGTGAAAACCTCAACTGGTTTTGATATCCACTAAAAATTGTGGCATAATTCTCAATATAAATTAAAGTTCCACCTAACTATAGCTAAAAACTTATTTAAAGAGGGGGAATTAAATACTGGAATGTCTATATTTAATTTTTGATAAATATTTATTTCTTAAAAAATAATTGAACACAATTCTTAAAATTAATAATAATAATTTAAAATGACAATCGTTGAATACACCAGTTCCCGTCAGATCACTGAAGTTAATCAACGTCCGGGCGTGGTCAGTACTTGGATGGGTGACCGCTTGGGAACACGTATCGTTGGCTCATTTTTCCGGCCCAACCCAGGCTGGGTGAGGTCAATGTGGGTAGCTGGTTTGCAAGTTTCCAGCGAATGGAGGNAAAAAAAAAAAAAAAAAAAAAAAAAAAAAAAAAAAAAAAAAAAAAAAAAAAAAACTATTTCATGCTATTTCCGACCCCCCACCAGTATCTACGGATCCGGTGAAGCTTTGAACACGATATTTGGTCATTATTATAAGGTCCCATACTAAGTGTTGGGTTTATTTGTTTTAGGTCCAACATAAGACTTACTCTGTTAGAATGGAGCTTGCACATGAAAGGGTAGGTAACGGAGAAAAAAGGATCACAAGAAACAGAAATGTAAAACAGGCCAGCAACTCCAGCAAGTCCCAATGCCCAAAAAGTTAAAAGAACTGAGATCTAAAATGAGGCCAAGCTTTCCTATTTCCTATTAATGGCCAGAAATAAATGTATCTAAAATTATATGCCTGCTTGTTTCCAAATAATCGCAAATAAATGTATCTAATGATCTAAAATATCGGATGTCCAAATATCAAAAAATTCAAAATTTTACGACAGGAATATTTATGTTCTTTTCAAAATATTAGTGAAAATGTTCACATTTTCTCGGCAAGTTGTTGTGTGCGTTTGCATAAAACTCAAGCCAGATCTCTTAGATTATGAGGCCATTAATAGAAAAGCTTGGCCTCATTTTAGATCTCATTACTTTTAAAGGCAGAACTTTTTGGGCATTGGACTTGGCCTCTTTTACATTTTTGTTTTTTGTGAGAGATTTGTCAAGCCTACAGCCAATTCTACTTGTCGTAGAAAGACGATTGAGGTATCATTGGAAATGGCACAAAGTAAAGGTCATACCTTAGCTATAATCAAAACGCCAGCATATAATATAACAAGAAACATAATGCATACTACAACCTAAATTGCATGAGATGGCGAAAAATATATGGCATAGGAATTCTAATATTTTAAAATCAGAACAACTGACCGAGATGTCATTTCGATGTCGAGATGTCAGAACAACTGACCGAGAGTTCGTTCAACGCCATGGTGTTTTAATTTTATGAGTCCCTCGAATATTTTAAGATCAGAACAACCAAGAGTGATCAAGAACCTTATTTTGCAATCCGGGAGAATTGGTTGAATTTTCAACTGAACCAAGCGAACTTAGTAAGGAATGTCATGTACATAGCATATTGACGTTCTTTTTTTATATCACTTTTTTTTTAATTATTGTGAAAAGTGTATTTTGGGCGGGGGGAATATTGCTACTCTTGACGTATTTTTTTACACGAAGGGGTTTTTTGGGGGTTTAAATAACTAGATCAATATTGTGAGTATTGAAAGGAATAGTCATTTTTTTCTAAATTTATTTTTTGTTAATATTGGACGGGCCCTCATCGTACTCGTTCTCATCAGACTTATTGGTGTAATAGGCGCATGTACAATTGACTGGCCCAACATCACCTTGACAATTATTGTGCCCAGTAATGTTCGTTTGAAGTACCTATAGAGAAGGTGCATGCTGAATTAAAACATTGTCTGTTTTGCATGGATGTCCAAGTAAGATTTCCGATATTTCTTCCATACCGCATTTCTTTACCGCAAGCTGTTTCTAAATTCGCCCGTGAAAAATTGTCACAACCTGAACCTTCCCCTCGTTGATTTTCACATATTGGTGTAGGCACATTCGATAAAGTCACCTGTTGACATGTGGCAAGCCATTTTGCACTTTGTACATTCACCTCATATAGAAAGATGGCATGACCTAATATGAAATCAAACAGAAATATTTTGATAGAGTAAGTTTTTGTTCGTTTTTCGCACAGCACATTCCCACAATAGATCTCTTTTGGTTTACCATTACCATTGTACTTATTGACTTGTAATGAACGTAGCTCGATGATAGCTACACTTAGAATACTTTTTAGAATATCTAGGTACGAAATGAAAATGGAAAATTTCGAAAATTTTACTGGAGGCGAGTTAATGTAAAAATAAAATTTTTAACGATTTTTTTTAAAAAAAAATTTAAAGAAGATAAGAAAACATTACCAGGAATTTCCGGTTTCTCTATATCACGTCGGAATGATTGGGAAAACGATACAAAGTTATTGTTTTGCAGTACAAAAAAAAATCTACCATGTGACACATGGGTTTATTATTTTAGGGGATAAAAAATTACCCCCCTCTGAGGTATGCATCGGAATTCAAAAATCGAATAAAATATTTGTTCGTCCGCCACACTCCGTACTACCCTGTACAGTACACGGTAAGCCGTTCACTGTCCACTGTGATGCTCACCTTTGCCTCTTACCCTATATATGCGACTGATGGTGACGAAAAGTTTCGGGGCACAATTAGACCCCAAATGGGACTGGCATGCCAAATTTCATCGAAAAAAAATATCAATTTTTTTTGTGACGATTTTAAAGGTTCGTTCTTGAAAATAATAAATCAAAATAATATCCTTAAGTGAAATATTGATTTTCTAAATTTATGTTGAAATCTCGATTTAATTTTAATCAAGATTTTTTTAAATAATAAAAAGATCTACCAATGTGACACATGGGTTTATTATTTTTCTGGCAAAAATAAAATAATATTTGGGGGGTACCCCCCCAAAAAAATTGAGGGGGGGTCTCGTGACGATTCCAAATCTGGGACGTAATTAGACCGTAAATTTGACATACCTACCAAATTTGAAGTCCCTGGCTCTTACAAGTCTCTTTTGGTTTATTATTTTCAATAATGAACCTTTGGAATCGTCACGGAAAAAAAAAATTACCCCCTCAAAATTTGATATTATACGTTTCAAGGTACGTAGAATCCAAAAATCGTATAAAAAAAAATCCGTTTGTTGGGCACTTTTGCCCCAGAAACGTTTCTTGGACACGTGATGGGCACTTTTGCCACTTAGCGTTGACCGATTTGGATGAAATTTGGTATATAGGTCCCATCTGGGCTGTAATTGTGCCCCAAACCCCCCTCATTTTTTTGGGGGTACCCCCCAATATTTTTTTTTGTCAGAAGAATAATAAACCCAGGTGTCACATTTGCAGAGTTTTTAAACAGGAATAATGAAAACCGCTTTAAAGCGGTAAAAACCGCCAGCGGTATATAAACCAAAAGTTTTGGAGCTAGCTGAGAACCCAAATATGACATACATACAAAATTGCAAATCTCTAGCTCTTACCATTCTCCTTTTAGACAGCAATACTGAAAACCGCTAAAAAGCGGCAAAAATTGCCAAGGGTGTATTCGATTGCACCCAATTTCTGGACACCATTACAGCCCAGATGGGACCTATATATCAAATTTGATCCAAAGTGTCAGAAGTGCCCATCACGGCGGCCGGCGCTATCGCGTATTACATGATCACATGTTATATATTGGTATCATGTCGAACTAAGTTCCCCCTATCAAATAATTATTATCATCATGTCCCTTTTTCCCAGGACCCCAAGTAATACAAATTAGAATATCAAAACATAGCTGAGCTTCATAACAACAAGACGTAGTAAAAGAACCTATAATCTTAATACCACTCTGTAACTGACGAGCATTGTAACTTGTATTTTCATTTCTTTTAAGTTAAACCAGCGATACTCAACCGGCGGCCCGCCAAGCTTTTTCGGGCGGCCCGGTCCTGGTTAAGGTTAGCTACTGTGTGGCCTGCGGTTTTGTACCCAATTTTGCAATTTTAATTGCTCGGGTAAAAAATAATAAAAATAAAATGTAACTCTTTTTGATCACGCAACAAAAATAACATGTCTTCGGTCCTACCTATTTAACTATTGAAATATTAACCCTAGCATTGCCAAGGGGGGGGGGGGGGGGACAAA
>CM022881.1:13025262-13049823 GCA_012654025.1 Pachypsylla venusta | reverse complement strand
TTAAGTAAACCAATGTCCTACACATCTTTTTGATGGCCCTTGGCTGAAACTAAGAAGGTGTGCGTTTCCAAGTCGTCGCGGTCCTCACGCCATTATAAGGACATGTGTTAAGCCATGCCTCAATACGTATTTGAATTTTTAAGTAAACCAATGTCCTACACATCCTAATACACGTACCTTTTAAAATGTTCTGGGTAACATTTTAAAATAAACTCCAGTTTTGAGGTTCATTATCACGCGATTGATATACTTATTATGTTCCCTAAATACCTATAACCATATTAGAGAAATATTAATTATTTTTAAAAATATTTAATATCAAAATTAGGTCTCAAGTTGAATTTAGACCTAGTTGCTTACTTTCAGTGAAAATCGGACTAAAATTGACAATATAACATATGACAGCGGTCAGTCCCTCTCTTTACATGGTTGCGAGATAAATCATAATCGGATAATATTCGATCCGATATGATTTTGTCTGAAGACATAGAAACTCCACTACAGTTTTTATCGGTAAAAGTGATAGTGTGTCTTTCATTTTCCGGTTGGTTAAAGCGGTGAATTCGTAACGAAGGGGCTGCTGGTTCCCCTCACTTCAAGATAAGAAATAAAAACTATAGAAAAGGGTAAAAAAGTTTGAATTAAAAGATTAAATTTAAGTATAAATTTCAGTACTTACCAAAGGGGTTTAAAGTATGTGAGTTTTACGGTTGCGTACTGTGTTGAGAAAAGTAATTGTCCCGTAGTAAGAATTACGAGTCTTTATGACGTCGATTTCAAATAAAAAATGTACTCTGTTCAAGAAAATATCTTATAAACCTCTCTGGAAATCGATTTTCAAAATTATGTAATTGATTCTTTCTGACAATCTATTTCTTTATTCAAAACTCACAAATTTAATCTTTCTTGAATAATTGAACCTTTATTTTGATTCAAAGACTGTAATTATAATATTATTTTAAAAATCTTTAAATTTATAAAGTTAAACTTAAATAAAAAAATATAAAATATATTTTTGTTGATAAATGATTCAAATTGAATTATTGATAAGATGAAAATGATAAGAATTTTTGTAAAATATTGCGCCATTTTAAATATTTATATTTTCGGCCAATCAAAAACCAGGATTTCAATTAACCAAAGTAAAACAACCTACGATTGGTCCACTGAAAAGAAATAATTTTTCTCTGTGCATAATAGCATCAACAGATGCTATTATCATAAATAGTAACAGATAATTCAAGTTTGTTGTGGTTTATTAATACGAAAAAAACAGTCGCTATCGCGTAGCGACAGTCCATGCTATCAGAATAGCATCGGTTAATGCTACAGTATAGCGGAGTTTGAGAATTCGGGCCTAAGGCCCGATGTTCTGATATCATTGAATTTACTATCAGACTGACCTTATCAAAATCGCTACGACAAAAAGAAAGACGTTTACGTGGTAAGTAGGTACATACTATAACAAGTACTTCTGCAAACTATAGACTTCACTCACTTAAAATTTTCACCACGAAGACCCGGTTGGCCCAGTAGAGTCGAATAACTAATAAGCTAATTCTATGAATACAAATATCTACTGATTTTCATCAAAATCAGATAAGGCGTTCGAGATTTATATATCACGGGAAAAAACAACGACAAAAGATTAACGGCCGAGTTAATACTAGATCTCACTCAGAATAAACAATATTATTATCCTACTCTTTTACAATTCTCAAGACAATGAATTTTGAATTATAAAAAAATGCATGATTTTAAATTTGAAAGTAGGGTGATGATAACGATAAGCGAATTGGTGAAATACGGAAAACCACAATTCCTTATCTCACAAAATATAAAGATTTGCAATTCAACCAACAAATAGCAAGATCTGTCGCTATAGCATAGAAAATCGGATGCTATCAAAAATGATAAATTATAGCGTAAACAATCGCTATTTGTTTAAAACAAAACGATCATTAATTCGAATTTAGCGCCCCACAGAGAAAAAATTATAGCATTGGTCGATGCTATTCTGTCAGAAATGTTGACGCATGCGCAATACAATTTATTGAAATTTATTCTAAAATAGCGTGATCCATTAATTTGAAAAAAGTGAAATAGCGACAGTGACCGCTGTCAGTATCGCTGTAGCGGAGTTTGTAAATTCGGGCCTAAATATTGAACTCAGGAGCATAGATGAGAGAGAGAGAGAGAGTTCTGTAATTATGATGATGGTGGGGGGATGTTTCATCTTAGCTTGTTTTTATGATTATGTACATGATTATTAAAAACAAGCTAAGATGAAACATCCCCCACCATCATCATAATTACAGAACTCTCTCTCTCTCTCTCTCTCTCTCATCTATGCTCCTGAGTTCAATATTTAGTCTACTTGATAATGTCGTAACAGACGAAAGCGCTCGTGACTCAACAATATTTTCTGCAGTCGATACAAATTTTTTTTATAGAAATTTATATTTCATAATGACTGCAAACATCCTAAATACCATCTCTAAATTTAATTTATTTAATAGTTAATGTTCTCTCAAAATCTTGTTCATATTGATAACACTTGTTGGAACTCACACAGATTTCTAGATAAAGATAATCACTATTCCTTTTTACTATTAAATATCTGCCTTTTTTTTCTCTTTCTTCATATTGTAAATCGTACACCTCACGTTTACTATTTCTCTACGTCAAAATGGAGACTGAACTAGTTCATACTAATGAACGTGAATTAAATAAACTAATCATTGAACAGAGGTGAACTAAAACTGTCATTCGTCGGCGTCGTTAGAAGAGAGTTATGGGCTGAGACAACAAAGCCAACTTTTGAATCTGCCCTGTTTCTTGGCTTTCTTTCTTTTGATTTCTCCCACCAATAACTTTTTTTCTTCTCCTTCCACTTTCTCAATATACTCATTGCGGTTTTTTATCTTCTCTTTGTTCTCCAATTCTTTTTGACATTCTTTTACACAGTAGTGATGGTAATTTTTCATTTTTTTAATTTCTTCCAATAATTTGTTTTCTTCTTCTTCATAGATGTTTATCAATAGTGTAATATCTCCCACTACTTTTTCCGTTATTCTCTCCTGCTCCGCTTTCTCAATATCCTCTTTGTGTCTTTTCATCTCTTCTTCGTTTTCCAACTCGCTTTTATATCCTTCTTTTTTATAGAAGCTTATCAATTGCGTAATATTTTTCACTACATTTTCCGTTATACTTGGCTGCACCGCTCTCTCAATATTTTCTAATTCTGTTTCATATTTTTCTACTCCAAAGAGACTTCTTAATTTTGTAATTTCTTCCATTAGTTTTTGATATTTTGGGTGTGTGACTACATTGGATAACTGTGTAACATAATATCTAATCCATACATTTCTATATGGACGATCACGTTGAAAGAATATATTAGCAGACCTGTTCAGTAAGGTATTTAATGAAGAACTTGGATGGACCAAACTCTGGAAAGCCAAAATTGTTCTTGGATTAAAAAAAAATCGCCACGACAAAAAGGTAGATGTTCTAATATCATTGAATTTACTATCAGGCTGACCTTATAAAAATCGCTACCGCAAAAAGATAGATGTTCTGATATCATTGAATTTACTATCAGGCTGACCTTATCAAAATCGCTACCGCAAAAAGATAGATGTTCTGATATCATTGAATTTACTATCAGACTGACCTTATCAAAATCGCTACGACAAAAAGATAGATGTTCTGATATCACTGAATTTACTATCAGGCTGACCTTATAAAAATCTTTATAAGGTGCTTTACAAAAATCGGCCGTAACTCGAAAACGAGTGTGTGTGTGTGTCAAAATAAGNGCTCGAAAACGAGTGTGTGTGTGTGTGTGTGTGTGTGTGTGTGTGTGTGTGTGTGTCAAAAACAGTCATATAATAGTCAGTTGTAGGACAACCAACAGCGGGTTGTCCTACAACTGACTATTCTGAAGCGATTTTAAAAATCTCTAAAAAATCATAACTTTCTATCAGAAAACGTTTTTACACCTTATTGGTTTGACCCATAGCATGCGAATTCAAGGAACGCATTTTTTTGCTTACGACTCTGTATCAATAGTTTGCCATTCCAATTTTCGTTTTAAAGGTAGCGACACCAATTTGTTATCTAATCCACGACCTAACTGTTTTTGTGAACGCTAACTCCACTTTTGACCCCGGTATACATCCCGAAATGTATTTCTATTTTGAAGAAGTTTCAAGACGAAAATTAAAATATAAATATTTAAAATAATCCTTCAAACAAAAGACAAGCCACAATTTTCATCCGATTTTGAAAAAAAATTGGTAGACGTGATTAGGACATGAAGGAAATTTTCTGTATAGTTTTTGGGGGCTCTGGCTCCCTCGGGGGGCCAATATTGTGTTTTTTAAGAATGATTTTTTATCTTTTTAGCGGTTTGTTGTAGAAATGTAAAATTTTGATATGTTATGGCTGGTGTTGAGGACTTTTCGATTTTGAAAAAAATAGGGCCCTTTTTGATTAATCTTAACCAATAGCCAAACTAAACACAACATAAAATCTTACTCGTACCTCAAAAGTGGCCTCTGTGGCCATTTCTTTTCTATTTTCATCTCTGACCATCAGGTGAAAACTTGGCCTTTCTTGTTTTATAGGATAAAGTCTAAATTTAATTTCTCCCAAAATTTGGCCAGTGTCCCTATCTCGTTTAACAATATATTTCTCATTTCTTAAGACAATGTTGTACTTTTCAGTATTTTCCAAAAACGAACAATAGTTTTCCTCCAGGTAGATGAGATAGTCAGGAATATTGCTCGAACGTACCAAACGTTCAGTGTAAATATATTTCCTTGATTCATGCATCACAAACTCAACAAAGTTTTCGTTGTCTTTACCTAATTGCACAGGGCCTGTAATATAGAAAATAATAGAGATAGATGAGTATGAGTCACTAATTGTACAGTGAAAGAAATATAAAAAAATAGTATGGAACCCTAAATATATAATATAGGGTTCCATATTATGTTACTCACATTGACGAACAGATATGACACTCATACCTAATTTCTCCAGCACTTATCATTCTACATATTTTTAGAATACAATGATAAGATATAGGTTGGAAAATTACCCATCTCGGCGGACGGCGCAGCCGATAAACGGATTTTTTTCTTCGATGTTTGGATTTTACTTTCGTGACGATCCAAAGGTACATCATGTTTTAATAAACCAAAATTACGGAAAGGAAAGGATTAAAAAGGCTTGCCTGTGTGAGGAGGTATTCTGTCTTCCATAACGACTATTGGGGCATGCTCATGGCCTGGTACTATCAACAGGTATCCAGTTAAAAAAATGGCCTTTGATTCCTTCCAAAGGTTGAATTTAACTGTTGCTAAAAAAAAAAAAAAAAAAAAAAAAAAGATTATTTATACTCCGTTATCAACTATTGTGGATATTCTGACAGATTCTCATTTACCTAATTTATAGCTGTTTAGGGGAATTCACATATATTCAGCCAGATTACCTAATTTATAGCTGTTTAGGGGATTTGGGATATTTTGACAGATTCTCAATTACCTAAGTTTATAGCTATTTAGGGGAATCAGTATATTCAGACAGATTCTCAATTACCTAAGTTTATAGCTATTTAGGAAAATTGGGATATTCTGACAGATTCTCAATTACCTAAGTTTATAGCTATTTAGGGGAATTAGGATATTCTGACAGATTCTCAGTTACCTAAGTTTATAGCTATTTAGGGGAATCAGTATATTCAGACAGATTCTCAATTACCTAATTTATAGCTATTTAGGGGAATCAGGATATTCAGACAGATTCTCAATGATCTAAGTTTATAGCTATTTAGGGAAATTAGGATATTCTGACAGATTCTCAATTACCTAAGTTTAAACGGTTCCGCTTCAGGGAAGAAAATGCACGAAATCTAGTTTCAACTGCTAAGACTCCGAATTCTTGAATGAAGTTAGAGGGACTTAAATTCAGTTAAACCCGCAAATGTTAAAAGTGAAACTCGTCCATTCTCAGTGCTTTGACTTCAGGCAAGAAGATACACTATAAATATTGCTGTTTTATTTTCATTGTAGTGTGTGTATATGATAAAGATCAATACTTTGGTGTTAGATTTTATTGGACATTTGGGTCCTGTTTACACAGAAATTTCCTGTTTTCCGATATGTTGTGTAATCGAAAAGAAGAAGAAGAAGAAATAAAGAAAAAACAGACAAATAATCAGTTACATATAGTAATCTTTACAAAAAGAATTGATATCTCACAAAAAAATTATCATTGAAAAAAGGCCAAGTTCCTCCCACTTTCCCAAAAAATTCCGCCTATGAAAGTAGTGATATCTATTATTGGGGCCAAGTTTATTGTTGCTGCTGTATATCCCGCACTTAAATTTATTATTGCACGTTCTTCTGTCTCAATTCTCTTAAAGTAATACCGACTTTACACTTGGTCAGTTTTTCTTAGGGGATTCGTAAAATACTACCTTTTTAAAACTGGCCAAGTGTAAAGTCGGTATTACTTTAAGAGAATTGAGACAGAAGAACGTGCAATAATAAATTTAAGTGCGGGATATACAACAGCAACAATAAACTTGGCCCCAATAATAGAAATCACTACTTTCATAGGCGGAATTTTTTGGGAAAGTGGAAGGAACTTGGTCTTTTTTAAATGATATTTTTTTTGTGAGATAGCTATTTAGGGGAATCAGTATATTCTGACAGATTCTCATTTACCTAATTTATAGCTGTATAGGGGAAGGAGGATTATTTATTTAGAGATTATTTATACCCCGTTATCAACTATTGTGGATTTAGGGAATCAGTATATTCAGACAGATTCACAATTAGGTACCTAAGTTTATAGCTATTTAGGGGAATCAGGATATTCTGACAGATTCTCATTTACCTAATTTATAGCTGTTTAGGGGAATCAGGATATTCAGACAGATTCTCAATTACCTAATTTATAGCTGTTTAGGGGAATTGGGATATTCTGACAGATTCTCAATTACCTAAGTTTGTAGCTATTTAGGGGAATCAGTATATTCAGATAGATTTTCAATGACCTAAGTTTATAGCTATTTAGGGGAATTAGGATATTCTGACAGATTCTCAATTACCTAAGTTTATAGCTATTTAGGGGAATCAGTATATTCAGACAGATTCTCAATTACCTAATTTATAGCTATTTAGGGGAATCAGTATATTCAGACAGATTCATCTAAGTTTATAGCTATTTAGGGAAATTAGGATATTCTGACAGATTCTCAATTACCTAAGTTTATAGCTATTTAGGGGAATCAGTATATTCAGACAGATTCTCAATTACCTAAGTTTATAGCTATTTAGGGGAATCAGGATATTCTGACAGATTCACAATTAGGTACCTAAGTTTATAGCTATTTAGGGGAATCCGGATATTCAGGCAGATTCTCAATTACCTAAGTTTACAGCTACTTCGGGGAATCATTATATTCAGACAGACTGTCAATTATCTTATTTTATAGCTATTTAGGGTGCTCACTTACCGTATATTCTGAGTAGATAACTGAGCACGAAGATCAAACAATCTGCCGACTCCCAGAATACGAGTGCTAAGAGCTTCCTACGGTGGTGCACGTGGTTAGTGTCTGTTTGTATGCGAGTATCCTAACTCAGTTAGAGGTTCCGCAAATTGCACATAGTTGTTATAAAAAATTGGCTTTTAAACCTCTACAATATGATCATATTTCGGGAATCTGCTGAAGGACCAAAGAGCGCAGTGTGAAACTGAGTCGATTTTTGAACAGCAACATTGCAGATCTTGTACTTAGTTTTGTAAGGTTTTTCATTTGTTTTCTTTTCCTTATGTGTCTCGAGAAGCAAAGGGTCGGCTATAAAGTTATACCTAAGTATTTGTAGCTATTATAACAATTTCAATTTCGGCATTCTTGGATTCTTCTATTTACTCGTAGAAACATCAGATTTTGCCAGTCGACTTTTTTCTAAATTTTATGATTTTTGTCTTTGTTATGTTTACTTCGAGATCGTTTACATTGCAGTAATTTTCGAGTAATTTTGTTCAATGTATTTTGAATGTCTACGGCTGAGTTCGAATAAAATACATTCATGTGCAATTCCTTTCTTCCTTTTCAAATAAGCGACAATGTCTGTAATGAACATGATGAAAAGGGTAGGACTCGAGAGTCGCCTTGGAGGAGACTTACATTTTGGTGTATTTCTTTAGAGATCTGTCTACCATCTGAAAGCTTTTTCGAAGAGTCTACAAAACGAGCAAACATTTTGCCTCTTGATTTTTGTAGCTCAACATATATGTCAGCTCAACATTTTTTTCCTGGAATTTCAAGCGTTATCCCGGATGATATTGGGTTTTATGTGCTCCCTTGTTGAAGCAGACTCAACTCTAAAGAAATATTCACATCATATTGAATATATAAAATTTGTACGATTGAGAGATTGCTGACTTTTCAATTCGTCTTAATTGAAGATCTTCATGCTCAGTTATTTTCTCAGAAACCTCACACCTTTTTACGATTGAGAGATTGCTGACTTTTCAATTCGTCTTAATTGAAGATCTTCATGCTCAGTTATCTTCTCAGAAACCTCACACCTTTTTACGATTGAGAGATTGCTCACTTTTCAATTTGAGATATTGCTCATTTTTCAATTCGTCTTATTTGAATTTGCGAATATCTGTTAAAGTTTAAATTAACACACAGCTGACTTATAAGTTACAGCAATGCCAAAATATGAAACACCAATTGCGTCATCAATTACAGTATAAAAACTCACCAAAACCGTACGGGAAAAACCTATATTCAGGTCTACCATTTTTGATGTCATCAAGTAATTCTGGCAATCTGTTTGTCTCAATCACAGCTTTCAATTGAACGCTGTTCTCCACGTGATCATGGTTGTAGCCTGAAATCCATTTTAAGTTTGCAAAACTTTCGAGATACCAAACACTTTGGCTTGTAAAGTCGTCTCTACCGAAATATGCATGGTACGACTTGAAAAAAGATTCGAAATCAGTTGCAACTTTTGAGTCGTAGTACTTTTTTGCAAATCTAGGGAAAGAAAAACAAATAATTTTATAAAAAGAGTACCTTCAGTTATTTTTACCATTTAATTTAATTAATTTTTTTACACATCCCCAGGCCCAGAAGGGGGGGGGCAATTAAAGGGAGTTTTACCATATGAGGATTATAGGAAAAATCAAACCTTTTCAAAAATTTCGGGGTGGGGGTTGAACCCTTAAATCCCTTCCTGCACATGCCATCATGTTTTCACGCAAACTCTTACGGTGGGACACAAAATAAAAAAAAANGAAATTACTCAAGGAGTTTGTTAGGACTTGCTGTTCAACCCTAAGATAGCGGAGTGAAATATTATAAAATTTGCCAAATTCTTCCTCTGTGTTCAATATAATGACATCATCTGCAGAGGATGCATTTGTAAATTGAGGACCTTGGTCTGAGGCCTTTAGTTCATACTGTAGAAATAATAGGTTATTTCGACTTACTGAACGAAATTACTCAAGGAGTTTGTTAGGACTTGCTGTTCAACCCTAAGATAGCGGAGTGAAATATTATAAAATTTGCCAAATTCTTCCTCTGTGTTCAATATAATGACATCATCTGCAGAGGATGCATTTGTAAATTGAGGACCTTGGTCTGAGGCCTTTAGTTCATACTGTAGAAATAATAGGTTATTTCGACTTACTGAACGAAATTACTCAAGGAGTTTGTTAGGACTTGCTGTTCAACCCTAAGATAGCGGAGTGAAATATTATAAAATTTGCCAAATTCTTCCTCTGTGTTCAATATAATGACATCATCTGCAGAGGATGCATTTGTAAATTGAGGACCTTGGTCTGAGGCCTTTAGTTCATACTGTAGAAATAATAGGTTATTTCGACTTACTGAACGAAATTACTCAAGGAGTTTGTTAGGACTTGCTGTTCAACCCTAAGATAGCGGAGTGAAATATTATAAAATTTGCCAAATTCTTCCTCTGTGTTCAATATAATGACATCATCTGCAGAGGATGCATTTGTAAATTGAGGACCTTGGTCTGAGGCCTTTAGTTCATACTGTAGAAATAATAGGTTATTTCGACTTACTGAACGAAATTACTCAAGGAGTTTGTTAGGACTTGCTGTTCAACCCTAAGATAGCGGAGTGAAATATTATAAAATTTGCCAAATTCTTCCTCTGTGTTCAATATAATGACATCATCTGCAGAGGATGCATTTGTAAATTGAGGACCTTGGTCTGAGGCCTTTAGTTCATACTGTAGAAATAATAGGTTATTTCGACTTACTGAACGAAATTACTCAAGGAGTTTGTTAGGACTTGCTGTTCAACCCTAAGATAGCGGAGTGAAATATTATAAAATTTGCCAAATTCTTCCTCTGTGTTCAATATAATGACATCATCTGCAGAGGATGCATTTGTAAATTGAGGACCTTGGTCTGAGGCCTTTAGTTCATACTGTAGAAATAATAGGTTATTTCGACTTACTGAACGAAATTACTCAAGGAGTTTGTTAGGACTTGCTGTTCAACCCTAAGATAGCGGAGTGAAATATTATAAAATTTGCCAAATTCTTCCTCTGTGTTCAATATAATGACATCATCTGCAGAGGATGCATTTGTAAATTGAGGACCTTGGTCTGAGGCCTTTAGTTCATACTGTAGAAATAATAGGTTATTTCGACTTACTGAACGAAATTACTCAAGGAGTTTGTTAGGACTTGCTGTTCAACCCTAAGATAGCGGAGTGAAATATTATAAAATTTGCCAAATTCTTCCTCTGTGTTCAATATAATGACATCATCTGCAGAGGATGCATTTGTAAATTGAGGACCTTGGTCTGAGGCCTTTAGTTCATACTGTAGAAATAATAGGTTATTTCGACTTACTGAACGAAATTACTCAAGGAGTTTGTTAGGACTTGCTGTTCAACCCTAAGATAGCGGAGTGAAATATTATAAAATTTGCCAAATTCTTCCTCTGTGTTCAATATAATGACATCATCTGCAGAGGATGCATTTGTAAATTGAGGACCTCCGTCTGAGACCTTTAGTTCATATTGTGTGTTGATAAAATTACAGGCCTTCATCACTATTTCTCTAGTAAAAACATCTGAAACTAGAAAAGGGTGAAAATTATGTTGAAAACAAAGTGAGATCTCTTTAGGGGGATGGGTTTTCTCATTAATTTTCGGTATATCTTACCGTTTTCGCACACCTTTTTTTTGCTACATTCACTATTTTCTAAAAAAATAAATTAATGACAGAGGCCGAGTTATTTGCCGTTATGCCCACAATCATGTAAAAAAAGGTTTGCTACCGATTTATTCAGATAGCGTTGACAACAAAAATGCGCTTTGTCTTTATACAGGGTGTTCATAAAGTCTCACCCCACCCCCCGTATCTCGAGAATGGCTGAAAATATAAGAAAACACAAAAACATGTATCCCTTAGATTTTAGGGGGATTAATTTTGGACTAAATTATTTGGCCTCGGCTAGCCGTTTAGGCTGGGCACCGACTGGCTTCAAAATCTTAAATGAGAAGGTATATCAAGTGATACCTTGTTTTAAAGGTCTCGTTAATACGAGTTCATTACAGAAAACCAGAGCTCTCTAGGATCTACCGTTCACGAATTACAGGGTGGAACATGTGACATGGACCCTTTGCGGGCGCACCGAAATAAATAATTAAGTAAAAACGACGGTTGTCCCGCCCACTTTAACCGCAGAGATCCAGTCTTCTTAGACCGAACCTATCTAGCTTTTTTCAAAATTTTGGTCTAAGAAAGTTCGAACTCTGCGGTCGAAGTGGGCGGGACAACCATCTTGTTGGAACACTATTTTTTACTAAATTCCAAATACTCGGATGAAAAAAAAGTTTCATAAAAATCATAACTGAATTATTTTGAAACTACGCGGGATTTACTCAACTATAGTTTCCTTTTCGTTTATAAAAATCAGCCCGATAATCTACTCGAATTATCGGGACCCCAAAACGAAAACCGAGGTCCGATAATTTTTGTCATGCGCAGACACGAAATCTGGACGCAACATCGTTTTCGGGATGGTTTTCGTATTCCGATAACTTTGCGAAATCTCTCTAATGCTAATTGTTGTGGCACAACCTTCTACTCTAGGGACAGACAGGAGGGATATCAGAAAAGCAATTTACTTACCAGTGAATAATATTATCACCATCCACGGGAATATTTCCGGCATTTTAAAAAGATTATTTGTCAAATTGTAGAATAAATTGTTGAATGTGCTCGTATTAGCGTAGCGAGATATTCTGTGTAATGAGATATTGAACGGAAGCAATTGTCACGTAATTATTACGCGAGCTATACTCACGTCTGGATTTTGAAAATATACTAAACTTGATAACCACTTCACAGGCCAATTCTAATGGCTGAACCCTTGTTTCGTCAGGTTTTACGATTGACCACGTTGGATACATAAGTCCCCGCAAGGTAACTAAAGTTAATCAACTTTGGACGAGCCATTTTTACGCCAAAGCTGTTATAACTAATACATAACGGACTTCCACCCCGGTCTTTGTTTAAAAGCGACTAGGCGCGAATTCAAACGATAAATCCAACTGCTGGATGATTTGAAGCTTGTAGTGCGTAGTCGCTTAAAGTACCTACGTCGCAGTTGTGAGAGCTTGTAGTCTTTTTCAGAGAACGAGCGGGGTTATAGGAAATGTAGGCCTATAGCTTCTCGTGAACATATTTTCATTTTCACTCACTTAACAAACACATTTATCGATAACATTGCCTGTAAATTACCTTATACTCTACACATATGTGGGTCTCTTTTCCATTAGGTTGTACCCAAGGCTGTATGTACACATATGTGGGCCTCACTTTCATTAGGTTATACCCAAGGCCGTATGTAAGCATACACATATGTGGGCCTCTTTTTCATTAGGTTATACACAAGACCGTAATATGTACACATATGTGGCCTCTTTTTCATTGGGTTATACCCAAGTTCGTATGTACACATATGTGGGCATCATTTCCATTATGTTATACCCAAAGCGGTATGTATACATATATGGGCCTCATTTCCATTAGGTTATACCCAAGGCCGTATGCACGCATTTCCATTAGTCTATATCAAAGGACTTACTTACGCATTTTTGGACCTCTTTTCCATAATTGCCTATCATCTAATTAATAACATACATGTGAGTTATTTTTTAAAATGGAGCTATGCAGTTGGTCCTACAGGCTTTACGTTACTAGCAGTATAAACAAAGGTCTCCATACTAGAAAAATAAATGGTACGGAAAAACGTACTAAACTTTATCTTCTTTTATTCGGCTGATATCGCAGATATTAAATTTGATGAAAATATTATGTCAAAAAGAAGTGGCAGCCTTTATTGTCAGACCTCTTCAGTGAAAATATTTTTAGAAATGGATTTGGCAGCCTTTGGTTGTAGTCGCAGATTTTAAGTGAATATACGTATTATTTCAATAAGATTTGGCAGCTTTCGGCTGTTGTCACAGCTCTCTCGTGAAAATATTATAAGAATTAGCAGCTTCACTGTCCTAGTGGGTATCACATTGTCTTTGCACGCGGGTTCGAATTCTGGCGGAGCCGGAAGACTTTCGGAACTGTGCTCGGTTGTTGGGGGGGGGGGCACTCAGCTTCGTGAGGACAATTAAGTAGGTACTTAAATGTGATACTTACAGATCTAGTGACAATGCAATGCTATGCGTTAAACCATTATTAAACATTTATGAAAAAAATTATAGTATATTTATAAATTAATTAGATTAGGCAGCCTTCGGCTGCTGTCACAGCTCACTAATGAAAATATCACATGAATTAGATTCAGCAGCCTTCGACTGTTGTCGCAACTCTATAGTGAAAAGAAATATTTGAATTACCTTTGATCAAACTTTGGTTGTTGTCGCAGCTCCCTAGCCTTCAGCTGTTGTCACAGCTCTCTAGTCAATATTTTAAGGGCCCCCAGTGACCCAACATTTGTGGATAATATATGTGTCACAGAGTGTTTATTTTAAATTTCATCAAATTTGGAATGATATTGTCACCTTACGATAAGTGGCGAAGTGGCCGAATTTGAGATTTAGTGCCCTAAGGGCCCCCAGAAGAAGATAGCCCCTTGAGACCCAAAATTTGTCATATTACAAAGAGAGTCTGTTTTTATTTTTATCGACATTGGATTGAAATTGCAACTTAAAGAGGAGTGACCCGAATTTGTAGTTTGGTGTTGACATTGTAACACTAGGTTCTATACCAAACTTTAATGAAGTTTATTTGACATCATTTATAATCTGATGTGTCAGAAGCAGAAAAAAAATCGGCTGGGACGATATGAAAAGGATTTTTGCCTTCTCTCCAAAGTAGAATGTTTGGACAGTATGACTTGGTGGCCCTATCAGTTATTTGTTCTTCTCTCTCTTGTTCATTTTGTCTCATATCGTTGACATGTTTGCAACTAAGAAGCTAGCAACTACATCGATGCTATGACCCGAAGGCGAAAAATTCCTGATTGAGAAACATTTGCCGAATTTTAGGAAGGATACAGCCGAAGCCTTGTATTCCAACAGAAAGGTATTATTCATTTTCACATCATGGATGTACCAAAATGAGACACAATGAGCAGGACAGGGGAGAATAGACTGAACTAGACTGCGCACCAGGGCATTCCATCCTTCCGTTCTAGAAGACTATAATCCTTTTTAATTCGTCCCAAATGCTTTTTTCCCATCTTCTATTTGAATTTATGTTGGAACTTAGTCAACGTTCGTGGGCTGTACGTTCGGGTCATATCATCGATGTAGTTTCTATCTTCCTAAGACAAAATGAACGAGATGGAGAAGAACAGATAACGGATCGATGAAGTCACCCACCGGGACATTCTGTCCTTGCGTTCTCCTTTGGAGAAAAGGTAAAAATTCTTTTCATGTCGTCCCAGCCGTTTTTTTCTGCTTCTGGAACAGACTATAAGAGATGTCAGATATGCTTCATTAAATTTTAGTATAGGACCTAGTGTCAAAATGTCTACAACCGTAACGCACTACCAAATGAGTCCCAAAAGGTACATTCTAATTCAATTTCTTACCAAAAATGAAAGATTTTGATGCCGGGAGCATGAAAATTGAAAATTGGTACATAGCGGCAAATCAGCGCTACGACTTTTAAAGACAAACTAAAGATAAAATTAGAAAAAATAGAGGTGCTAGGGATGCTTTGAGTGCATAAATGCTTCGCATCTTTATATTAGTATCATTTTTCATCCGAATAACCGTTTTGTGTGGAGGTGCTAGGGAGGGGATTAGCAAAAACCTCTCCTGCTGCCCTATTACCCCCAAATGCAACGCCGAGCTTCTACTTGGACGATAAAATTACTTAACAATTAAATCTCCCAATATAAAATTAATAATTTTGAGGTCAGGCATCATAAAATTACCAAATAGTCATATAGCGGCCAATCGGTGGCTACGACCACTTTCCGATTTTTCCGTCTACCTGTGCGTAGGAAGGAGCAAATTTTGAAAGTGGATATGTTCCGAACGTGAAATTTGATTTCCCACAAGTTTTATGTAATATCATTTTTTATTTGGAGTTAGGGGCGTTTAAATTGGAGTATAATCAATTTTCCGAAAAAGTGTAAAAAATACCCTATTTTCGACTTCCCATTCTGGCCAAACCGCTGAACCGAATTTAACGTTTAAATATGTTATTCGACGTCAAATTCAATTCTCATTAAGTTTGAATAGAGCAATTTTTTTCTTCATAAAATGAATCGTTCGAATATTATACGCCAAAAACTAAAATTAGCGGCAAAATTAAGCGTTTTTTAGACGCTAAAAAATTTAGCTCACCTCAGAAACCGTTGCAAACTTAGATTACTAATATTCAGGATGCCCAATGTGAAATAAAATCAACTACCGCTTTTTACCAATTTATTCTAGGCGAGCCTTTTTTTTTATCTAATTTGACTGGGCTATGTTAATCGTGGTGTGATTTGTGACGATCGATTTATTTAGGGTGTTATGATTTGTGACGGTTTTTTAATCATGTTACTGATTGGTGACGATTTATTTATCGTGTTGCTGATTTGTAACGCTTTATTTATCGTGTTATTTATTTGTGACGATTAATTTAACGTGTTACTGATTTGTGACAATTTATTTATCGTGTTACTGAATTGTGACGATTTTTTTATCGTGCTACTGATTTGTGACGATAATATATTTATCATGTTATCTGTAACACAATAGATCGTCACAAATGTGAAATATTTACCCAGTTGACACATTCTAGATAAATAGATATAGGGTGTTTGATAAATCTGGGCGCACGGCAGTGCAACAGGTCAAGTTCGGTGTATACTTACACGAATCATTTCGCCATGTTTTTAACCCCTTATAACGCTGCCCATTTTATGATAATGTTTTGTAATTTGAAACAGAGGTTAATTACAAACCCAAAGTGATTACCCGAATGTTTCAAACTGCAGAGTTAAACAGACGTTGAGATACAGGGGTTCAAATAATGGGTTTTATGGGCCTCTTTTCCATTAGGCTGTACGCAAGGCCGTATGTACGCATTTGTGGGCCTCCTATCAATTATTCTCAGGTCGCAGAGAGAGCCTTTGTGCAAGGTTCAAACCTCCGCTGAAGTCCTCATAAGATTTTAACTCATTATTATTTAAATTTAGATATAATATTTAGGATGTTGCCGACCCAACAATAACACAAAACACCCTGTAACTTTGTGATAAAAACTCAAATCAAAAATCAATGGTAAAGAAAGTATATTCTTAAGCATTGAATAAGATCGTCTCTAACATACTCCATCGAGATGAACATAGATCAAAAAAAGAGACTCATGACTGTGTAGTAGTCCGCACTCTGGTCGTAACATCGCTGTCATCGCAAAGGACGAAATATTTTCATATTTAACCTCTGAATTTGAATTTTAAAAATATAACATTACAATAATAAATCTTGGCTGAGCTATTAGGAATAGCTCAGCCAATGAAGGGTTTGAAAAATGAATTGAATTTCAATCTAGTTGTGAAGTTTTTTTAAGAAAAATGTTCCTTGGACTGTCCTTTAAAAAATATCCAAAAAGCCCATGTTTGTGGGTCGGCATTTGGTCGCCATTTTAAATTTCAAATCCATTTTTTTGGTTTTCTTCAAAAGCTCATGAACTATCAACTTCATGTTTAACATACAGAAGAACAAAAAGGACAACTAAATTTGCTACAAAATAGTAGCTTTAACCGTTTGCGAGATATGTAAATGTAAAGTGGCAACACAAAAATTCAAAGTTCGGGGGTGAAAAAATCGGGAAAAGGTCAATATGATAGACCCGACTTTCTCACTCCCGAATATTGACTTTTTGTGTTGCCACTTCACATTAACATAAATTGCGAACGGTTAAAGCCAAAAAAAAAAAAATGTAAGAATTGATTGTGCAGCAATTTTTGTTGCCGTTTTTTTCTACTGTATGTTACAACTAAAGCTGATAGTGTATGAGCTATTAAGGAAAATTAAGGAAAAACCCATAAAAGGGATTTAAAATTAAAATGGCGGCCGGTTGTCGACCTCCTACACATGGGGTTTTTGGTTATTTTTTGAGGGATGGTCCAAGGAACATTAAAAAAAAACTCGAGAATTATATCATTTTTTGACACTTTTTGTTATTTCATTGCTATAAGCTAAATTTAACTTATTCGGTTTGAAATTTTATTTTTATTTTCAAGTGGTAAGTAGTTGTTATAACTTTTTCCAACCCGTCCTGAACAGTTCTACGTTAACCTGAAACTTGTACCATCACAGTTTCAGCCAAGAGCCACCAAAACCTCATTGCTACATCTGCAAGTATACGTGATACTGGACTCGTACGTCCTAAAGTGTTTGTTCCTAAAACGGAACATTGCTTGTTTCTTGTGTTTGATTTACTATTTGAAAATCCCATCATCAAACGACTTGTTATCAACATATCCCCAGTCTTCTTTAATCATATCAGCTCCTTTCTCACCAATCATTATGACAGGTGCATTTGGATTTCCACTAACAATAATTGGCATTATACTAGCATCAATAACTCGAAGTCCTTCGACACCATAAACTTTCAACCTTGGATCTACCACAGCTTCTGTATCCCAAGAAGGACCCATCTTACACGTGCTAGTTGGATGATATATTGTAAAGGTAAAATGTCGCAATGAACATTCCCAATATTCGTCAGAGAAAAGTTCGTACTTGGAACATCCCGGCATCGGCGTTAGAAGAGGTCTTGAATTGTACTTCTGGAATGCTTTTGATGCGCTCACATTAAATGCAATACGAATACCTTCGATGAGTGTATCGATGTCTCTTTTGTACTGAAAATAGTTTGGATCAATAAGAGGGTGATGCAGAGGGTTCTTACTCTGCAGCCGGACATAGCCTGTGCTCAGTGGCCGAAGTAGAAGAGGAAGTATTGTCCAAGTTTCTGCATTAATAAGAGGTTTGTACAATGTATTAAAAACACGATCCCGAAGTCCTAGTATTCTACGTATTTGTTCTCCTCCATCACTGTTAACACTACTTGGAGCAAAATGAAACTGTACATCAGGCCAATCTCCACCTTCTGGAGCATATTTTGTATTTACAAAAGCGAGTCCTTCAACACCTTGTGAGGTAAGAGGACCCTTTTCATTGAGAATGTACTGCAAAGCTACTGAAAGTGTTTGATAACGATCTTTTTTAAATGTAACTGGTCCATCAACGATGAATGTCAGTCCACCCAGACCTACGTGATCCTGTAGATTGTGACCTACTGAGAGGTTCTTTATAACGGGAATGTTGAGGCTCCGTAAATGTTCGTCAGGACCAATCCCTGAAAAGTTCAAAATGAATATCACATTAAATGTAGAACTGTTATATCTTTCTCATATTCTTGAGAGTCTATTAAAGATTATGGTCCCCAATCCCCAAAGATGAATAATCTGTTCCAATCCAGTTAAGTATGACTTTTTAACTTCTATAGTGAAAAACTCTGCCAATGTGACACATGGGTTTATTATTTTTCTGCCCCCCTCCAAAAAATGGGGGGGTTTAAAATGAGGGGGTGTCTTGTGACGATTCCAAATCTGGGGCGTAATTATACCCTAAATTTGACATACCTACTAAATTTGAAGTCTATTTTTAGACAGGATTAATAAAAACCGCCAGCGGTATATTTGATTGAACCCAAAAGTTCCGGAGCTAACTGAGGCTCCAAATATGACATACATACAAAATTTCAAATCTCTAGCTCTTACCATTCTCCTTTTAGACAGCAATACTGAAAACCGCTAAAAAGCGGCAAAAATCGCCAAGGGTGTATTCGATTGCAATTGCACCCAAAATTTTTGGGGCACAATTAGAGCCCAGATGGGACCTACACCAAAGTTTATCCAAATCGGTCAACGTTAAGTGGCAAAAGTGCCCATCACGGCGGACAAACGGATTTTTTTTTTATTCGATTTTTGGATTCTACGTACCTTGAAACGTATTATATCAAATTTTGAGGAGGGGTAATTTTTTTTTTTCGTGACGATTCCAAAGGTTCATTATTGAAAATAATAAACCAAAATAATAAAAATTATACAAAAAGGAAAGCTAGCATAAGAATAGCAGACCAATTTACCTTGCTCCCCCACATCCCTCCGCTTAGTTTGAGTACCAATTCATTATTGTTTATTTAAATTAGGAGGTGAAGGGTATTACCGAATTACCAATCAATGACCATTCATCTCTTAAAAAGGATCTAAATTTCAACGTCCAACATACGGAAAAATAGATGTTTGATATTTCTGGTTTTTGTTTTGATTATAAGATTTGTACCAAATTATTATCATACTTTACCAGTGGATCGCGTACAAAGGTCGACCAAGTCGCACTGCGATAAAATGCGACTCCTGCCAATGAGAAAGTGTTCCAAAAATTTCTGCCTCCAACACATTGCAAACGCCGCACACTTTCCCCTTGCTCGACTGGTAAAATAATGTTATTGGCCAAGATAACAATTTTTTTCTCCGCTTAGCCTTCGTTGGGTGCTTGGCTATCGGGCCTTTGTCAAGTAAATATTCTTAAGTGAAGTTGTAAAATATAGCATGGAGCTATATTTTAACACCAAAACACTTCTGGTGTTTTGGTGTTAAAATAAAAAAAAACATAAATTTTTTTTCATTCCGGAGAAAAAAGAGATTTTATAAGAGACAAGTTTTGAAACTTTAGAGCACTTTCAGATGAGGTAGAAAGCTAAAATTTCGTATGCAGGGTTATTTTAACACTAAAACACCAGAAAAATTCTAAAAATGATAAAATGTTGTTTTACAAATAAGTGCTGACACTAGTCAGGAGGATACTGAATGAATCGGTCATTCAGAATTAGGGATGGCATTTCGACTCACTTAGGTGAGTCGACATGACTCGACTCACAAATATGAGTCGACTCTCGATCTCGACTCGCATCGAATGACAATTTTATTTGACGCCTTATTTGATAAGAAAGACATAATAAAACCAATTTACGAAAAGGGCATCTATCAAATAAACGTCCCCAACTTCGGCGAATACATTACACCACAATCAATCGTCACCAGAATAAGAGAACATNCGACTCACTTAGGTGAGTCGACATGACTCGACTCACAAATATGAGTCGACTCTCGATCTCGACTCGCATCGAATGACAATTTTATTTGACGCCTTATTTGATAAGAAAGACATAATAAAACCAATTTACGAAAAGGACATCTATCAAATAAACGTCCCCAACTTCGGCGAATACATTACACCGCAATCAATCGTCACCAGAATAAGAGAACATTTTCCTTCAGTAAACAACAAAGGCCCGGAAAAATATTTCTCCCTTTATTATCTTTATTAGTCGAAAAAAANAGTTCTAACCATTAGTTTGCTGATGATTTTCCAGTATTCACCTACTATCTGTATTGTAATCAATTAGGAGTTCTTTCCATTAGTTTGCTGATGATTTTCCAGTATTCACCTACTATCTGTATTGTAATCAATTAGGAGTTCTTTCCATTAGTTTGCTGATGATTCTCCAGTATTCACCTACTATCTGTATTGTAATCAATTAGGAGTTCTTTCCATTAATTATCAATCGCAGAACGGTTGATAAATAAGTGAACGAATAAAGCGAGGTCTAGTTTTATTTTCAAAATATTTCTCTTGGGGTCGTTTTGTACGCAAATGATAAATTCTTCAATTTGGAATGTCTTCTGCTCTTCTGTAGTCTCAATTTTTTGCCGTCTTATCCAATTCTGTCTTGGTCTTTCCCGTTTACTTACTGGTGATTCCTAGGCTGCCTCTACTATCTTTACTCTTTCAGAATGTTAATCCTTCTGCCATTCTCAAGATTCTCTTTTCTGTTGTGTAACATTAATTTGTAGAGGAAATAATGCAAACTTGACATGCACGGAACTTGACATGCACGGTGTATCCAAACAGTACCCTGTAAGCATATGTGTATAATGTATGTATATGCAATGCATTGCTATGACTCGGTTATCAAAATACCTATTCTATGCATTTTTATGATATCCTCCTAGCTTCAACAAGTATTACACTAAAAGTAGTATTTAGTTATTTTTTTTACTTTATATGGGCAATTCACATTGCCAACTTTAACCTACCACCATACCTGCTCAGCAACATAGTCCATATTTACCAGAGTTTACATGGAGAAGAACTATATCAAATACTAGCTGTTGACCGCAACACCGTTTCAAACTTCTAGTTGGTGTAGAAATAACTGCTTTCGCCCTAAAAAAAATAATCCAGTTCTAGCCCGCGTTTATGACACGTTGAATACAGCAGTTGTCGTTAGATAACTGAAGTTAAGCAACGTTCAGCGAACTTTTACCATGTGGGTGTCCACGTGGGTTCGCGCCCTCGTGATGCTGGCTATTTTTCCGGCCCAACCCAGGCTGGGTGAGGTCAATGTGGGTAGTTGATTTGCAAGTTTCCAGCGAATAGAGGGTGAAACTCCCGTCTTGAATGACCGGTAGATGTTAAAGTGACGTTAAGCCAAATTAAAAAAAAAAATCCAGTTCTTTGCAAATATTCGAAAATATGTATGTTGGCGCTGGCATTTGTAATCAAGATACAGAGGCATTTACATATTTTTAAAAAAAATGCTTTTGCATGTCAATGAGAGTTACGAAAAGTATCATTGAAACCTCAAATGGGACCTACATACCAAATTTAATCAAAGCTATTCCACGTGTGATAAAAGTGAAACTCACGGCAGACACAAACATTTTTGTTTTATTCGATTTTTGCATTCCATGTACCTCGAAACGTAAAATATCCATAGTTTGATGACATCACTGAAAACCAAATAATATTATAATGAGCATTAATCAGTCACTATAAAAACTATAAGGAACCCACTAACATCCGCTTGAAATCTGTATTTTGTCGCGATTTCTCTCCTGCTATAAGTCATTAAAACAGTTTACCTTCAATACAATTTTTTACTTAACGTCTCCTTAACATATATTGGTCATTCGAGACGGGGGTTTTACCCTCCATTCGCTGGAAATCTACAAACCGGCTCCCCACATTGACCTCACCCAGCTCGGGTTGGTCGGGAAAAAAAACAGCATCATGAGGGCGCAAACCTAAAGACTTTGCTTAACTTCAATGATCTAACGAGAACTGGTGATTCAACGTGCTATAGACGCTGGCTAAATTTTATAATTATCTTGTTTTTATTTAATGACCGAAGTAGATCATTTTATTAAACATGAGATTTTTAGAGCCGACGGATGTCGTTGCGGGCCTAACACACTACCTACCAACTGAAATTAGATAACGTCCCCTACACGACGGTAGGTGGTGCCTTAGACTCTGAGTCACAGCTCTTAGAAACTCCGATATTGTTTTTGATGCACCCTGTACATTTGAAAAAGTCTAGTCAGAACAAATAGATGATGGACCATACTGCATCTATACGCTATGAAACAAAGATTAAAATTTGGAAAAATAGAATTGGATAATTAAATTTTATAATAACAAAAGTGAAATGACCGCGCGCGCCGCCACGATCGCTATAGCGATACGTATACGTATGATATTTTAACGGAATTAAATTATTTTTATTTATCGAAAATTATTTATAAATAATGATAGTTATGTTTTAGATAATAATATAATAATTGCGTTTCTGAAATTACACACGACAGCACAAGAACTGATTTTTTGAATGACTTGGCATAATCATTGTTTTAGGGATACACCACCCATTAGACAACGGGTTGGTGGTGTAGAGGTAAGAAGGTCTGACTTGTAAAAAGTAGGCCATGCGTTTCAACCCAGCCAACCCATGGAATTTTATCCTCGGATATGCACCTATTTGTCACTATTGGATTTGAGGTATTTACCACTGTGGAGGACATGGAAATGGCTGCGATTATCAGCATCTACTACGGCCTCCTCAGAGTTATATAATATGCTACCCAACCTTTCCACCACCATCACTTTCCGTGATATACACGGAGAATGAGTATGGGTTACCAGCAGGTTCCGCCTTTTTCAATTGGCGGCTTACATATATGGCCTAATTTTCGGTCCTAAAAAGTAGCCCAACATTGTTATCTCCTGAATGAAGAATTCAATTTCTTCCATGCTAATATCTATAGGGTATTATATTTGTGTAGAGACTTTGTTTTTTCGTCCAAAAGAGGGTATCACCAGAACCTAATATGAAGGTCAAATATATTATTTACTAGGGCTTTTTAGACATTATTTTTAGTATTTTAGGTATTTTTTTGAATTATGAAAAACTTTGGAGACAGGTGGGCCAAATAAAACCAATTGGACCGTACGTGCGACTTCCGTAAAATTATGCGTATGGCATTTGAAGCCAAACCGCTTGTCCCTTTTTTATGAAATTTGTTATAGATGATCAATGGACAGAAATTGTTCATTCAATGACTGTTGAGTCGATGTGTATATGCTTCCCAGTGTACTGCTGAAGCTGTGACTGCAATATCATATTCTCTTACATTGAAATCTTGCCAAGTTTCCATAAAAGAATGTCATTCAACTCAACGTGTGTGACTGATGTGTGCGTGTTAGGTTTGTTTTATTATCTTAGTGAGACAATAAAAACGACACAGCAATAATGTTTAGCGGGAAATTGATCGCAATACCTCAATTATATCTGAAATGTGGACATAATCTAGTAAAAGTAGAAGACAATACTTTTAAACTCGAGGATATAACCTAGAAGAAGACAATACTTTAAACTCGAGGATATAACCTAGAAGAAGACAATACTTTAAACTCGAGGATATAACCTAGAAGAAGACAATACTTTAAACTCGAGGATATAACCTAGAAGAAGACAATACTTTAAACTCGAGGATATAACCTAGAAGAAGACAATACTTTAAACTCGAGGATATAACCTAGAAGAAGACAATACTTTAAACTCGAGGATATAACCTAGAAGAAGACAATACTTTAAACTCGAG
>CM022881.1:13004111-13014437 GCA_012654025.1 Pachypsylla venusta | reverse complement strand
CAACACATTAGCGTTTTGAATGAGATAGCATTCAGCAACACATTAGCGTTTTGAATAAGATAGCATTCAGCAACACATTAGCGGTTTGAATGAGATAGCATTGAGCAACGCATTAGCATTTTGAATGAGCATTCAGCAACACATTAGCGTTTTGTATGAGATAACATGCAGCAACAACCTGCCCATTCATAATTTATAATGTAAAGGGGAGGGGGGCGTGGGAGGCTTTCATCTCAAGAAAGGGGGGCGCGGTACCAAAAAGTTTGGGAACCCCTGCTATAACAGAATGCAATTTCCACTCTTGCTGCTTAATTAGGGTTGAATGTGCATGTAGTTTACAACATACAGAACAATACAGATCTCATTCTTACCACATAATCTGCAATCATTTGCTAAGTCACAAAATGATTGCAGATTATTTGTTAAAAAAAATTTTGTCCTAAAAAAAGAAAATTTCCACATGATTTTTGTTGTCGCTCTGCATACAGGGTGGTCCATTTCAACGCAATCTAAATATATTGTGAATTTTGAAAAAAAAAAAAAAAAAAAAAAAAATCATTATTTTGATTTTCTGTTTGGATGCGTTACACTCAGCCTCATGAGTACAATTGATTAGTCAAGATAAAAGCGACACTTATTGGTAGCGCTACGGTAGAAAGAGTAGAAGAGATGAAAAAATCTTTGTAACGCTGTGATGAAACATTGTGAAACACTAACAAGAGTGTACCAAAAAGTATAGCAAATTATGAACGTATACAGTTCAGAGCATACGGTCATGCTAGGAAGCATCTGCTCAAGTAAAAGCTTTTGCTTTTTTTATGCAAACTACCCAGAATTCAGAATTTTGTGTTATTTAGATTGTGAGTACTGTGGCTCATTTCACAAAAAACTACAAATGTCATACTTGTAATTTGTAGTAGCGCTATATACAAATGACAAGCACAATACTAGTAATATTAATTTATTGTGAAATGTACAAATTGCCTATTGAGTTGTCATCAACATGAGTGTCTCAAACATGGCAAGGTTGCAAACACAGATGTTACAAAATGTCTTCACTAATTGACACATCGTCTAATTGCAGAGTGAATCAGTTGCAAGTGGTCTCTACCTTCTAAATTATGTAGGTCACAAAGTGTATGACTCTATACCTAGTTCTGTTGTACTGTGAACTAGATATTAGATTAATGGCATGTTTAATACACCTGCTCCCGTTAGATCACTGAAGTTAACCAACGTTCAGCGAGGTTTAACTAAGTGGGTGATAAGTAAGGTTGGTGTCACTTGACTTAGTCTCGCTGGCTATTGCCGGCCCATCTCAGGAGGTCAATGTGGGTAGCTGGTTTCTAAGTTTCCAGCGAAGTAAGGGTAAACTCCCGTTTCGAATGCCTAATAAGTTAGAGAGACGTTCATCATTAAGTTAACAGTTAAACAACTGGTGGACTTGGGCCGTGAGGGGGTCACCCCCAAAATATCTTCGAGTAATATCTTGCATAGTTCATCATCTCTTTAAAGAAGAGAGTCGCAGAAAAATCTCTTGTACTGCCCAAACATACCCCTTCGGTATAGTAAAAGAGATTTTAAGTAATAAAAGAGATTTTAAGCCTAGAGACGTTAAGCCATCAACTCGAATCAAATGAGTCAACAACTAATCCACCAGTTCTAAAGACATATTTTTTTTTTCAAAAAAAAAGTATGATTCTTCTCCAATATAAATACGAATGCCAAGGATAAACGTTACTCCAAAAAGAAAAGTAAAGTAAACTGAATCGAATCGAAAGTTAGATGTAATTACTTTTTTGATTGACCAACTTTTTTGACATCCACTCACAGCACAATCAATTAGTAATGAACCAATCAATTCTAATTTTTTTCGAAAACTGTTAATTCGTAGTCTATCGGGATCTAATTTTTACATTTTTTATCAAGTTTTGAGAATATGGTAGAAATGTAACTGCAGGGGGTCCACCGGAACCAGCAAAGTTTTGAAAGGGGTCTATGAGAAAAAAAGTACACTTTGTCACGTAGTGACAACGGTGCCTGCAATGACTGATGCCTGGTGGTGTGGGGCTATTCAATTTTCCAATGATATTCTGGATAAGTTTAAGTTGTTCGTTTTGCCTCCTATCTTCCAGAGTTTCCAGTTGTAGATGTTCTACTAAGAGTTCAGACTCAATGTATTTAGGGTATACTGGATAAAACCCATTCTCCCTGTAGAATAAATTTCTTACAAATCGAGATTGAACTCTCTCAATGGATTTTGTCCCACATATTATTTTGGGTAGCCATAATACTGCACCATAATCAAGGATACATCTGACGAGTGACTGGTACAGCATCTTAATGACGTCCACATTTTTCATTGGTTTAGAGTACCTGTTCACCATCCCTAATCTTTTGTATGGCTTGCTCTCGATCTCTTGTCTATGTGAGTCAAAGTTATTTTCTCCCAAATGTAACTCCCAAATCTTTAAACAAAGTTCAGATATGTATTGTTGATGTGAATGAGAGGAAGCTCTTTTGGATGTGTACACCATCACATTACATTTACCTGGGTGAAAATTTCACCCAATAGTACTCAGCCAGAGTCAATATCCTCCTGCAAGAAGTCGCTGTCATTAATGTTTCTGATGAGTTTGAAAAGTTTTACATCATCTGCATACATTAGTATCTGAGAATGATTGACTTGATGTTGAATGTCATTGTATGCTAAGATGAACAGAAGGCTACTGAGCTTCGACCCTTGAACAATGCCTGAAGGCGGTTTGATGGGTTGAGATTTATAATTTTTGTGCCTAAGAAATACCTTTCTGTTCTCTAGGTAATAGCTGGAGAACAGATTAACCAAAGAAAAAGGGGAATAATTTTGTTAGTTTTTGTAAGATAGTGTCATGTTACAACCTATCGAAACATTTTTCTACATCGGTGTAAATCACACGTACATCCCCTCCCCCAGATAAGGATCGGGCGACAAAATCAGAAAATTCAACTAGATTTGTGACAGTTGACTTTTTGTTGACAAATCCATGCTGCTGCGGGGATATAATGTTAAAGATATGAGAGGAGATTTTAGAGTATAGACCGGGCGGTGACCAGAAATTTGTTTGGCATTTGATTTTTTAGGTACTGGAGTAAGCAGGATGGAAATGTGTGTGTATCTAGTATTTTATTTATTATTTTAGCCAAAGGATTTTTTATTTCATGAATGCACTCCGTGAAGATGTAAGGCGGAATACCTCAGTGCCTGGAGGTTTTTGTTTTGGCATTGTTTTGATTTCGCTCAAAACATCTGCTTCCGACACATGTTTTATATGTAAGTAGTCTGTTCCAAAATCAGTATCATTGACTCAAGAAGATACTTGGATTTTAAGAAATGGTCAGAGAAAGCATTTGTTATTTCCTAAGGGTCAGAAAGTTCCCTATCATTGTAGATTAAAATTCTTTTCTGTTGGTCTTTTCTCTTTTACCTTTAATATTAGGAATCTATGCAGTTGAAAAAAAAAATGAGTATAGGACTAACCAACTTAGATAAATCCAACACATTTTCAAAAAATCCCTTTTACTGATTACTCCTAGAGATGAAATGGTGGGGAAGCTATTATTACATAGGATCTTGGCGAACATATTTTTTCAGCGTTCTGTTTGCTGAAGTAAAAGAAGTATACCACTAGACTGTGAGTCTCATTACATCACCCATCAGTCCAACACCCACGAATTCTCAAAGTTCCGAAGCAAAGCGACGTGACGCTGCTTTGTATTGTATGATGCTCACATAAGTATTCGTTATGTTTAACACTCGGCTAAGTTAAACTATTAACATAATTAGCGCGCGATGAAGACTGGTTCCGCATTGTGATGACTAAATATTTACTCAAAATTTGCCACTCTAGCACAATGGTTAATTATTCTAATTTTGCTGGATAATATACAGGGTGTCCGTGTTTTTTTTAGATAGTTTCGAAATCGATCCTAGGGATCAAGGCAAGACTAAAATTTCATTTGAGCAAATTGCCGAAATATGGGTGTTTTTTGAAAATGCCTGAGCACTTCCGTAAGTAAAATCTATGTCAGCATTTTCTGTGACTACAATAATATTTTACTGACCGAACGAGACTCTAAAGTCGATTTTTCAGCTCTACTATTGTGAGGCCAAGGATGACATAATTCTTTTGTGAAAATAAATTGGGTATCGACAACGAGTGGGTTTTGAATTCACACAATATNTAACACTCTTGAGTGTTAATGAATTAACCGACCTTAGGGCGGAAGAAGTTTTACAAAAGAAAAGAAGAAGAAGAAATGGAGATAATAAGGTAAAAAATAGAAAAATTTAACTAATGAACAATATGAACAACTTTAAAAGGGGTAATACTCGTATGTTCCAATATTTAAAATAATAATAATAATCAGCTATATTGGCAGCTCAGGAACAAGCCGTAAAAACAAGAAATTACGAGAAATCTATTATGAAAACAAGGGAAGATGATATATGTAGACTATGTCATAGCGGAACAGAAAATATAGACCATATTATTTCCGGATGCCCCCAACTTGCTATCCACGAATATATCAAAAGACATGATAAGATCTGTAATTATTTACATTGGAACATATGCAAACACTTAAAATTTGATAACATAGAAGATAAATGGTACAATCATCAACCTCAACAAGTGATCTCCAACAATGACTGCACCATCATATATAATTAACAAATACACACTGACAGACATGTACCTGCAAATAAAGCTATAGTTAGTTATAAAAAAAATCAAAGACAAAACATGCAATATCATAGAAGTTTCGGTACGATGTGACCACAATATAATAAAAAAAAAAACAACAGAAAAGAAATTAAAATACACAGATTTAACTATAGAGATCCAAATAATGTGGCAATTAAAAGCAAATGTAATCCCAGTAATAATTGGTGCATTAGGAGCTATTCCAAACTCACTAGAAAGAAATTTACAGCAAATACCAGGAAATGCAAAATAATGGGATATACAAGATATTGCTCTTTGTGGGACCGCACACATATTGCGGAAATTTCTATTTTTAAACGAATAAATGAAAACATTAAAAACCAGTTAAAAAGCTGAGAAAATTGATAAAAACAAATAATAATGTATATAGGTAATTATCACACATACCAAATTTCAAGTCACTGTTCTCTCTGCTGGCAGGATTCGTGAAAACCGCCAAAAAGCGGCAAAACTGCCAAATATATATTCCATTTTATAAATTAGATACGTGTACCATATACATATCTTTTTTTTTCAATTTAGACGGGGGTTTCACCCTCCATTCGCTGGAAACTTGCAAACCAGCTACCCACTTTAAACTCACCCAGCCAGGGTTGGGCGGGAAATATAGCCAGCATCACGAAGGCGCGAATCCACGTGGACACCCAGATAGAACAACCTCGCTGGACGTTGCTTAACTTAAGTGATCTAACGGGAACTGGTGTATTCAACAAGCCATAGACGGTGGCTATGAAGGCAATTTTTGAAAACCGATAAAAACCAACAAGGAACGGTAGATTATAAATCAGTCGAAAATGTGGTGGCTATGAATAGGCACCAAATTTCAATTTCTTAGCTCTTACCGTTTTCTTTTTATATGCAAACCGCTAAAAAGAGTAAAAAATACGCCAAGGAAAGATTTAATTTAAACCCAAAGCTCTATTTTGCATTCCTTGCTTAAAATAGAAATAGACACCCTATTTTAAGCTCTAGCATTTACGGTTCCCTTTTTAGGAAGGAACTGCCAAAAAGCGGTCGAAAACTGTGAAAAACAACAATCTGCATATTAACAATCAACCAAAGATTTCTTTTCGCAATCATTGTATAAAAGTAATTTGAATAATACCCAATTTAGCTCTAGAAAAACCGCTACATGTTACTCATAGAAAAACCGCTACATGTTACTCATAGAAAAACCGCTACATGTTACTTCGACTGAAAATCGAGATTTGGCCTTTGGGAACCTCAAAACGTGTTTTTGCATTGAAAAATCGACATCGAAAATTTCAGCTCATTAAAATACTTTCCTTTTTATAGTATTTTCAGGGCTTTGCTCACATGAAATTTTATATAAGAAAACTACATAGATTTTCTCCCTCTTTAGTGCGGCACCCTTTGTATATGACCTTGAGTATGTTTCGATGACATTTGGAGCCTAATTGAACCTACCACTTAATGCATACATATGAATAGACCAAAACAAAAGATTAACTTTTCGCTAATGCTTCGGACACATTGTCTTCTGTCAGTTGCTAGTTCAACTCCAACTGATTGTGTCTCAATACTTCAAAAACTGTGTATCCCCTATTTAATTATTCCTCTGTTAACAATCTTCAAAAATTCCACGTCCAACATTCATTGAACCAGTCTCCTCCACCAAATTTCTCGGTATTCATCTTTCTAATAATTTCAAATGGTCTCTTCATATTGAAAGTATTAAATCTCGTCTATGTTCTGCCATATTTGCAATTAAATCCAACAAATCACAAATCAGCGAAGATTCTGACCGCCTAACGTAATCGAGAATATTGTTTACACAAGATATGCGAATTAAGAATCTTGCGAACTGCGAAGAAAACATTGCAAATTGCAATAGAAAAAGCTCGACTGACAATATTTTACTTACATTAGTTATTCACTGATACAATCAGCTACATTACCACAAATGAACTTGCCATTTGCAATAACAAGAATACTATACCACAAATATTGAAATGATATATTTCTCATATTTTCATTCCATCATGAACTATGGTATCGCTTTTTGTGGATTTTGAGCTCAAGCTCATGACATATTTACTTTACAAAAGAGAGCAATTCGGAGTATCTATGGTATGAGTGGAATTGAATTCTGCCGTGATTTATTCACAAATGAAAAAACTCTGCCAATGTGACACCTGGGTTTATTATTTTTCTGGCAAAAAATAATAAATTTTTTTTGGGGGTACCCCCCAAAAAATTTGAGGGAGGTTATCGCGATGATTTCAAATCTGGGGCGTAATTAGATCCTAAGTTTGACATACCTACCAAATTTGAAGTCTCTGGCTCTTACCATTCACTTTTTAGACAGGATTAATGAAAACCGCTTTAAAGCGGTAAAAACCGCCAGCGGTATATTTGATTGAACCCAAAAGTTTTGGAGCTAGCTGAGAACCCAAATATGACATACATACAAAATCTGGGGCGTAATTAGATCCTAAGTTTGACATACCTACCAAATTTGAAGTTTCTAGCTCTTACCATTCACTTTTTAGACAGGATTAATGAAAACCGCTTTAAAGCGGTAAAAACCGCCAGCGGTATATTTGATTGAACCCAAAAGTTTTGGAGATAGCTGAGACCCCAAATGTGACATACATATAAAATTTCAAATCTCTAGCTCTTACCATTCTCCTTTTAGACAGCGATACTGAGAACCGCTAAAAAGCGGCAAAAATCGCCAAGGGTGTATTCGATTGCACCCAAAAGTTTCGGGGCACAATTAGAGCCCAGATGGGACCTATACACCAAATTTCATCCAAATCGGTCAACGCTAAGTGGCAAAAGTGCCCATCACGGCGTACGGTGGACAAACGTATTTTTTTTTATTCGATTTTTGGATTCTACGTACTTTGAAACGTATAATATCAAATTTTGAGGGGGGAGGGGGGCTAGTAATAGTCTTAGTTGCTTGTCAAGTAATACTGTTTGTCTCCTGAGGTCGAGCTCGGAATTTCGATTCGGCCGGAGGTGGATTTTCCTCAAAGGGTGGAATTAATTTTCAGATCGAGTGTTTTTTTACTTTCCTTATCCTATAAAAGGAAAGTATTGAAACTGAAATTTTCGATGTCGAGTTTTCAATGCCAAAACACGTTTTGGGGTCCCCAGAGCCCAAAACTCGAGTTTCTACAAGATAGATATCTCAAGCACGGTAATTGCTAGAGACATGAGATTTTATATGTACGTCAAGTTTATGCCGAAGTTTGGTTGGAATCGATTTTTTTTTTTGTGTCACCCTCTCGATAAATGATTTTTTGTGCTCCAGGACAAACACATAGTGGGAATATTTGCATTGAAATAGACATGCCACGGGATCACTTCACGATTTTTATGTCACCTTCTCAATAAATGATTTTTTGTGGTACGCGCCAAACACATAGCGGGATCATGCTACGGGATAACTACACGATTTTTATGTCGAGACCTTTGTCGAACAGTAAAACGTTCGTAATGGGAACAATCTAAATTATACTTTTGTGTTCGACACAAAAAAAATATGGGAACGAGGTAGGAAGTGTTAGTGAAAACTGCGGACATTCGTTATCTCCGCAGTGAACGTGTCAATTATTTGACCAAACTAACATTAATCAATCTTTACTAAGCTTTACTCTGACGTTCGCTCTCTCCATTCCATTTTTTACAATTAGATATGTCTTATGTCATTCGCACGTGGTCAGTGATTAGGTGTTCAGGTACATAACAAAAATTTAACTTTCCCTTTTGTTTCAGTAACTGATCATCCTCATTTGGTCGGGCAGTGGGTTGGTCCCGGCAGTGATCAATAATTCGGTGTCGCAATATTATAGAGGGTACTGCACCAAGTTCGAACTTAGGAACCAATTGAGACAGAACAGCTGTGGGAAGGCGCCCCTTATTTACTTGTTTGTTTAATGTTTATTTATTTAAATTTTTCATTACAATATATAAAAAGGTCCTTCCCCTAAGTTAAGGCTAACTTCTAAGGAAAGGTTATTACAGTTTCAGTCTATTAAAAAATAGACCTAACAACATTTTTAATATAAATTTCGAATATACTTTTAATATAAATTTTGTATTTTGGTTATTTAAGGTACGAGATCCGTTAGAAGAGTATCCGATTTTGTTTTTCATTTCGAAAGCCTCATTAATAAGCCAACGATTAACCACGTCAGATATACTAACAAAAATATAGTACAGAACCCTATATATGTGACTGACGGTAACGAAAAGTTTTGGGGTACAATTAGACCACAACTGAACCTACAATTACATACCAAAGTTCATCAAAATCGTTCAACGCTAAGTGGCAAGAGTGCCATAACGGCGCGGCGGATAAACGATTTTTTTTAAAGTGACCCATACACCTTGTATATTAAAATCAAGTCCAAATTGCATTAGTTGTATTAAAATAAATCAAATTTAACCCTGAGGTTAACAATTTCTAATAATCCCGACTTCTGTTTGCTGATTGGCCTGTTGCTCTATTAGTAATGGTTGTTGCATCAATTCTGATGTAGTAAATAGGTATCACCAAGAATGTATTTTGAAATCTGTGAAATCCCTTTGGTAAGTATAATAAATGAATACCAATCAGAACATAGGTACTCTACTCGTATTAGATTTAAATAGTCGAGGACACAATAATATGACGCAATGGATGTTAGCCTCTATTAATACCACTAAATAAAGAAATCGAGGAATAAAAATAACCAATACACGTAGCCAATTGTTATACAGTTCATTTCAGAAACACCATAGATCCAAGGCGAGACCTCTTCCAATGATTCTGGTCGGTCTTTCATGCCTCTTTTCCTTTCCTTCCAACGAATTTTACATCAAACCACGATATCAAAAGATAACAATAAAAGGCTGATGATGATTTAAAGATTCAGTTGAAGATCAGTGTTAATTCGAACCGCACCAAGGTATGTGCTCTTTTCAGTAGTCAGTGCGCCAAAAATAATAATCTCGGAAGTGTGAAAAAAATTATATTTATTTCACACTTATCAGTCCACTGCTCTCCAATTATCCTTCCTCCATCTGAGCTATCCAGATTCGTTTTTAAATAAAATGTCATGGTTATCCCATCCACATCCATCATTCTATCCCAACATCACTCATAATTCTCTGTATATTCCATACATTCTCATCCTTCCCATACTCATTCCCGACACTCATCATACATTTTAACACACTCAACATTCACACCCATCAGTCAGTCCCAAAATCACTCATGATTCGCTGAATATTACATGCATTCTCATTCTCCCCATACTCATACCCGACACTCATCATACATTTTAACACACTCAACATTCACACCCATCAGTCAGTCCCAACATCACTCATAATTCACTAGATATTACATACTTTCTCATCCTCCCCATACTCATACCCGACACTCATCATCCACTTCAACATTCACACCCATCAGTCAGTGCCAAAATCACTCATAATTCGCTAAATATTACATACTTTATCATCCTCCCCATACTCATACCCGACACTCATCATACATTTTAACACACTCAACATTCACACCCATCATTCAGTCCCAAAATCA
>CM022881.1:12957155-13004020 GCA_012654025.1 Pachypsylla venusta | reverse complement strand
AGTCTAGTGGAAAATTGAAAGAAAAATCAGGTAAGAAAGGTATGATCTTATCAATAAATGATAAAGAAGGAAATCCGATAAAAGATAGGGAACACATTTTAGAAAGGATTCAAGAGTTTTATGAGGAGCTTTACAAACGGGAAGAAAATAGATGTGAGCAAACTATGAATATTAAGAAAACAGCAAATGAAGATTGGGAACATATTTTGAAAGAGGAAGTAATTTGGGCAGTTGAAAATATGAAGGAAGGCAAGGCAACAGGTGTAGATAAAATTACACTCGAAATGATAAAGGCAGGAGGTGAATTCATGATTAACAATTTATGTGATATTTATAACAAATGTATTGAAGAAGGAGTTATACCAAAAGAATGGGCCGTTTCAAAATTGATACTTTTATTTAAAAAAGGTGATCGTAGAGAATTGAAAAATTACAGACCTTTGTCTCTCCTCAGCATAGAATATAAAATTTTATCCAAAATTCTAACAAATCGTTTAAATTCGATACTGGACGAATGTTTATGTGTAGACCAAGCCGGATTTAGATCAAATTTTTCAACTCTGGACCATATTTTTGTTTTGAGTCAGCTTATTTTTAAGGCGAAAGAATATAAATTTCCAATATGTTTTCTTTTTATAGACTTTGAGAAGGCTTTTGATTTTGTAAAAACAAATAAAATTTTGGAAATGCTATCATCAAGGAATGTCAATAGGAAAATTATAGAAATATTGAATATTATTTATGAAAACTCTGAATTGGAAATAAATCTAGAGGAAAAGAAGACAAAGATCAAAGTGGGTAGTGGCGTAAAACAGGGCGATGTAATATCCCCGAAATTGTTTGTAGGACTTCTACAACTGATAATGGATGAAATTGAGTGGGGGGAAAATGGAATTAACATTAACGGATTTTTACTAAATAAATTGGAATTCGCTGATGATGTTGTTTTGATCGGTAAAAATGAAACGGAGATAAAAGAAATGTTTTTCAAACTACAGGAAGAAGGAAAAAAGTATGGGCTGAAAATAAATATAAATAAATGTAAAACAATGGGAATTAGCTTAGATGCAAACGTAATCACAACGGATAATAAGAAAATAGAGAACGTAAAAAATTTTGTTTACTTAGGACAGCTATTAAGTGTCGATGGACAGTGGGAAGAAATTGTAAGGAGATGTGGAATAGGATGGGGAGTGATGTTAAAATATAAGAACTATTATAAAGCAGAAGTTCCTATGAAGTATAAACGAAAATTGTGGGAAATGACGTGCTTGCCGGCATTAATATATGGCTGCGAAACATGGGTGATAGACGATAAAACCAAAAATAAACTGCGAGTAACAATGAGAAAAATGGAACGATATATGATAGGAATTACGAAAAGAGACAAGAAAAGAAACGAATGGGTAAGGAAAACAACAGGACTGAAAGATATAATAAATACGATAGAAAAAAGAAAATGGAAGTGGGCGGGACATATTGCGCGAGTAAAGGATAATAGGTGGACAAAGTTAATAAGCGAATGGTATCCAAGAGAGTTAAAAAGAGGAAAAGGAAGACCAAAAACGAAATGGGATGAAGAAATGAAGAAAGTATGTGGAGGTGAAACATGGAGGAGAGTAGCCCAGAACCGGAAAGAATGGAAACGGAAAGAATGGAAACGAAAGAGGTATATAGAGATATATGGTTGAAATAATTGTTTAAAAAAAATAGAAAAAAAAATGGTAGTAAGGTTTTATTTATAATATTGAAGACAAATCAGCTGATTTATGCCTCTGTTAATATTAACAGAGAGGTCTCAGTTATTAAAAAACTGAATTTGTACAAAGATCTACATTTATAAAAGAAAAGAAAATATTTTGTTTAGAATAATTCTAATTTAAAAATTATTATTATTAATTATGTTGGATTTGTTAAAATATGTTGTACATATAAAGACTATTGTATTGTAGCTACTGATACTGACTAAGTACTTGACGACTGTTAAAAAAACTTACTTCGAGTTTGGTTCCATGTTTGCTTAAATGTCCACTATGAGGTTAGGACCGCCGCGGTGGTATAGCAAGTTCAAAACTTTCTCTCGAATCAATCAACAACTTTCAATCGGACTTGCTACAGAGCAAACCATCGGCATAGTCTTCAATTTTGTTTGTAGAGCTCGTGTTATTTTTCAATTTGAGTGGAATCAACTTTTCATAACTTCCCTTATCCTATAAAAGGGAAAGTATTGTAATGGGCTGAAATTTTCGATGTCGAGTTTTCAATGCCAAAACACGTTTTGAGGTCCCCAGAGCCCAAATCTCGAGTTTCAGCCATTGGTCCGTGTGTGTGACTGTCTGTGATCAAGATATCTCGAGATATTTAAGTGCTAGAGACTTTTAATTTGGTGTGTATGTCAGTTTTATGCCATGAACGACAAAATAAGTTTTTGGTGGAAATCGAATACACCTTTGTCGGTTTTATGCCGCTTTTTAGCGGTTTTCGCAATCCTGCTTAAAATGAGAACGGTAATAGCTAGAACTTTAAATTTGGTGCCTATTCAAACAATATTGTTCACCGCTAATTAGCGGTTGAAGGCCGCTTTTTGGCGGTTCCGCATAAAACTAGATTGGTATGAGCTAGAACTTGAAATTTGGTGAAAATTCATATCAATTACATATAAGAAATTGAAAAATACAACTTGGGTTGGAGTGTACTATATTGTTCGCCGCCAATTAGCGGTTGAAGGCCGCTGTTTAGCGGTTCCGCCTAAAACTAGATTGGAAAGAGCTAGAACTTGAAATTTGGTGCCAATTCATATCAATTTCATATAAGAAATTGAAAAATACAACTTGGGTTGGAGTGTAATATATAATTGTATTTTCGTTCTGGGGAATTCAACACGTGTTTTGGCATTGAAAACTCGACATCGAAAATTTCAGCCCATTTACCCATTTCCGGATTTTTTCTATTCGTAGATCTACATTTGACTGAACGATGTGAGTTCCAGTTTTAACTCCACAATATTTCTTTAAAGTTTTTTTTTTTTTTTTTTTTTTTTTTTTTGTCTGGCAGTTTGTTCCACGATAAGGAATTCATATGGACGTGCAATACGTTCATATTATAATTAGCTAATGAGTTTTTGACGCTATTGGACCAAGGAGAATTGTTTGTTCCTAGCTCCCATAAATTGAGAAAACATTTGCGTATGATCCAGCGTTCCAATTTGTTTCTTATTTGCAGCCCGTCAGTTTTATGGATCTGAATAATATTCTATTCTACTTTTTATTAAAATTAAAACACTCATTGAATTTATATATTTAAATTAAATAATATATTTACTATATTATTTATTTTACCTTGAAATTAATTTAACTTTACTAAAAATTAAAATCGATAGATGATGAAGATAGATAGTTCGGGCACTGACTGATTAATGGAAGATCCTCAAGCAAGACTTTCTTCAATGTAAAATAGAATAGTAAACTTGATCATACCGGATGGGAGTAACACAATCTCAATCATAATGGTCACATGATTTAACTAGTGGATCAAGATGATCAGGTGTTCACGTTGTAGTCATTTACAGAAAATAATGTCTAAATCAAATTTTAACAAATCATTTTCAAAAAACAAAATATTGGGCCCCCGAGCCTTTCAAAAGTAAAAAGCCCTTCACACCACCTTTTTCAGATTCTGCAACAAACTGCTAAAAATATAAAAATAATTTTCAAAAAACACAATATTGGGAATCCTGGGGGCCCAGGGTCCCCAAAAACATCATCAAATTTCCTTCATGTCTCAAACATGTATATCAAATTTCGTCAAAATCGGATGTCAACATACATACATACACACAAAAATACAAGGGATTTACCAGGGTCAAAATGTATACCATGGTTAAAAGTGGAGTTCACTAACGTTTACAAAAATGGGAGCACTTGGAGCGTTCATTTAAATTTAGGTAAAAACAAACAAGTTCTTGGCTTCTCAATGCGGTATATTTGAAAATGACTTTAAATTTTCATACTACAACACTAGTAGTTCTGTGAACTGTATACTTCACTAACTTAAAATGGCCACCGAAATTAAAGAGTTCGATAGTAGAGATTGCCAATATCAATATTTTTTCTGGAGTCCCAGTATTTGGTTTGGGGGGTGGGGTCTATTCCTATCAATTGTTCTATATCTCTTACCGTTTGTAGTAGTATTCTTTGATTTCCCATACGAAAATAGAAAAATCGGCCGTACCTCGGCCTGTTGGAGAGTTCTGAATTCTGATAATTTTACTGGGGTCCCAGACATTGGTTTGGGGGGTCCATTCCAATCAATTGTTCTATAACTCTTACTGTTTTTAATAGTATTCTATGATTTCTCATAAAAAATCGGCAGTACATCAGCCGGTTGTAGAGTTCTGAATTTTGATAATTTTACTGGGGTCCCAGTCTTTGGTTTGGAGGGGTCNTCATAGACCATGATTTGGGGGGGGGGTCCATTCCCATACAAAAATCGAAAAATCGACCTAACTCGAAAACAGTTGTATATTTTTGAACTGTGATAATTTTTCTGAGGTCTCAGTCTATGGTTTTGGGGGGGGGGGGGTTCAATCCNGGGGGGGTCGTTTCCATTTTTCTATATCTCTTACCGTTTTGGCTAAACAATGAGTATTGTCTAAATTTTATTTTGGCCGATTCCGAATTCGAACTTGATGTAACCCTCGAATAACTAGTTACAATTTGCAAAATATGTCATAAATGAAGGATAAAGGTGTTACCTAAAACTTTTTCGTTTTGAGTGGATAATATATGTTGTCGCAACAAATCTTAATACCTATATTGGCCAAAATTCGGAAAATTTTGAGGAAAAATAAAATAAAAATCGGCCGGAAAAGCGTCCGTAACTAAAAAACAGCGGGATTTTTTTTTTTTTTTTTTTACACTTCTTAAACCTTTCCCGGAAGTCACTGGGTCAATTGGGGAAAACAGCATTAAAATCCGTTCGGTAGTTTTTGAGTTTATCGCGACAATACAGACAAAAAGACCGACACGAAAAGTGTTTTTTTTTTTTTTTTTTTTTTTTTTTTTTNTTACCCTCCATTCGCTGGAAACTTGCAAACCAGCTACCCACATTGACCTCACCCAGCCTGGGTTGGGCCAGAAAAATGAGCCAACGATACGTGGTGTTCCCAAGCGGCCACCCATCCAAGTACTGACCACGCCTGACGTTGCTTAACTTCAATGATCTGACGGGAACTGGTGTATTCATTGTGGTATGATCGTTGGCTAAAAGTGACTTTGATTTATAATTTGTATAGATAGATAGTAAACTTGTTCTGACTTTGATGGCACCCCTCTCGTAAAGAGTCCATCCTATATATTTTGAGAGTAAGTGATAAGAGAGTTTGTGATAGCAGAAGTAGTTTTGTTATCAAATAATAATAGGCGCAGACATACCAGAAACCAGAAACTATAGGATGAAAGAATTACCAAAAAAGGGGGGGAACCTGATTTCAGAATGTAGAATTCAGACATTCTGAAATTTATTGTTGTATGGGAAAATCTTTTATTTCATAATATGAAATCGACCAACTGGCGACCCAAAAATTGGAGGAGGTCTTCAGTTAGTTATTTTGTGATTAGGGACATAACAAGAAACTTAAATCACGAAAATCACGAGAATCAAAACGGTTTCTTTTATTTCAGTGTGTGTACTGTACTACCCTCGGTGCTGTAGAAAATTACACAGCCTAGTATGCAATATAAGAACAGTACACCCCAAATAGAACCTGAAAACCTGCATAAGAAATTTCATTCAAATCGATCAATGTTGCGTATCACAAATGCCATTTACGGCGAAAAATCGATTTGCTACGCTCCTACATTTGAACGAAAATTGTCAAATTTTGAGCTACCCACAGAGCCTGGGTTGATTCGAGAACAGCATTAGTGGACTTGAACCTACGTGGCCACCCACCAACGGAAACTGGTTTATTATACATTCCATTGACATTGACCTGATTTGAACTCTAAGGGCCGTCGTCCTTTGGAAGTGACTAGACGCTACTACGAGCTTGGAATACGGACCAACCCGTTTTCTTTTAAAATAAAGTTTATCCGAATAAATACTGGATAGTATGGTTTGTGTTCGTATTATAATTGAAATCTTATTGGGACAATGTAGATTTTTATGTTCCGTAGATCCCGAGATATTTTATGTGGGATATATTTGGCTTATTATATTAGGGTACCCTGTAGTCTACAGGTAGCTGGCATAGGATGTTCTCGTGTGAGAACCACACGCATTCTTTGTGCCGAGGATGCTATCTGTATCTTTTATGGTGAAGAGGGGAAGAGTGATAGCAGATAACGGTAGAATAATGTTCATACAGGTTGTCAAGGAGCGAGACTGAAGAACGGTAGGTATTAAATTTTGAAAAAAATCTGAAAAATACGTTACCTTATTTCAAAGGGGAAACATTTTCAAATGCTTTTAAAATTTTGAGTATTTCAGGGGGAACCCTTTTATAATACGTTTTTCAAAACTAAAATAACATGAAAGTATTTTGAGATTCATTTTTGCTCTGTACTCTAAAGCAGGTATATCTTTGAGCCAATTTTTTTTAAAGAGAAAGAGCTAAGAAAAATAAGTCTTCCAGTGTATTTTCGAACTTTGAAACTTCACCTCATTTATAAGATCCACTCAGGATCGGACCAATTACTTTAAAAAAATATAACCTTTGTTGGAAGAACATCAAAATTCGGGTCAGTTTTACCCAAACGAGGGTCTAACCCCAACATATTGGGCTCCGCTCCTAGACACCCTGTATAAACCTTAGAAGGAGAACAACAACAACTAATAAGGACTATCTCATGGATTTGGACCTTAAAATCAAATGATTTATTGGTGGAATTCAGTGCAAGGGCTAATATATTATAGTTCCTCAATTGAGGGGGAAGGAAATCAAGTTTTGAACTCTGTATATCACCGTCGGTGAAATGAATCAATGATTATTAAAAAACAAGACTGTAACTTACGTTTACAGTCAAATAACCATAATAATGAAGTCAGCGGAGTTTAATTAGCTCCACTATCCCAGATAATTCTAACAGAATATGCTAAGGCATAGCTCGTTATATAACAAAAATGGTGCACATTGCGAAGAAAGCATGGATTTTTTATCACTCTTAGAACATGAGAAGACAACGGGGCACTTCGAACTCTACCTCTAAGTCCCCTATCTGTCTAGAAAGTCCCCAAAATAGGTCCCATTTATAATGCTTCAAAACCTATCAGCATGAACATCGTTAGAAAGACCTGAATGTCTAGAATTTATAATCAATATTCAAGTGTTAATTCCATCATGCTTTGGACCTCTAAGGGGACAAAATTTCCAAAAAAGGCCTCAAATTGGGTGTGGGTACCAAATATCAACTGTTTCAAAATATGTTGATATTAGGTATTTTTGAAAAAAACCGAATTATTAGAATTCAAAATCAACACCCAAAAGTCTCAAATGTGCCTCGGTCCTTCATGGGGGCCCAAAATGGGTTTGGGTTCAAATAGCAAGTGTTCATAAAAGTATATCAATATGGGTCAAAAGTATAAGTTATTTATACCTAATATATCTATCAACATGGGTGTCTCTCAGTATATGTGAATATATAAATCAGAAATTTGTGTGTACGTATATATGGTAGACACAAAGTTCCAACCTGGGTGGATCGTGTCCACATGATAGATCCGGTCTTACATAGCCCTGGTGCAGGAGTTTAATGGCATGAAGATCCCAATACCTGTAATTGCAATACCTGACAACCATAAGGAATCCTAGAGGCACTAAAACATGAGCTAGAGGCTCTGAATCAATTCTTTGTGGCTGCAAGGATACTCGACAAGCAATTGTCCGTGTCTCAAGAAGTGTCCGGATCTATTGAACAGCCTGCGTTGGTTGAGGCATCTTCACAATGTGCACACTTCTTGAGCTCTGCCGCCTAACTAATGCATCTTCACAATGTGCACCATTCTTGAGCTGTTCCGCCTAACTAATACATCTTCACAATGCGCACAATTCTTGAGCTGTGCCGCTTAACTAATGCTTCTTCAGTGTGCACAATTCTTGAGCTCTGCCGCCTAACTAATGCTTCTTCACAATGTGCACAATTCTTGAGCTGTGCAGCCTAACTAATGCATCTTCACAATGTGCACAATTCTTGAGCTGTGCCGCCCAACTAATGCATCTTCACAATGCGCAAAATTCTTGAGCTGTGCCACCTAACCAATGCTTCTTCACAATGTGCACAATTTTTGAGCTGTGTCGCCTAACTAATGCATCTTCACAATGTGCACAATTCTTGAGCTGTGCCGCCTAACTAATGCTTATTCACAATGTGCATAATTCTTGAGCTGTGCCGCCTAACTAATGCATCTTCACAATGTGCACAATTCTTGAGCGGTGCCGCCTAACTAAATATGCATAGGTGATATAGGTATTATATGGAAAACGTGTTAAAGGTAATTCTTTGCACTTTTCCATATTATTACCAAAGTTTATGCGTTCGCTTGAATTCGAAAAACAGCCTCTTAGTTACTAAATAAATTTTGTCTCGGTATTGACATAGTGAGTTCAAATTTTGCGCAATTTATTTCAACAATTTGGTACAAAATATAAAACTTGTAAAATATGTACAGAATGATTTGAAGAAAAAAATGAATGCCTACAAAATATGACAATCAGTTTACATATTCACCTTTTTGATGTTAATGTTTTCAGACCAAAAAGGTCTTAAATGGTAAAGTCTGGGGCCCATGCCACAATAAACTAATTTTTATAAAGATATGTATGATTAAATACTTCATTTCTTTCGAAGGTGATCAGCACATCTTAGGGAAAATACTTTGTAATCAAATATTGTTATTTTGAAAATAAAAACTCTATTCCATTCTAAAAAAAAGTAAAAGCATTTTGATTAATCCAGCTGAAATTTACTACTCCATAATCGACACTGACCAGGGATACTGTCGTGGAACGCAGACTGAAAATGTAGATTATCTTTGGTCGTAAAAAATATCCTGAGTGGGCATAACCGATTGCCTGTGAAATCCACATATTTACGTTTTCATTCCTGCGGCTTCCATCATTCGCTTCATAGAACCATCATATTTTGTTCCAACAATATCGGAATAGCGGATTTTCTTTGTTTTATATTTTGAATTCAATTTATTGTCTCCCAAATTTACAAGTTTAGATTCTACAGATGTACTAGTAACTACTGATGTACTATCAATCCGAGGTGCTACGTATGATGGATCTCGATAAGGTGGCTGGTTCTTTGTTTGAGTACTATCTCTTCTGGGGGATTGATTACTGAAACCAGTCGTTCCGTTTTCATGTTCCATATTTGATTGGAAATATTTTGAGTTATCCCAAAAACTTTCATTTCGTGGCACCAAATAGAAGTCTTCTTGGTCCTTTTTTTCAACCATAGTTTTTTCAATGTCTTTCATATAATTGGCAACCATTTCTGTTGGTTTACTCATTTGTGCAGATATTCTTTTATTGAACCGTTTCTCATTTGAGCTTTCATATTCTTGAGCATTTTTCATGTCTTTGAAATTAATATTTTCAATCTTGGGAACTTGTTCTTCAATTTTTTCAGTCCATAAAATAGAATCTTTAAGTCTAACATTGAACATGTCTGTCTCATTACGTTGTTGTCTACTTACTCGTTTCTCATTTTTGTGTTTCAACTTTGGTTTGCTTCCATTATTCCTGGACACACTTTCGATTCTAGGAAATTCATTATTGGTTTCATTTCTGTGATTTCTGTAAAATTTGTTGGAGTTGTGTTGTGCGACGTACTCTGTAAATTCTTCTGCGCTGTCGTTAGAACTCATCTGCTGTTTCCCACTATTGGCTGCCAATTGGCTCCGTTCATTCCTAATACTATTGGCTGGGGGTTGACTTTGTATATTATCGTACAGAACTTGTTCGTATTTATCTCGGTTGTTCTGTTCACCATACTCCATATTGAACGTTGTCAGATTGTATATACCAGAATTAATATAGTCACTGTACTGATTCAGCAGATGCTGTCTGTAACTATTTGAATTTGTTTGGTGTGAGAATGGTACGTTTCCCTGATTTCTTTTACGTTTCTTTTTAAGTGTTTCCGTACCATACCAATATTCTTTAATGAGATCGGATCCTTTTTCACCAATCATAATAACAGGGGCGTTAATGTTCCCAGATGTAATTGTGGGCATGATTGATGCGTCTATTACTCGAAGACCTTGTACACCATAAACTCGAAGCGTTGGATCTACAACGGCATATGGATCAGAGTCTGGGCCCATTTTTGTTGTACCTGAAATAAAATTAGAGTAATTCATTAAGTTTTCATCGATTGGATTCAACTGAGAGCCAAATAATGATGGATATCTATCCTCCGTTGGTTTTTCTCACTCTTTTATATTGTATTTAAATTACATCAATTTTGTTAGATGTTGATGCACACATGGACTTAAGTTTCTTCTCGTTCACTTGTTAGAAAGTGGCCTTTATTAATTACCTGACATGTGGTAGATGGTCATAGTGTACTGCCGAATGTAACACTCCCAATGGTCATCCGTGTACAATTGAATGTGTTTGATGTTAGTGCACACTTGGACTTGAGTTTCTTCTCGTTCTCGTTATTAGAAAGTGGTCTTTATTAATTACCTGACATGTGGTAGATGGTCATAGTGTACTGCCGAATGTAACAGTCCCAAAGGTCATCCTTGTACAATTGAATGCGTTTGATGGTAATGCACATTTGGACTTGAGTTTCTTCTCGTTCTCGTTATTAGAAAGTGGCCTTTATTAATTACCTGACATGTGGTAGATGGTCATAGTGTATTGCCGAATGTAACACTCCCAATAGTCATCCGTGTACAATTGAATATGTTTACATCCGGGAACAGGTTTGGCGTGAAATTTAGCTCCAAATCTTTTCATTGCTTCTGTTTCACCTAAAAGTAAAAAATATTTCGGTTCTTCATTTAAGAAAAATGGTCCAAAATGATCTCTGTTAATAAAATGACCTTGGTCAATGAATTAACACAAATGATGACGAAAACAATAGTTTTTACTAGTTGTGTCTAAAATGCTTCCTAACTTGGCTGTAGGTTCCAAAATTAGGTCTAAAACTCTATAAGATAAAAAAAGATAAAAAGATAAGATATATTTCTTTGTGTTATTATATCACAATTTAGTGGGCATCATAGCATTACAAGGTATTCTCAACAATCACTCCGATATCATTAAGCCTGAGCTACACTCTAACAATTTCTTATAATGGTACCACTTGTCGCCATTACCATAGCTACTCAAGAGGCTGAGTTATCCCCAATCACAACCAGACCAAGTAGAAAATTTGAAATAACCTTTAGCAAATTTTCGACCCGTCCAGGAATCGAACTTGGAACCTCCTTGGTGCAAATCGAGTGTGATGCGCACTCTTCCATGGAGACCCTATCACTAAAAATGATTGGTCAATGAATTAACACAAATGATGACGAAAACAATAGTTCCTACTAGTTGTGTCTAAAATACTTCCTAACTCGGCTCTGGGTTCCAAAATTAGGACTAATACTCTATATCCACATAGCTTTACACAAATTCCTTTGCTTATACATCATAGTATCCCTTCTTATGTGGCTTTTCAGGGAAGGATACGATACAAAGGGACACCGTTCGGAACGTTTTTAAGTGTTGTTTAACACACTTTTTACTAAGCCTGTTTGAGAGAAACAATGATTTCGTGCAAAAGATGTCCAATTATTTTTCTGTAAGACAAACGAATTTGTCAAAACTCAATAAGAGAAACAAAATTATGAAAGCTGAGTTTGAAGTTATGTAACAACCCGGGAACGCGTTCTTAACCCCCATTTTAAAGGTGTTCGAAGCATAAATGATTCTTACCCACTGCAAGTCCAGCTTTGACTCCCTCTCTCAGAACTCGCACATCGTCAGGATGCGTCAGATAGCCATGATAAAACAAAGGATGTGCCAAAGGATTTTTACTTCTCAATTTAATGTAGCCTCTTGATTTGGGTCGCAATATCATTGGAAAGACGCCAAACACATCTTTGTAATTCAATTCACTAAGATATTCCTCGTAGAATTTATCTGTTAATCCATGTGCGTGTTTGACGGTTGTTCCTAGAAGTAAATGAGGGAAACTATCAATAAAACATTTCGTCCAAAGCCTAATGATTTGCTGTGGTAGTATTTTCTTTCTAAGGAAATTATTCCTTCGGTGACACTACATTTCTGCCAGGAGTTATTTTCCTAGACTTTTATCTCCATCTTACCTATAAATCTCATCATTTTCTATATGATTGGAGTAGGACATAGGACAGTTTTTATGTTGATCACATAACACTAGCTGTTTCGCCCTTGCTTCACTACGATTCTTACATTGATATTTTTGTTTTTCAAGGAGAATGGAATTTGGGATGGGGAGGGTATGGATTTGTGTCTATCCTGTATATTGCAACCTATAAGCTATAAAAAAACCTATAAATTTAAACGTTTCACCAGGGGCCTTAGAGGCATGGTCGTTCTGACTTTTTAGTATTTTCTAAATTTTATTTTGCCCGATATCAAAAATTTAAGATATCGGACCGTGATTATCCGATTTTGGTGAACAAATTAGAAATTTGGCCGTAACTCGAAAATGGCTTGACCTATTTCAGTTCTCATAATTTTCTTGGGATTGTAGACCATGATTTTGGGTCCATTCCCATAAATTATTCGCTATATGCTACCGTTTGGGCTGTGGTATTGTAATCTATTTGTATAACTTTATTTTTTATTATTTTACTATCAGTACCACAGACAGCCGCACGGGAACGGCCATGCCTTTAAGGCGCCAAGCAAAACGGACGGAGCTCGCTAGTTTTAAATAAGATTTAACGATAAAAGGAAAACAACCTACCCAGTTCAACAACGATAAGAAGGAGAATAGAGCAATAGAGGATAGACATCACTTCCATATTGGTTAAATTCAAATTGTGTTGACTGCTGTCGAAGGAAATCGTTGTTGGAAAGGGTGCTCTCCTGTTAACTTCCTTTTTTCTCCGGTATTCAAACGCCCTGCCTAATGTCTTGTTATACAACATGTGTTACTGCGGCATAGCTTATCGCCAGAGCCGTAGCTAGGGTGAGGTGACTGAGGCACTCGCCTCGGGCGGCGTCATAGGGGGGGGGGAGGGGGGGCGCCAAAACTTTTTGAAAGATAATTTGAATAATTTAATTGCAATTTTTTCAAGATTCCGATAAAAAAAAATATTTAAGATCAACTATGGGTCAGGAAAGATTGACAAATTTGGCAATTCTGTCTATCGAATACGAGGTCGCGAAAGAAATTGGTTTTGACGATGTCATTGATGAGTTTGCAGCCATAAAATCTCGACGAATCACATTATAACTTTGACTTTGAGAATTTGCCTCGGGTGCCAGTAAAGTTCGCTACGGCTCTGATTATCGCATAGTTTTACATCATCAACTCAGGTTGACGCGGATCGTGAAGATGTCAGCCCTCTTTATTTGGTATTATATATATTCCGTATTCCCCCTTTTGTTATCGAAGCGACAACATATCTCCTGTACCCTCCTTCGGATTTACACAAAATAAAACTGAATGTTTAATTTCCGAGAAAAATATTTACTCAGAAATTGAACAAAATTGTTGTTAGGATTGTTACAATTTTACCTTATTTTTCTCTTCGAAAGGAACATATGTTATTGCAGCATTGGAATTAGGATACACATGTAAACGAAAAATATGGTATTTGTATTTGGTACTAAATAGACTAATGATAATTAACTAACAACATCAATTAGAAGCGAAAACATGTATGAGCATGTTTATTAAATCACCTAAATTACCGTTTTGTCAGTTTTTAACTCATAGTTTCTTGGCGATAAAATCATCAGGAAAGATGAGTTATATTATTAATATGTGCTATCTTTTAAAAAACTCTACCGTTATTTATTAAGAGGATTCATAAATAACGGTAGTGTTCTTCAAAGTTACCCCTAGGATGCCTAACATAACTTTGTTAAATAATAATGTGCTGTCTTCTTGCAAAAAGTGCCACTCCCAGGTGTAAGGGGCGGCACGGCGGAAAATGTTTTTTCTTAATGCATGTAAAATGCACGTAAAATAACGTAAAATATCAATTTTATTGGGGTGGATGATTTTTCCGTCACGATTCCAAAGGTTCATTATTGAAAATATTAAGTCAACAGTTATTTGAATAAACAAATACTATCCTTGATGTTTGTTATACTTTACCTCCGTCCGATGGGGTCGAGGTGGACGTTAACATGAACTCAATATCCGGCCAATCATCTGTGATATTTCCATATTTTGTCGTTATAAAGGCAACTGTTTCCAATCCTACTGAAGATGTGAGCGGTCCTTTTCCTTCAGTGGCGTATCTGCAGAAGAAGGGTCATTTATCAAAAGGTTCATCAATTTATTTTTATAATCTTACCATCTGTTTCACTCCGCTACGCTTTTCATATTACTATTTATTTCAAGGACGGAGGAAATTCTGGGGAGCGTGAGTAATTGTCTACTCCGTAAGGTGCATGACTGTTCCGGGTGGTTAAATTTTATTTTGTTCGGTCCCGGTTTTGAACTTCTAACTTTGGAATGGTTGATCATAATTTTGCATATCATGTACTAAAATAAGGAATAAAAGCCCTCGTCCCAAGTATACATTGTCACTGTAATACCCACTAGACTAGGGCTGCCGAAGTATATTAGTAATATATTATCGAGTTGAATTGATGAGAAAGCTCTACTGACCTGACTGCTGCGCTAACTGTTACCACTCGGTTCATAACCAAGCTGACAGGATAATCAATTTTGAACACAATTCCACCGACCGCAATATGATCCTGTAGATTCTGGCCAACTCCTGGTGAGTCGTGAATAACGGGAACACCTATTTCTTCAAGGTGTTCTCGAGGACCGATCCCTGAAAGCCACATTCAACAAACAAATCTCATCAATAATTATTCACCAACCTTTGAAATTAACATAACCCCACCCTCAAAATTAGAATCTAAAAATCGAAAGAAAAAGAAACATTCGTGCGCCGTATGTCGTATTAAGTATGTCGCACTTAAAGTTAAAATGTGGTATGATACTATACATTCGGGTCTAAATAATCCTCCAACTATAAATATTTTGGTCATTTTCAGTCACATACAAAGAGCTATGTACTGTCAAAAAACAGATTTTTTTTCTTACTCTATGGTGTCGCAGGTGACAATACAATAGCTTTAAGGTTTCAACTACATGAAAAAATCTTTCATAGAATGGTCTGCTGGCAAATAGGAGTAAAACATTTCAAGTGCTATGCTCCCTCAAATAACTTCATTGAAGAATAACTCCTTACCATCAGCTGAATGACAGTATCAATAAAGCTGAATGTGAGCTACGCCAACCTTGCCGGTGTTCCGGCAGAATAGAGAATATGAAGTAATTAGATTGTGGTTCGACGCAAGAGGCGCTATCTCTCAAATTGAATTGGATACATTCCATACAGTTGGGATCAACATCATGCGCGGATATAGGGGAGGGCCTGGGGACACGTGCCCCCCCCCCAGTTTTTTTAGCGGGTGGTGTTTCTCAAATTTTATTATACCTAATCACGTATTTTTTTTTTAAAAAAAAATCATATATATGAATGGTTATCCGCTGTGTTTTTTATCCCATTGAGAGGGGGGGCTAAATAATTTCCAATCCTGAGACTAAATAGAAATACGTAAATAAAAAATTGTCAAAAATTCTGTCATTCGTCATGGCAATTTTTTTTCGTTATCACGCTTATAAAATCGCTTATCACCCTTATGAAAGGTATTTGTGGTAAGCTTTTAACAAATTAGGTATCGTACCTCGATAAACATTGCATTAAAAAGTACTGCCCAGGACTCGAACCCCCCAGTCTCTAGGTTACGTGTTACGTGTCCCTCCCCCCTCTTCTATTAGGNCTAGGTTACGAGTCCCTCTCCCTACAAATTTTCTATTAGGTATATTGTGCGATTGTCCCCCCCCCCCAATGCAAGAGTGCTATATCCGCGCATGATTAACATAGGAAAATTATGAGAGAGTCAATAGTTAGGGATAGTATTTGTATTTCCCACTACCATATACAGGATGTAACAAAATTCATGCATCAAATTGATAGGGCATATTCCTGAGACTAATAGGATTATTGGTTTATTCTATGATTTTTTTTCTTCGAAAAGTGCTTCCTCTTTTTTCTAGGAGCTTAAGTTTTAAAATATCAAAGTATCAGAGAAATGACGGTCACATCAGCTAAAAGTAATCATTAGGTAAATAATGTAAGTACCAAAAAAATCATCACTATAACATAAGTAGTTCAGAAGTTATTGCGAAAACACGATTTTTATTTTAAAACTTAAAGCTCCTGGGGAAAAGAGGAAGCACTTTTCGAAAAAAAATCATAGAATAAACCCACCCTAATCTCAGGAATATGCCCTATCAATTTGATGCATGAATTTTGTTACACTCTGTATACGGTGTGTATAGTGTAATGATACTCAAAAAGAAAAAAAAAAAAAAAATGAAAACAAATAAATGAAAAAAAGATGACCCAAAAATTGTATCTAGGTCGATAGATGAGTATGCTGTGTGCCTAGCAATCTACAACATAGAATTGTTTCTCTCTAATACCTATTTCCATTACAGATGTATTTAAAATAACCACAGCCAACATTAATAATGTTGGCTCTGGCTTCTGTTCAACAGTCAGAACGTCTTAACTGCTACGCCACCATATAAGTTTTGTTATGTTGAGCACATTGCATACTCATTACCAGTCAGTTGTTTACAAGTAAAGATTGCATTAGGAGCGGTCGGAAACCGGGGAGGAGTAAATGGCGTCCTTTTCAAATATTTTTTTTAACTTGCTTTTTTATTGGACGGTTGTACATAGAGAATAGAGACATGATTTCTTGTTAGGTTGAAATTAGTTAAAAAAAATCAAAGTATGCCATATACTCCTCTCCGGTTTCAGAACCCATTAGGAGATGTTATGTATCCAGGGGGAGTGCTATGGCTTCCCAAAAATACTTTTCGAATCTTTGATTAAAAAATCACTTGGTGAATAGTGCAATTTATAAGGAAATAGTACAAAATGACATATTTTAACCGAACTGTAGAGGTTAGGAAACGTTTTTACGGCCATGCCTCTGTTGCGTATGTACAATCGGGATCCATGATACTCCTGGGTGTTGACAACCGGCCGAGTATTATGTAGGTACATGTAGTCATTGCACGGAAGCATCTATACTTGCCTGATAACATTAAGAGTTGCGGCGAATTCAACGCTCCAGCGGATAGTGTAACGTACATTTAGTCATTGCACGGAAGCATCTATACTTGCCTGATAACATTAAGAGTTGCGGCGAATTCAACGCTCCAGCGGATAGTATAATGTACATTTAGTCATTGCACGGAAGCATCTAAACTTGCCTGATAACATTAAGAGTTGCGGCGAATTCAACGCTCCAGCGGATAGTATAAGGTACATTTAGTCATTGCACGGAAGCATCTATACTTGCCTGATAACATTAAGAGTTGCGGCGAATTCAACGCCCCAGCGGATAGTATAACCTCTTTTTTGGCATAAACTTTGTGAGTATGACCATTCCGGAGATACTCCACACCATAAGCACGTCTTGTGTTTGGATCAATCAGTACTTTTGTCACGTGAGTCCATAAAGCCACGTGTAAATTTTTTCTTAATCGGACCGGATATAGAAATGCTTTGGCTGTAGAACAGCGATAGCCTCGTCTCATAGTGAATTGATAAAGAGCGAATCCAGTTTGTTGTTCTCCATTGTAGTCGACTATATCGTAACCCATTTCTTCCCCCGCTTGGAGGAATCCCAAACCTGTTACAAAATAAAAGGGAATGAGTATAAACGAACCAACTTATACACCCGATCAGCCCACAGGGCTGATCAAGACTTTTAGTGTTTCTGAATATTAATATTGTTACAATTTTCATGACAATGCGCTTTGTTATACTTCACTTTCAATAACTGACACCTTGACTAGGAAAAATATTTCCACAGCTCCCATCCTGCTTATCCACCCGATAAGCCCTATGGCTTATAGTGCTTTCTGAATATTGATAGTGTTACAATTTTCATGACAATGCGCTTTGTTACACTTCAGTTTCAATAACTGAAACCTTGACTAGGAAAAATATTTCCACAGCTCCCACCCTCCTTATTAACCCGATCAGCCCTATGGCTTATAGTGCTTTCTGAATATTGATATATAGTGTTAAAATTTTCATGACAATGCGCTTTGTTACATTTTGGTTTCAATAACTGAAACCTTGACTAGGCAAAATATTTCCACAGCTTCCACCCTTCTTATTAACCCGATCAGCCCTATGGCTTATAGTGCTTTCTGAATATTGATAGTGGTACAATTTTCATGAGAATGCGCTTTGTTACACTTCGGTTTTAATAACAGAAACCTTGACTAAGAAATATATTTCCACAGCTCCCAACCACCTTATCCACCCGAACGGTCCTATGACCTATAGTGTATAGTGCTTTCCGAATATTGATAGTGGTACAAATTTCATGACAATGCTCTTTGTTACACTTCGCTTTCAATAACTGACACCTTGACTGGAAATATATTTCCACAGCTCCCATCCTCCTTATACAACCTATCAGCCCTATGACATTTTCCTCATCCGAAATTACAAAATCAGATCAAGGGGCGTCCTTTTGGGAAAGTATCCAGACAGCTGTAACCGACAAACTGAAGGTGATCTCCGATTCCGAGTTTCAGTGAGGAGTGGAAATACCGTCCACGTCTCTGTGTGGCATCCCAAGGCAATTATTTTGAAGGCAAAAAATGTGTTTAAATGATATATTAAAAAAAAAATCTCATTACTTTATTTCCACACCCCCTAGACAGCTCCCCTAAACTGCAAGCACTTTCAACAGTGCTTCTGTCAGTGCCGGCCTAAAGATGATGTCTGAGTTTTATAAGTTTGATAGAAAATTATTTGTAGATTTTAACACCGGTACCGGGGAATGACCTGTACCTAATTTTTTGCCCTACTCTGAACAATGTTGTTTCTGTTGCGAAAGTTATATATTTATGGAAGTCACTGTGCCTTGGCAGATAGTCTCGAAGTTGAAAAAGCCATTCGGGTATTAGAAATCAAGATAAAAATTTATTACTACGGATATTCATTTTTTGTGTTCTGCAAACACGAAAATAATCCTTTACTGGAATACCTTACCAAGAGGGGTGTTCCATGGTGANTATTTGTAGATTTTAACACTGGTACCGGGGAATGACCTGTACCTAATTTTTTTGCCCTACTCTGAACAATGTTGTTTCTGTTGCGAAAGTTATATATTTATGGAAGTCACTGTGCCTTGGCAGATAGTCTCGAAGTTGAAAAAGCCATTCGGGTATTAGAAATCAAGGTAAAAATTTATTACTTCGGATATTAATTTTTTGTGTTCTGCAAACACGAAAATAATCCTTTACTGAATTGCCTTACCAAGAGGGGTGTTCCATGGTGAGTCTTGAACAGTTAAATAACCACCTGTTGAATGGTATCGTTCGATTTTAGCAAGGTATGGATTTCGCTGGTCCATGCTCTTCTTGAAGTATGGTAAAACGTCTTCGTATGTCCATCCGTCATTTCCCATTTCTGCCCAGAGGTCATAGTCCCTTCTATTTCCTCTTACGTATAACATTGTGTTGAGCACACTTGATCCTCCTGTTGAGAAATCGAGATTAACATTTCGAATAAAAACAAAAGTCAGGGAATGAAAAAGTTCATTCCTTTAAACCAGAGAGGGTCTCGTATAAAGTTTTTCAGACTGACGAGGACCCATTTTAAAAATGGTAACAAAAAATACTAATAGTCCCTTATTTATACTGCCCGAATAGGACGTCCATTTGACACCGGCAGTTTTTTGGGTGCTATTATTATGTGGTAAATATCTCAAATTCATGAGGATAAAATTTCATAGGTTGGCTGGGTTTCATCGGTTGGCCAACCCACGCCCTACTGTTCGCCAGTCAGAGCGTCTTACCACTGCACCACCAGCCGATGGTAATGTTTAAAATTTATTTATTTCTTCTGTCATCGAAGGTCATTCGAGACTGGAGTTTTACAGCTCATTCGCTGGAAACTTACATTTCAGCTACCCATATGGCGCTCACCAAGCCTTCGTTGGGCTAGGAATAGCCAGCATCACGATGGCTGGAAATCATGAAGCCACTCACGAAATAAAACCTCTCTTATTTTTTTTTTTAAGTTTATTGTGCCTTTATATTCATGAGAATATTTTATACACATTACAAATATCATTCCTAATTATATAACATAACTAATATAAACATTGGTCCCTATTCTATGCCTGAGTATTTTTATTAATATACATATAGGTATATAATAAAAACAAAAGGGGGAGGGGGGTTAATGATATACCCAATAGTGAATATTATTTTCTTAATTTTAAATTAATAAAGATTTCATCTTTATTAATTTAAAATGATTGTTGATAGAGTTTAACAATGAATGTTTATAGTGAGTGACGGATTGGGTGGGTGATGAATAAAATAATGTGAAGATAAGTGGTGAGTGATGAAGTGTATGTTGGGTGTGAGAGATAGGAATGAGTAAAGGAAAATGAGTAGAAAATTGGGATTAAATGTGAGTATGTGACGAAGATGAGTAATATAAGTATTAGGGTAAGTGAAAGTATATTTGGAATGAGCAATGGTAGTATTATGAGTATAAGGTGAGTGAGAGTGATTTTGGAATATTATGATGTTTGCATGAAGTCTGTAAGGGAGTATGGTGTCATTTCGACCAATTTCTTTTTCAATTCCGATTTGAATTTGGATAGAGGAATTTTAATATTTCCATCAATGTATAATCTAACTCCTGTGTCTAATAAATGGTACGGAAAACCGTACTAGACTTTCTCTTCCTTAATCATTCCATCAGACTACCACCGAATGCAGATTTTGTTCTTCTAAAGNCAATCATTTTTACAATCCATCAACTAACTCTTTGACAAGTAAAGTCAATTTAGATAAATTTGTCAATCACACTTCGATGCGTTTGTGCAGAGTTCGGTAACACCAACCTACAACGTTATTTACATAGGATACCTACATATATCATTTCCAATAAATATCGTGATCCTATTTGATTTTTAAAGATTTTTTTGTAGGAAAGCAATTCTTTTTATTTCTAGGCTAACTATTTTTCACGACCCAGTGAAAACACTCGAATCCAGTGAACCTTCTGCCAGGTGAGCAAATGTCCCACCAAATGAGAAAATTAATCTCTGTTTCCTTAACTGTCATGGCACCAATTTCTATAAAGTTTCCCCAATCATTCGGCAAATTAGAAAAATATTGAAAAATTGTTGATCTTCATGTGCAACTAACCTATTTTCTTTGTTTCATAATAAAATGTTTCTCTAACAAAATACTTGTAAGAACTTACCAGCTTCGAGTAACAAAACTTTCCAATTCGGATTTTCTGACAATCTATTGGCTACTACATTTCCTGCTGATCCACCCCCAACAACAATAAAATCATATTCTACCAGTAAATTTTTCTGATCAAATACTTTATTTTCAGGATCATATAAATCATATCGAAAATATAGAAGAGCCGCTAAAAATGTTGGAATAAATAAAACTTTTGTTCCGATTAAAAAACTTGCCGCTATTTTCAAGGAGCCAGCAATAGCTCCAGGAAATAAATGGGTGGCCATTTGGATTTGGAAAATAAATAAATTGTATTATTATATTTTGTTTTAAAATATTGTTAAAATAAATTTTTTGTTGGACTCTATAATTGGCGCAGTCGTATAAATCAATACGACATTTATTGATTTACATCAGTTTAATATCATGATATATTTTAATTTCAGGTACGTTGACAAATTAAGAACAATATGAAATTTGGTAAGTAGTTTATTGTAAATTATCTAACAATTGTTTTGATTAAATTTATGGCACTTTTATGAAAATACAGCGATTTGATTAAAAAAAAAAAATTAAATGATTTTAATCGATTAATCGATAGATTATTCAATAAAAATGTGAGGATAATAGCATTTTATCTACCTCATTATAATTTCAAACTAATTAAAAAACAACTAATAATAAATATATCTTTTATAATTTAATACTTATATTCTATTTGTACACAACTTTGAGCAAATTTTAATGACTATATGAATAAGGAATATCAGTTAAACTTAGTTAGGTAATTTTTATTATTATCTAGTGTCTATTTTTTTTAAAAAAAAATCAATAAATTCTTTATTTTTTCCGTCTCTTTCGTAAATTTAATTTAAAATAATCTTTTTTTCTAGTCATTCATATAAAACTATTATATTTCATTCAATATATTTTTATTCATATAATTTAATTTTTAAAAACTAAATTTGATTAAAATCTTAAAAAATCAACGGGATTCAATTCTCCTTTTTCCTATTTTATTTGTAAATTATTTTCTTATAGTAATTATTTAATTTTTGTCTTTTTATATTTTTGAATCTATTTCATGTCTCTATGAATATCAAAATGTCATTGCACAAGGAATTGTCTCTATCTGTCTGAATTGTATATTCCTTTTTTCGTGTTGCTTGATCTCTTTGTTGTTATTATTATCGGTTTGAAGTTTTGTAAAATTATTTTTTGGGGTTTTCATTCTTTTGTATCCTTCCTTGGAATCGAACTGTCGATCTGAAAGAAACAGAAAAGAAATTAAAAAATGCATTGGTTTACTAAGAAATTAAAGGTTTGTTTATTAATATCAATAAGTATTAAGTTCTGTGATCAGTATACCTTAAACTAAATGAGTAAAACGCATACTGTGTAGCTCTTTTTTAATTATTTCGCAACCAAAGAGTTGCGATGGAAGCTCATCTCAATGATTATCCTTACGACAGACAAACTTTCCAAATTTTTGCATTGTTATTAACTCAATCAAGAAAAATAGTTATATGGAAATGGAACTGCAACCTCAAGCGTTTTCCATCTTATAGTACATATCGATATCGTTTTATCAATGTATCTAGTAGACTCGTAGACCTCTTCCAAATGTATGTAAACTGCCCAATATATGATTCTATTTACCTGGTTGAATTTAAGAGACATATTTCCCAACTATATAGGATTCAAATTCAAACGGTGTAACTTGGCGTTTAACAAAAGTAATGTATCCTGCCACCGGGGCTAAAAAATCTCCACTGCAGAATCCAAAATGTTGTGATTTCTTTAGAATTTTATTTAATACATTTTTCTTTATGACAGTTTCACTCGGGTACTCGGGAGTCCAGGCGGACTATTAATAAGGTTGGGCCAAAGAGTCTTCGCACGTAACGTCTTTGACGAGTTCATATTGGCATCTGTTAGTTTCCCATTCCCTCAAACAATTCAAGTTTTGCACTAATATTCACAAAGGCTATGTATATTTGATTTAGATCACCGTGTGTAGAAAGGTCTTTTTCTTTCTCTTCCTATCGAAGACTACCGGTTTTCCCGTGCTTCGCTGCGGTTACGAAATTCAACAACAATTTCGAGATGTTCTCTATTTTAGATTTTTGATGGAATCAACCCCGAGAGTGAGCGTGGCTCTTATTTAGAGAATTCAATATCTACATTCGATGGTAGTCTGATATGATGATTAAGGAAGAAAAAGTCTAGTACGGTTTCCTTTATTTTTAGTAACAAGATCAATTTCAATGTTTTGCTTGGTATTAAGGCTATGAAGTTGAAATTGAACTCAAATTGAGGCAAATATTATTTACTCCAAAACAAACTAGTGTATTTATTTCCGTACGATTCCCGGTTTTCGAAAAAAAATTGAAAATCTAAAAAAAATAAATGGTACGGAAAACCGTACTAGACTTNCCCCCGTGGCTCCAAATATTTTCAAAATTCAAAAATGACCCAAAATTTTGAAAATATGGCCCAAAAGCAATATGGCCGAATATATTTGATCTTTATTTTGGGTTTTGGGTTCCCGTCAAACGATTTTTTGGGCCAAAAAAAGTCAAAATTTTCTGCACGAATACAATACTTTATCTTCTAGGAAGAGAAAGTAAAAATCCGAAAAACGTTTTTGACCACCACGCAGCGAGCACAGGCCTTTCGATATAAAAAAAATAGAACATAGGCATTTTTTCCTACCTTCGATGTCTTAGATGACTAGTTTGATATGGAAACCTTTTGTCAAAAAAGATACTTCCGAGGTTCATACCAGGATACCTATAACCAATTGGTTATGATATTTTGTCTGTCCCTAGAACTTTACAGAATTAAAAAATATCCAAGCCGTTCATAATTTAAGGAGAGCGCTCATTTTGGGACACGCTGTATATATTTCTGTTAATATGAATTCTTGTTTGAAGAATATTGAAAGTACACAAGAAAAGCCCCTGAAGCTTGATAGTTATAATGTGATGCTCGAAATCCTTCACAACATTTGTTACACAGGTGGCTGTTGTTATAGTCATTAGTAGACATACTTTGGATTGGAATTAAGCAGAGCGCAACGCATTCGGTAGTTCTCATTGCTCAACGTAGTTGTATTTGAGAGATTTAAAGTTAAATTAGAGGGAACCAAATATGCACAAACCATGAGGAATCATTGAGAAATGTTTTGTTTGTGTGTCATCGTGGCCAATCTTAATGATGTTGTTCTTATACTTTGTATCAGATAACCCATTGTCGATGTCGATAGGCATTAAGTATACTGGGTATGCAAAACTTATATCGCAGGTTAAGGCTATGTTCAGATGAACGCGCGGTGCCGCGCGGCACAAGTTCTATCTAAATAGTGCATATTGTCACAAGATCTATCTAAATAGTGCATATTGTCACAAGATCTATCTAAATACTGCATATTTTAACCGCGCGGTACTATAAGTTCTAAAAACTTGTATCGATTTGTTCATTTGATCCCGCGCGATCATCTGAACATAGCCTAAATCAACATTTTGTTTACACAAAGGTTTCCGGAAAAACACAAAATTTGAACTACAGCGCAGAATTTCAAAGTTGCCCATATCCCTTCCAAATATTGTGAAGTTAGACACGAGCCCAAGAACTTGGACGGACGGTTTTCTATAGCGACACAATTATAACGCTAACGAAAGCAGCAACTCCGAAGTGCGATCTAGTGGCTTCCATCGAACACGATGATGTTACAAATTTACCGCCCCCTCTATTCAAGTTCAATTTTCAATGTAAAAAATCCGTGTGCATCCTGCAGTCTCCACTGTTTTGAGTGTAGATTCAACTTCCAACGGATCAAAGATAATTTTCTATCGTGCACTTTTTTTTTCTATGGCATGTCAGAAAGAGGTGCATGAATAAAAAATGAAGAAGTTCAGTGTGAACGTCAGTAAAATCATCTTGCTATCACCCTATTAGACAATACTCCACACCACAGTGAGTATTGTCTAATGGGGTGATCCATTATTCCAAACATTCTAATAATATGGTTTAATTCAATTTTATCATGTATAGTTTTCTTTTAGTCTATAGATTAATTTAAATAATAGGTGCCAGCGTCTATGGGATGTTGAATACACCAGTTCCCGGTAGATCACTGAAGTTAAGCAACGTCCAGTGAGGTTTTACCGAGTGTCCACGTGAGTTCGCCCCTCGTAATGCTCGTTATTTTTCCTTCTCAACCCAGGCTGGGTGAGGTCAATATGGGTATAGCTACTTTGTATGTTTCCAGCGAATGGAGGGTAACACATCCGTATTGAATGACCAATAGCGACGTTAAAAAAAAAAAAAATTGAGGGGGGGGGTAATTTTTTTTTCGTGACGATTCCAAAGGTTCATTGTTGAAAAGAATAAACCAAAATCGGTACAAAGTAACGTATTCTTTTCATAATTCAAAGAGGTATTAATGAATACCTATCTACAGATCTACTCACGCCATTTGTACAAAAATACAGAATCTGAGAGTTTCAAAAAATAGGAGCAGAGCTCAATATCTTGAGGGCGGATTTGAATTTCGAAAAACGCTGAAACACTTAATTCTAAAGGGGAAATTTTTTCTATTGGTTTTCATTTCTTTTACACTTTCAGGGGAGGCTTCAGAGGAGCCAAGTTTGAAATCTTATTACTTATTACATTTTTAAAAGTATAAGAAAATTAAATTATTTTGAGGTTCATTTGAGATCGGTACACAAAGCAGGGCCGGAGATGATCCATGTTGAGGTTGAGCTTTTTAACCTTCAGCTAAAAATGCTTCCAATGTCTTTCCAACGTTGTTCACCAATATGAAAAAAAAGATCATTGGTCCGACCCTGAGTGGGGCTAAAATACGGAGTACGGTTTCAAAGTACGAAAATTTTACTTCGAGGATGGGAGCTTTTCTCTTTTTTCACACTTTTAGCAAAACTCGAAGAGGTATATATGGCTGAGTAAAAGTATTCAAAAGCTCAAATTCAATTTGGAATAATTCCAGCACTGTTTTGAGTACGGATCTCAAATACATCTCAAAATTCTTTCATATTCCAAAAAAGAAATAAGTTGACGCCCCTGGGGCATCCACTGAAATTATCCTAAAATTGAAAACCTCTAGAAAAAAATTCCCCTTAGCTAATTAGTAACATGTGTGTTAACATTTTTCGAAATTCGTTTAATGTATTGCATCATTCTATACACATCACAAATATAACTCGGAATAAATAAGAAAAAAAAATCCAAAGGTTTATTATTGAAAATAATAAACCAAAAATCCCCCACGGGAACAAAATTTCGCTCGGACAGAGTTGTTCACTTGAGACGGAAGAATATAAGCCGGTTAGAATGACTACCGGTGGTGTAATTCTAGGGTGCCCAACCATTTTCAGCCGGAGATTAACTTTTGTTTTCATATTATTGCCGCGATCAGCCGTTTAAATCGTAATAGAAACTTGCGGAGTCGTAAAAACGTTTTAGCGCTCTGCCTCGAAAAGTCTATATCATAATGCAACCTAAAGTCATTGAAACCTTTAAACCTTTAATTAAAAATTGCACACTGCGTGATCTGGTATTCTTACATTTCACAAGGCTAAGGGATTGGATTTATATTTATCTTCTTCATGAATTGGTTTGTTTTTTTACTCCTCTTACAAATTGCTTCTTGCCATAATATAATAATGAACATAAAATCATTATTCATATTGTTACTTTTCGAAAACAATTAGGTACTCCCTTGCAATAAAAGAAAATATCGACCCGAAACAGTTCCGCGATCGACCAGTCGATCGATCTGTAGGGCATCCTTGGTGTAGCTTATGAGACAAAAAGTTTCAAGTTGGCCACCATGAATCGCTTGTTCTTGTCACTCTGCTTAGTATTTAGACATGCCTAAATGTTGAAACTCAAAACTTCTTCATTTAGTAAGAACACAAACATCCTAACATGTAGTTACTGCCTCATAGGTATATCCCAATTATATTGGTCAAGTACTCAATTCTTAGTTAATCGATTTGACTCTTGCATTAGTTGTTACGTGACACGTGTAGGAATGCTGTCTTATAGTAATTACATTGCTTAAGAAATATGTCACCATTAGATATATTTGTTTCTATCCCCAATGTTGACCGGAAAACGTGCCATAGAACAGACATCTCTATTTTACACATGTTTGCTAAAATGTAAAGTCTCTTGTATCATAAAGCCCATTTACACTGCCCGAGCATTCGTCGCGAACAGAGGTGACGAACGAGCATTCGTTCGAGGCTCAGACAGTGTAAAAAATCTCCGAGAGCCGATCATATTCGAAGCGAATGCTCGTTTGTGCTTGAGCCTGATCTCGTGTAACTGTTCGTCAGAAATGCTCGAGTAGTGTGAACAAAATGCTTGTTTGTGTTCGTGCTCGTCGAAAACTGGCGACCAACGATCACGAATGCTCGATTCAAAGAGTGTCTGTCAATCTAGTGGCCTTCTCCTGTGTTAATCAATAAAGTTGATTTCCTACACGCGTCAGGCCTTACAGTTGCTACACATCCTAACATTCAGACGCGTTAGACGCTCAGGTAGAGTCGCTCCCATGAAACACCTTGAGGCTAGGTAACACCTGTCCTGTAGTCAGTATTGTGCACTACACAAAACTTGAACGGGCGATTAACGTCACTCCAAAGACACAAACAAACATGTCATAACGCGTACGCTGCTTGTGGGTAGTCGCACCGGTCCGCTAATTGGATTAGGTATCACACTTCGTACATGTGGCGTAGTAGCTACCATCGGACTCGATGATGTCACAAATTTGCCTCTCTATCTCTCTTCAAATATTCAAGATCAGATTTGAAAGTAAGACAACACTAGGTTTCCATTGGACACTAAATCCAGTCTCAACATAAACACAGTACACAGTAGTCAGTATTGTGCTTTAAATTATATAACTTCAATTAAAAAGAGAAACATTCACGGCCAAATTGGACCCGGAAATTCGTTAACCTTTAAAATTTAATGAGCAATAAAATCCATCAGTTTGAAATGTTTTTTCTTCTTTAGACTCGACCAACCATAATGTACTTGATGAAACGTCCTTGCGGAGTGCAACTACCTAGCGATGATCATGTTGTACGTGGTTCAGGAAGGGTAGGCACCAGAACAGTGACCACTTTCACTCTCAAACAATTTGGTACAATGATTTAGAGTACCTATATCTACAGGGTATAGTGGTATACGAAGAGTTTAGTTGAAATCTTTGAAACTGTAAATAAAATATAGCTAATGAACGTCTTGAATATCAAGAATGGATACACTTTGATGAACGTGGACTAATTTTAATTATTTATTGTGTTTCAGGGGTTATAAACCTCTGACACATTACACTTTGATGAAGGTGTACTAATTTTAATTATGTATTGTGTTCAGGGTTATAAACCTCTGACATATTACAATTTGATGAACGTGGACTAATTTTATTTATTTATTGTGTTCAGGGTTATAAACCTCTGACACATTACACTTTGATGGACGTGGACTAATTTTAATTATTTATTGTGTGTTCAGGGGTTATAAACCTCTGACACATTACACTTTGATGAACGTGGTCTAATTTTAATTATTTATTGTGTGTTCAGGGGTTATAAACCTCTGACAGATTACACTTTGATGAAAGTGGTCTAATTTTAATTATTTATTGTGTTTTAGGGGTTATAAACCTCTGACACATTACAATTTGGGAACTAAATTACTCCACTCCCCCCTCCATATTAAAAAAAAAATGGTGCGGAAAACCTTAGTAAACTTTATCTTCCTTTATTCTAGGAATTTGGAAAGCTCCGGCTGTCGATAAAAATATTATATCACTTATGAGCGGTAGCCTTTGGCTGTTGTCACATCTCTCTGGTAAAAATATCATATGAATTAGATTTGGCAGCCTTCGGCTGTTGTCGTATCTCTCTGGTAAAAATATCATATTAATTAGATTTGGTAGCCTTCGGCTGTCGCAGCTCTCTGGTAAAAATATCATATGAATTAGATTTGGTAGCCTTCGGCTGTGTCGCAGCTCTCAGGTAAAAATATCATATGAATTAGATTTGGCAGCCTTCGGCTGTGTCGCAGCTCTCTAGTAAAAATATGATATGAATTAGATTTGGTAGCCTTCGGCTGTGTCGCAGCTCTCTGGTAAAAATATCATATGAATTAGATTTGGTAGCCTTCGGCTGTGTCGCAGCTCTCTGGTGAAAATATCATTATGAATTAGATTTGGTAGCCTTCGGCTGTGTCGCAGCTCTCTGGTAAAAATATCATATGAATTAGATTTGGCAGCCTTCGGCTGTGTTGCAGCTCTCTAGTGAAGATAGCTTCATTAGACCCTAGATTTGCTTCACAATAATATGCTTCACAGAGTTTTGTTTTAAATTTCATCAAGCTTGGAGTGATATTGCCTCTTTTAAGATAAGTGAACCGAAATTGAGGTTTGGTGCCTTGAAGGGCACCCAGATGAAGATATAGCTTCAAGAGACCCAAAATTTGTCAATGATATCTTACAAAGGATGTCTGTTTTAAATTTCATCAAAATTGGAGTGGTTTTGCCGGTTTAGATAGGTGACCTGAATTTCAGGTTTGGTGCCCTAAAGGACCCCCCAGATGAAGATAGCCCAATGAGTCCCAAAATTTGACGATAATCTATATTTCTATATGTGTAGTATATACAGAATGTTCGAAGAGTCCCGCAACGGATTTTTTTATTTTTAACGCCTAAAGATAGAGACTTGGAATTATATATGTAATTTTAACACAAATGAATCTATTTTTTGGCGTAATTAAAATTTCTACAGGGTGTCTCAAAGATGGGTAAACAGAAACTAACTTCCGATTTTTAAATTGAAACCCCTATTGTTACTTTCTCTTCCTATAGGAGATAAGGTATTGTAATCGTGCAGAAATTTTAGACATTTTTTATTTCATATTCAAATTTTACGTCAAATTCTACAAACAATCGACTCCTCACTCGATACTNTCAAATCAGTCAATGTTTTTATGCTGAATCTCGTGGTACCATTGGTTTTTGATTTTTTTACTCTTTTTATACCTAAGGAAGGTAGAAATTCATTTTTGGTTGATGTTAAAATTTCAAAAATGAAATTTTACCCTCCTTGGGTATAAAAAGTGTAAAAAATCAAAAATCAATAGTACCACGAGATTCAGCATAAAAAACTTGACTGATTTGATGTATTACACTCTTGGTTTTATCACTTTTATTTCGAAGAAAAATCAATGAATGAAAAGTTATCCGAGTTCAAAACTCTCCAACTGTTTTCGAGTTACGGCTGATTTTCCGATTCAAATTATTGCACAATTTTGTCCGATATAAATAAAATTTTGTACAAAAGCGGGTGGAGCCTATAAAATTTAATAGAATTAAACACCAAGTTTGTTGGGAGTAGTATTGGGTTAGGCTGCGCAAGTCAGCAGGTTTCCTTTAATATCTATTGGTCATTCGTCTCTTTAACATCTATTGGTCATTCGTCTCTTTAACATCTATTGGCCATTTGAGACGGGGGTTTCGCTGGAAACTTGCAAACCATCTACCACATTGACCACACCCAGCCTAGGTTGGGTCGGAAGAATGATTATCACGAGAGCGCGAACCCACGTGGACACCCACATGGTAAAACCTCGCTGGGCGTTGCTCAACTTCAGTGAGCCAATGGGAACTGGTGTATTCAACTTGCCATAAACGGTGGCTAAACTTTCGAAAAAAATAATTTTCCATATTTTGCTCCAAATTTTTACACCAATTCTCAGTACATTAGTTAGCATCAAGAGAGTCTTCTTATTATGGACCAAAAGTACTGTGCTAAAAAGAGAAGTGAAATGTGGTGAGAGCTGAGGAAAAATGTCTTTTCTTGGTCTCACGATACAACCGCCCACCTCTTTAGGTCATGAAACTTATCATAACTTCAATGCCCATAATAATAAGAAAAGAGGAGTGAAATGTCGTTAGACCTGAGGAAAAGTACCTTTTCTTGGTCTCACGATACACGATTTAACCGCGAATTGTTTTTTTGGGGGGGAATAACTATATTGTTGTTACTAAATGGACCCCAGAAGGCGCTATCTCCAATGTTAAGGGTTTGAGTCGGTACCACTGTACCACACAAGATATCCTGAGAATTACTACCTCTTATGATCCAATTAATATAGTGGCTGTATATTACGTCCAATATCGTGTATTAGACATCCACGAGCGTTCAAAATAAATATATTTAATGTATGATATTTTTAAGGGGATAATCTAAATTTACAGAACGTCATCTACCTACCCTTGGCTTGTGATATTGTTATTCTGTTTCACCCTGTATACCAACTATCTTTAAGTGTTTTATGTAACAGCTGAAAGTTCATATCTGGTAAATCCAATGCATAGCTACTCAAAGATAACATTAGATACTTTGTAAGAAATATGAAACTCAACAGGGGCACATCAACTCCTTATGTGTTTTTGTGCAAACAAATAGGGATGGGTATTGATTGGACGATTAGACCAGAGGTTTCCAAACTTTGTTTTCTTAATGACCCCTTTCAAAATTTTGCTGATTTCGGTAACCCGCTTCAGTTACAATTCTACCATATTTTCAAAACTTGACAAAAAATGTAAAAATTAGATCCCGATTAGACCGCGAATTAACAGTGTTCGAAAAAAAAGTGAGAATTGATAGGTTAATTGATTGTGCTGTGAGTGGATGTCAAAAATTAATTTCATCTAACTTTACTTTTTTGACATCTACTCACAGCACAAGAAACCAATCAATTCTCACTTATTTTATTTAGAAAACTTCCCGTTCGAAGTGCTAGAAAAAAAATAAAAATAGTACCTACATATTATTCACGTAGGTACTAAAAAATAGTACCTATGTGAATAATTAAATATTTAAATAAATAGTGTTGTATTTATTTAAATATGTAATTATTCACCTTACTCTTCTTTTCGAAATTCCGGAAAAAAATGAGTAGGTAACGTTTATCCTTGGCATTCGTATTTATATTGGTGAAGAATCATGCAAGATTGCAAGCACACACCTACATTGATAGGTGAAGTCAAGCCAACATTTTAGTTTTTCACTATCGAAACCAGATAAATTTTCGTGGACACCCGCTTACTAATTGTGAACCCGCATTTTTTGGTCGCGCAAACGTAGACCCCCGTCGAGTCTCCTGTGGACCCCTGGGGGTCCAACTGGACCACTTTGAGAATCACTGGATTATACGAATAATATACCCAAATAAATTATGTCTCTTGATTCTTTTTTGATAGATTTCATTAACTTGGACAGGTCGGATAATGGATGTTTTTGTCATAATTTTTCCCATAATTTTAGAAAAAATTTGGTACCTATATTACATAGTAATATACTAAATTATTTTTAGTATATCATTTTATTTTTTGACGTTCCAAATGTTATATTACTCCCTTTTTGTTCCATTATTCATATTGACTGTGACTCCTGATTGCTGATGAAAAAAAATTGGATGTCGACTTTTTAATAGCAAAACAAGTTTTGAGATCCCCGGAGCCAAACTCTCGAGTTTCAGCTATTGGTTCGTGTGTTGTGAACGAAATTTCTCGGTAGGATTTGTCATGTTCTATGTATATACGTCTCTGGCGCCTCCTACTGTTCTGTCTCCTGGCGGGTTTCATGAAAATCGCCAAAATGGAATGTACCGTAAACCGTACATAAGATTGAAATAGTAAAACAATTTCAGCTCTCTACCGATTTCTTTTTATGCCAGATTCGTGAAATCCGCAAAAATCGACAAAAGGCCACAACGACCGCCAAAATAGATTCGATTTCAATCAGAAGTGTCATTTTACTTTCCGTGCATAAACTGGCACCAAATTTGAAGCTCTAGCTCTTACCGTTCTCTTTTAAGGCGGGATTAATTAAATCCGTTAAAAAGCGTCATAAACCGCCATCAATAACTTCGATTTAAACCAAAAGTCTCTAGAACTTACGTTTCTTGAGATATTTTGTTTAAAGATAGAAGGACAAACACATACAAACACAGACGGACCAATGGCTGAAACTCGACATTTGGAATCTGGGAACCCCAAAATGTGGTTTGGCATTGAAAACTCAACATCGAAAATTTTAGCCCATTACTATACTTTCCTTTTTATAGGATAATGAAAGTAAAAATGGATTTGGGGCCGACTGTGGTATTCGATATATTATAAACAAAGAGGTCGAGCTCGCCAAGCTAGAAGATTACTTCAGAAAAGATGAAGGAACTGTATGAACACTTGCAGCTCCGGATTGACACTGATGGAAGGAATTAGCTCCAGATTGGAATTAATAATAATAATAATACAGCTTATTTATACTGCTCGAATGAAACTAACGAGTCCCTTTACCCCAGCAGTAAGCTTGTACTATTATTGTGGTCAAATTCTCAATTAATTGAGAGGATAAAATCCTACCTTGGCTGGGTTTCGAACCCGCGACCTCCTGATTACCAGGCGAGCGCTTGACAACTGAGCTACCAAGGAATTGAGTTAGCTATGGATTTTTTTTTTTTTAAAAAAAAAAATCAACCTTTCCGATTAAAAGATTGTAATCAATAGTCTGAGGCTTTACTTCTTAATCGGTTAATCGTATATATGGTAAAAAAATATTGAGGTCAATAATTATAATTAATCCATGCATTGATGTTTTCGACACTCATCCCTAGGACACTAGTAGGTTATCTATGGTATAGCCGTTTCGCTCCAATCATCAACAACAGCTAAAATGAAAAGCAAACAACACGTGTTGTCCGTGAGCGGACTTACATCCGAGTTCTCATTTTCATAACTTCTGACGGGAACTGATGTATTCTACGTGGCATAATCTTTGAATTCATACAAACTACATCCGAATTGTTTGGTTAATTCACGATTTAAGTGCTTCTAGGCTACTGGTTTATTTTTTATTGTTCGTAGAGTTCTTTGTTTGTTTTGTTTAATGATTCACTCAGTGTGTGTTTCATCGTGAGATTAATTGAGTGGGATATAGGATGTGTTCTGCTATTTTCTTTTAACTTCAGAGTCACAAGGGTGATGTCGAAAGTACGTGTGGTTGTAGGTGGACAACAATTTAGACGTTAAGTTTGAATTACGAGGAATGAGATAACATACCTAGTTAAAAAAAAAAAAAAAAAATCGTTTGTGATGATGATAAGAAGACGTTTTACATCCCAACTCTCATATTCGAACTATGGAAAAAATAGTTAAACATTCTCAAGGCCCATTTGCACTGCCTGAACATACACGAGCATCGAACATTCGTGATCGTTTCTCGCCAGTTTTCGACGAGCACGAACACAGACGAGCATTCTGTTCACTTCACACTGCTAGAGCATTTCTGAATTTTCTGACGATCAGTTAAACGGACATCGCGTGGATCAGACTCGAGCACGAAAAAGCATTCCCTTCGAACATGATCGGCTCGCGGCGACTGTTTACACTGTCTGAGCCTCGAACGAATGCTCGTTCGTCACTTCTGTTCGCGACGAATGCTCGGGCAGTGTAAATGGGCCTTTTAATTTTGGTGCATTCCGAAGGAAAACATTCCTTTTTTAGACCACAAATTCCCTCGAAATTTATCGTATAGATTGTCGGACCAAATTTTCTGCAAAATTTTCTGAAATACCCTGTTAAGGGTCTATGGATTGAGATTTCTGAGCTAGACTCGTAGTTTCTCAGCTACATTTGTGCAGTGCTACGACGGATACGATCGAAATTCAAATGACACTAAAAGATAAACGATACTACCATAAAGCTGATATAACTGTCTGACTACGCATGAGCTGATACAACCGTCTGACTACGCATACGCATGAGCTGATACAACCTTCTGACTACTTGATTTCACTATTGACTTTTAATATAAGAAGGATTTTCACTTAGATGGCACTACCGAAATTTTGTACAGTCCCAATTTCTTACAATACCTCTTGAATTTTGACAATTTCGGACTAACCATTTGAAAGATCATTGAAAAAACGTGCTAACTCAAATTCAATGAAATTTAAATGGGTGTAAACATTTACTCTCGCAATCCTCAGAACATGAAATAGGATGAACTGTCTCCAATTTGAAGTTTTACTATTAACCTACTTGGAAACCTCCTGTTTTTTTTCAACGTCTTACGCACGAACACATTTTTTAACTTATCTCGCAGAATAAAATTTAATTAAGTTTTAAAATTTATAATTTACTGAGGCAAATATTTCTTCAATTACACAACAATCCCAAAAGATTGATTACAGACATCACATAAAACCCCAACATCAGAATTTATGTCGCAATTAAAATACGCTTAACCAAAATTAATATGATTCTGTTGGTTGTTCTTGATGACCAAGATATTAAGAATTTGTTTTAGTTGTAATGTAGTGTGTAATATTATAATCACTCAAAACATTACGTCAGTGAGCAACTGTATAATTCAACTGCCTCATGCGTATCGCATCATTTCAAGATGGTATGTATTTGGTCCTCGAGTGTTGGTGCTTTAGAAATCATACAGGGTGTCCTTCGATTCAGGAGTTCAAAATAACGATAACTTTTTTCTCTCTCTAAGCTTGGAACCGCAAATAACTCCCAACGCAAATATGGAACAAAATGTGAAAATCAAGTGTAGGTACTACTTGCGAGTCATTATCTTCGTCATATTTTAATATTTACTAGCTCGACCTGATGATATCAATCACTGACCTAACCCTCAAAGATTATTTGGAAATAATTTGATTTGTTCATTTCTCTTGTGTCTTGGGGCAGCATTATTTTGAAATTGATGTTCATTGTACTTTATCCACTCAGTATCACACTCTCTCACACACACTCATGCGTAGGCACGTAGTCTTTTTAATTAAATATTAGTTAGTGATTTTCTGTACTTTTTTTTAGTGGTCACTGCAACCGCACCAGATTTAAGGCTGCCGAGCTGGTTCTTGCTCAGCTGTTGCCAACTGCAACTGCAACCGGTTCATTTTAAGAATTCATGCAAACTGAAGGGACTGCCAAGGCTGCCGAGCTGGTTTTTTCTCAGCTGTTGTCTACTGTAGCCTCACAGGCAATTTTTCTCCGCCTAAAAATACCCAAGTCCCTTAAAAAATTCAACAATTCCGGGTAGTCCTTTCATCTGGGTAGCACGCAATCTCCTCATTGTAAAGTAGACTGACGGATAAGGAAAACAAAATTTCAAACTATGAATTCCAATACACAACTAATATTAAATATCATTTGCATTTTAATTCAACGTTGAAAAAGAACTGAATGAAAATCTTGATAGATCTTCTTATAACATGTGCGAAGAAGATAGCTCATATTTCTATTTGTTCTGAATTTTATAATTTCGGAAAAGTCACAAAGTTGTCACAAAATAGTACAACAGGAATGATTAAGGCATATGGTGAGGAAGCTATACTGACCAACATGGCACAAGTTTCATTACAACATCTTCATGAATAAATTGGTTTCCTACATTTTTGTATTTGAAACAAAAATTGAGAAACAAATTGAGGACATATTAGAATAAAGGATTACTCAAAGACCCTCTGCCAAAAACAAATGGGTCAAATTTTGAGGAATGATGTGCAACTTTGATGCCGTAAAGTATTTCAAGTTAAGTTTTTCCTTACAGAGGAGATTTTTTTATTACGAGGAATGATTAGGGTTGTTGCGATATTGGTCTTTATGCGATATCCGATATCGATATTTTTTCCGGTATATCGATATCGCGATATTTTGTATGTGAGAATTGAAGCTTAATTTAAAGTTTGCTAGCTTAGTTTACCTACGGATTATGATTACTTAAACACCAGCAAATGGAATGCAGAGTAATAATAATAATCATCATAGGGGCAACAGGAGTGGTGTCCACCAACCTAACCTAATATATCAAATTATTGCCAGGACGATATGATATTCCAGACTTGTAGAAAACAGCTACAACTTGGGAACAGGACATATCTTGAGGAAAGTTCTGTACTAAAAAGAGGAGTGAAAATGTCGTTAGGCCTGAGGAAAAGTGTCTTTTCTTGGTCTCACGATATGCCCACCCATAACTTCAATGACCATAATAATATTAAAAAAACGTTCTCAATATGAATATAATATCTGCAGCTAAAAGAGACGCTAATAATTAGAATAATTTCCACAATCCTCTGATATGCTCTTGGACTCTTCCTATGACATTCTTATTCGATATCGACATTTTTCTTCCGATACTCGATATTATCGAATCCCTGATATCGATATAAATGTCGGATATATCGAAAGAAAATACCGATATTTATCGATATCGATAATATCGCAACATCCCTAGGAATGATCGGAAAAAACTACGAATATGAACTTGGTTTTCGTTTCCACGCTTAATTACGCCAAAGTTAACAGTTCAACACCGTTAGTAGAAGAGAACAGTTCACCTCTGTTAGTAGAAGTGAACAGTTCACCTCTGTTAGTAGAAGTGAACAGTTCACCTCTATTAGTAGAAGTGAACAGATCACCTTTGTTAGTGGAAGTGAACAGTTCACCTCTGTTAGTACAAGTGAACGTATAAAATAATAATCCTGCTCAGGGGTGAAAGTCACATAACATAGATAGAAATGTCATGGCGTTGAACGGGTTAACACGTTAAGTGAAAGGTTATCAATATTATTGAAAAAAAATTCAAAATTCATATTTCATGAGTATACAAAAGCCACAGGGGCTGCCAAATATAATTGCAATAAAATTTTCACCAGAGGGCTGGTGTTAACAGTAGAGGCTGGCAAATTTAATTCTAATAATAATTTTCACTAGAGAGTTGTGACAACAGCCGAAAGTTGCCAAATCTAATTGAAATAATATTTTTACCAGAAAGCGGCGATTACAGCCGACGGCTGCCAAATCGAATTGCAGTAATATTTTCACCAGAAAGTTACAATAACCGAAAGCTGACAAATACAATTAAAATCAGCGACGTAGAAAGTTGTCACAAAATGACTTTCTCCACCCTGTACCTTGGCTATGCTTCGTCTGGCTAACAAATTATCAGCCTGGGGCCTAGTTAGGTAATGACTGCTAAATTTCGGGTTAGAGAATAATGAAGATTTCACTAAAATTAAACTATTTCAATAATCTCGTCTACAACCAACTTGCTTAGATGTCTATAAAATGACAAACCTATTATTTGATGAAACTCAATTAATTTTTGAAAAATCAGCGCGATTGACTTGTCGTCATTTACTAAACTGGCCAAACGATCATACCACGTTGAATACACCAGTTCCCGTCAGATCACTGAAACTAAGCAACATCGGGCGCTTTTCTATTGGGAAAAGAGTCTAGTGCAAAAAAATGACAATATCTTGACTAGCCTTTTTCGAAATGGATGCATACTAATAGGAAACTGAAAAATGGCACTTAGCAGTGATATTGTTGAGTACTACGTCCTCGGACCCAAATAGCTGATATTATGACCTAACAATGAAAGTTATAGGACACAACAAGTTAGTAATGGACAAAGATATACGATAGATAACCGGTTTCTGAGTATTTTATATTTTACTCGCGTTGTTATGCAAATGTGTGATCTTTCTATCATGCATAGAGAAAATATTTGCATTAATTGCTGCCGTCCGGCTGTCGGCTGTCCCTGTCATACAAATTATGATGTAAGATGTACTACCGTATCCAAGTCTTAACAGAGTAATTTTCTAAGTGAGCAGTACTCCCCCCTCCTCCATTTATTTTTCGGAGCCATAACACTCTTCCTTGGATACATAACTTGTAGAATGCAGTTATGTCATTTTCGAACGTATCCGCTTGATTCCCCCTGCTTCATTCAATCAGTACTCGCTTGAAAATTATTTTGTATCGATTAATCGAATAATCGATGTTTTGTCATTTGATACCAATACTAGAAATTTCAAAAGCTATTGTGAACCAAATGTATCAGGCATACCTAACATATTTATGAATTTATGTATACGTACGTAAAGAAGAAACAGTTTTTTTGGGGGGGGGGGGGNAGTTTTTTGGGGGGGGGGGGGTATGCGGAGGTAAAAGTGCTGCCTAGAAAATTTCTATGAAATGGATATGAAACCATCTGGGGGACCTACGATGACAATCCCTGAAATTTTATCAAAATTGGATGAACGGTAAAAGAAATATTGTGAAGATACAAACGTTTTCAACACTAAAAAGGAGATACAATTTATAAAGGATTTGGCACATGGCCCAAATGGAACAATAGTTTTTCCGAATGGTGCAAGAGTTTTTAGGGATAAGCGACTGCATGAGACGTACAAGTTTGTTTATTTTATCAATATAAGAGTTAAAATGAACGTCCTCCAAACCACAGAGGTAAGGAAATGTTTTGATCGGCCATGCCTCGATGATGAAGTTGTTTTTTTGATGGTAAAAACTCGAAGTTTATCCCTAAACAGTCTAAACACTCTTGCATCATTCGGGCCTTGTGTCGCGTCCAATTTATAAATACTTAATTTAGAAGTAATTAAAATGAAGGAAACCCCAATATTTGTTAACATTCCATAATCATCTGATTTTATCTTATCTGATTAGAGAAATCCTATTTAGATACAATACTGCATATGCATACTTCCCGGTAAATTGCTTTTACATAACTTTGTATTTTAGGACTCTCCCGTATCAGATAGTAGATACGAGTAAATACCAGATTGAGGTTCGTCAAATACAGCGTGTCCCGGAATGGCCGGTCATCTCCCATAACTTGAATTTTTCGGATTCTGTGAAGACCTAGGAATAGTAAAGGGGACATTGCTTATGGAATTGTTATAGAGAAATCCAGGTTCGTACCCAGAAAGTGATTTTTTTGACAATAATAATATTATTGCCATTATTATCGATTATCGAAAAGTTTAAATGGGACGATAACAAAAAAAATGAGCAGTACAAATATTTTTTATTTAAACAAAACTCACAATAAAATAAGGAATAATTACTTTCCTTTGCACTTTTTCCAGAAAGTGGATAGGACTATAGTTTAATTTTTACTTTCTCTCGCTATAGATCTATAGAAGATAAAGTATTGTAATTGTGCAGAAAATTTGGAAATTTATTGGCCTAAACAATTGTTTAACGGTATAATGAAACACAAAATTAAGATCTAATATGTCATTTCCCATTGCTTTTAGAACATATTCGCCCCGCCAAGTCAAAATAAAGCGGTAGCTACCAAGAGTATAATATACGCCACAGCGGACATTGCCGATTTCAGCTACTTCCAGAGGAAAAACTACACAACCATACCTACGCATGGGGCGAACTCAGAGACGAAGTATATGAAATTTCAACAAAATGGGTTAAGTCAAATCGGAGATATAGGCTTCTGAAAATGACACTTTTTTTCTCATCGTCTGCTGCTGCTGCTGCTGTTACTTTGATGTTGACGCACCTACAGCCAAAACTACTGGACCGATTTTGATGAACGATAGTCCATTTTTTTTCTCGTGAGTGGCAGATGTGCCTTTTGATACTTATATTGTCCCTCAGTTGATCCTTCAGCCCCAAATTTCCAAAAAACCCTCACTCTCTTCACCAACACGCAGTATTGGTGGGGTACCTCTGATTATTATTGAACGTAACAAATTTATGAACCGCTAAAGTAGAACAGAGTGGTCCCTATCTGTTAGTGGTTAGACGAACCGAGGTACCCCACCAAGACTGCGTGTTGGTGAAGAGAGTGAGGAAATAAGACTAAAATTTTGAAATCGTTTGAAGTGGGGTAGGAATTTAAAGTCATTAGGTATTTCGAAGAAAGGAAGAGCGGATAGCGGGGCCCAAAATAGATTTCATGTCTTTTTTGGGGTGATGACTTGGCGGGGAATTTTTATAGCACGCAGTGGTATTTTTGGGGGGATTTTCACTATTTTGGTCATTGTTGAAGTTTTGGAAATATTTGGGACCATGGGGTCGAAAAAACCGATATTTCCGAAGTACCACTTGGGACATATACAGAACTATTTTTCACATATTTTTTTTAAAAAAATAGTGTCTAGAGCCGACAGGAATCATTCAAAGTATTGAAAATTAATTAATCACTTTTTTCGACTTTGAAGTCCCTCCCTCTCGGTTCAGTGCCAAGCGGGTGCGTCTTTGACAGGGGCCACGCCAGTGGGCCCAATAAGCTCCTTCAATTGACAATCGCTTCTAAAATAAAACGGTCCCGTTTTTCCGCATAAAATTCAAAACAAATAATGTCTGGAGCCTAAAGGGATTATTGGACTTATTATAATAACTTTTCCTGCTTTTAGTCAGAGTGGCCCCCTCCAGGGTCCCAGGACCAAGAACGTCTCATTTGGTCAAATCCTAACCACATAACAAATTTTGATGAAATTTAAAATGGGAATATCCAGCATCCCGAGGATTGAACCTACCTAGTTAGAGATCTTAAGGTAACTGGTGTATTTATCGTGTCTGCCATAGACTCGGGCTAAACTTCTTTACTACCACTAAAACTTACCTGGTTTTAGAAAGCCCCACATGTTTTTCAATTTGAGTCAAAATCATTTACATCAACTTCTTTATTTACTGACAGCAGATGCTAACTCCAAGAATCACCGTCAAATAATCACACACAACACATATGCACTAAATTAACGTCTATAAAAAAAACTACGTTCTTCAGCAATGTCTGTAAATCACACAGAAAAAAAATCTGGTGTGAACATCACACGACTTTCCCTATCTATAAAAAAAGAAGAAAGTATTGTAATGGGCTGTAATTTTCAATGTCGAGTTTTCAATGCCTAAACATGCTTTGAGGTCCTCAGAGGTAAATCTCCATTGATCTATGGATGCATGTAAATGTTTGTGAGTTATGGATGCATGTAAATGTTCTAATATAATAATATATGTACAATACCAAATTTCAAATCTCTAGCATCTGCTGTTCCTATATAGGCAGGACGTATGAAAACCGCCAACGATAGATTGGCCTTCAAACAAAAGTATCGTTGCGCATTTCATGCATACAGTTGATTAAGTAGGCACCAAATTTTAAGCTGTAGGACAAATAACTGCCTCAACCAAAAGTTTCAAACAAATAATAAAAAAGATGGTACCCTGAGTCTTATTAAAATGCGAAATTTTAATAAAACTCAGGGTACCATCGTCGTCAGATCGATGTTTATTCTGCTGTCTTCGGAGAACGACCTGACGCTTGTTTGTCTACTAGGTATATTGCAAGCTTTCCGATGTTATTGTCTATTTGAATATTTTTTAGAAGATATTTTCAAATTAATATTATTTTAATTAAAGCTATTTTCACATGCACGAAAAAAAATCAAATTTTACGAAACAATTTTTTGAAGAAAAAAAAAAAATCCGAGCTGCAAATGGATCGTAGAAGAGTTAAACCAACACTGGTTGTGGTGCTTGCATTGCATTGCTGAACATGCATCACTGAAGCACTGACGTAACAGAAGAGATTCTAGTTATTAACAGGTTGATTAGTAACGTTGAACGTTGTGGTTTGCCGAGCTGTTCTTTTTGGGTGTTATTGATTATTATTTATGTCAACAGAACCCATTCAGTAGTAGGAACTCCAAAATGTTTACAAGGCGTACCAGGAAATAGTGCATTTTTTTTTTACTAAAAAATATTCTATAGGTCAGGTCAAAGAGCACTTTCCAATCTGTACGACAAAATATAGCATACGACTTTTCGGATACCCAATGGCTCTCCAAAATGAAAGGCTGAAAAAATCAATCAGTGGGTAAAAATAAATATTTTTTTTCTTATATCGACTTTTGATTTGAGCTTTTGTTACAAAATTATCGGATTTTTGTTATTTTTTAATCGGTCATATCTCCCTTATTACAGCTTTGATTTCAAAAGACTAAAATGATTTGGAGAGCCCAGAAAAAAATCTGCTAAACGTTATCTCATGAGGATCATAAATCAAAATAAAAAGGCGGCCATTTGAAATATTCAAAGTTCATTTTCTCAAAATCCAGCCCATGAATTTTCAATTTTTTTAGACTATAAACAATTAAATAACTTTTGTTTCGGTGACTTTGTCAAAAAATGAAGTCTTATGTCGCTTTTTGGCGGCACAATGATACAAGGTCAATGATGAATTTTAAGAGTCATTGTTTTTGCACCTGTGGTCAAATTGAAAAAAGATACATGTATATATTTATCGGTAGCTACTATCTATTTCATCTTTGCTTTGCAGCAGCCTATATACGGTATAGGATGCGCTGAAATTTTAATTCATCCTACTATTTTGTACGACAATGTAATCTACCAATTCAGACTAACAGAATTCTAATCACAAAACATTATCAATCATTATTCTATTTCGTGTGTTTTGTTTTTTTGAATTGAGAATTTTAATTAATTAAGTCGTAAATATGTAAATTTTGTCGTACAAGTTTGAAATGTCTCTCATTTCGAAATGCCTTCGTATATCCGATAAATTCGCATGCTGCATTTTGTCGCAAAGATAAAAAAGGACTTTTAGAGCGGGTATATGCTCCGGTAAGTTACGATTTTTCGGATTCTTTCGTAGCTGTTCAGGAATGTTTCATATATTTTTATAATGCGGAGATTTGCATTCATTTGCTAGAATCGTTAATCCCGGATTTTTAAAACGAATTCAATTTTTTGTCTTCTTCAATTTTTTGCTAAATACATGCGCCTAGCATTCCTGAGGAGGTTAACTTCACTCCGACAGACAAATCCATTCCAAAGTTTAGCAATTACCGCCACATTTCGACGATCGTGTTCTCTTGCTGACAGACGCGGATTTTCTGATTCATCTCTAATTGATATTTTGGTAAAGTAATTCGATATTTTAGGACCTCGACCTATTATGACCTATAACAGCAGGTACATAAATACATTTGTTAGTGCACGAACTGGTCTTGTTATTTTACATTGTCCTGCATTGTCGAATGGCCTCTTGTTTCTTTATGTAACACTTGTAGCCGATGGCATATTTATCCTTTAACATGTCAACCTTGATCATTTGACTTTAGATGGTTCGGTCAGTATGTAATGAGGTACCGTTAGTATTAGATTGCCTCATAAGAGACATACTATAGGTATACTACGGAACAAAAAAAATCGTAGCAAATGTTTTGCAAGGGAGACTAGAAAACCGTTTCCTGTCCCTTGAGTGAACCAGAACAAATATCGATTTTTTTCAATTAGATATTTGTTCGTTTTATGTTTTTTAATTTTTACCCGATATGTATTAGGTATCACAAATTGAGCCATAAGAGACATCGCCCCATGTATACTACGAAACAATAATAGTCTTCTTAGCGGTAGATAACCACCTCTCCACATTATTATGGAAATCGACAAACTGTCCATACTTTTTAAAATTTTATTGAAAAGTATGGACAGTTGCAATACTATATAGCTCAAAATTTTAGGTGGTTATAAAATAGTTGCCATTTCTGCAGCTCCCCTATAAAAATACACAAAAGTATTGTTTGAGTTTTGTACCGAACTTCTTCTTTAAAAAAATGCCTCAAAGAAAATAGCGGCAAACAGTCCCTCACTTTTGGAATTATATATCTTTTTTTCACCAAAGATATGACTGCCGATTTTTTCTCCGTTTAAAATATTTTGTACCTCCAAGGGAACCCAAAATTTTTTTGTCTGGTGCGTAATGGGTGCAAAACTTTGAAGTAAAGCAGATTTCGTTACAAAACTAGTACAGAAGTGTGATTATAGTGTGAAAAATGCTGTTTGTCGTTTTTCCTTGGAAGTATAAAATTCTTTGAAGGAAGTACAATTGCGTACAAAAACTTGGTAAAGCGAACGATACCAAGGGATCATTAATGAAAATAATGAGCTAATAGCTGGCACATGTTTTTTGTTTTTCTTGTAACGTCCTTTCATATTCCTATATAAGATAGGCGGCTTGAGGGTGCGAGGTTATATTAAACCCATGTATAGATAACGTATTTTCTTGTATTGCTTTATATTAATCTGAAGATTTTTACTCTTCTGTATAGTAGAGAGTAAGGCTATGTTCAGCGGGATGAAATGAACAAATTGATACAAGTTTGTAGAACTAGTACCGCGCGTTCATGTAGTCAATATGCACTATTTAGAATATTTCCATAGATCTTGTGCCGCGCGGTACTGCCCGTTCATCCGAACATAGCCTTAAAGTGAGAAGGTAGGCTTCATTCTAATGTTTCAGTGGATAAGAATCTACCCTGTAGGTATAGAATGTCCAGTTGTTTTTACTTTCTCTTCCTTTAGAAGATAAAGTATTGTATTCGTGCAGCAAATTTTGACTTTTTTTTGGCCCAAAAAATCGTTTGACGGGAACCCAAAACCCAAAATAAAGATCAAATATATCATTTCCTATTGCTTTTGGACCATATTTTCACTATTTCGGGTTAAGTTTGGAAATATTTGGAGCCATGGGGTCCGAAAAACCGATATTTCCGACGTACTACGTACACCGTACGTACGGAATCGTGTGCAGAGCTCTGGAAGCCAAACTACTAGTCCAATTTTGATGAAATTTGGTACAGGCCATCTTTGGGCATAAAGCTCGACCTATATTTTTCCTTTTCTCGATATCGCCCTCAGGGGCGCCTCTAGCGGCCCGAATAGCCGTTTTAGGACTATTCTCTAAAATCCAAACCACATAACCAATTTTGATGAAATTTAAAAACAGTAATTGTGGAATCATTTTATCTAAAATAAATGGCTCACGCGGCGGTATCCCTGTCAGGGGCGCCGGTAGGGGACAAAATGGTCCTTAAAATGGAAATCCCTTTTAAAATAAAACAGATTAGTAATTTCACACAAAAAATGTTTTTAAAAAATAATGTCTAGATTTTTTTAAAAAATAATGTCTAGAGCTGACAGGGATCATTCAAAGTATCGGAAATTTTATTTAACCACTGTTTTTAAACTTTTATTCAGAGTTCCCCTCATCGGTTTAGGACCAAGAACGTCGCAATTGGACCAAATCTCTAAAATGAAAACTACGTAACCAATTTTGATGAAATTTAAAATGGATAACTATGGCATCTTTTTATGAAAAAAAAAAGGTCTCACGTGGGTGTATTCCTGTCAGGGGCGCCGCCAGGGGCCAAACAAGGTCCGCCAGGAGCCAAACAATGGAAATTCCTTTTAAAATAAAAAAGAACATTACTTTGCACATGATTTTTTTAAAAATAATAATGTCTAGAGCCTCTAGGGATCATTCAAAGTATTTGAAATTATATAACCACTGTTTTTAACCTTTTATTCAGAGTCCCTCCCCC
>CM022881.1:12922651-12941767 GCA_012654025.1 Pachypsylla venusta | reverse complement strand
TCTTTATAAAATAATACTATCACTAAAAAGCAAAAGTCCACAGCCGAAGGCTGCTAAATCGTTCAAAATAATACTGTCACTAAAGAGCAAGTCTGCAGACTTTTGACATCAACTTTACTTACAATTATATTTGGATTCAGGTTTGATATAAAGGTACAACTAGGATGATAAGAGGTTTTATGGAACTGGAATGGTATTCGTTCCAAGCTGTCACGGTGCGCTGTTAAAAATCGGAATTCTTGAGGACGCCTCAATTTGTTCGGTACTGAAATATTGTGCTATCTGTCAGATATCCAATCTTCTTTAATCATATCAGATGCTTTCTCAGCTATCATTATAGTAGGAGCATTTGTATTGCCTCGTACTATTTTTGGCATGATAGAAGCATCAACAACTCGCAAGTTCTTAATCCCATGAACACGAAGTCTTGGATCTACAACTGATGTGGGGTCGCCTTTGGGTCCCATTTTACATGTCCCTGAAAAGAAGGATAAGAATATTTTGAAACCGGTTTGGAAAACATCATATTTTTACTTTTACAACTAGTAATTTCTATGAATATAAAATCCACTGTATCAGGCTTCGCATTCCAGTTCTGTTATATTTTTACATATTTGCCAAGGAAAACATTTCACACTTGGGTTTATTATTTAGCTTGCTAAAAAAATAAAAAATAAATCCCCAACTCCCAATTTCATAGTTTATGTATTTATGTATCGATTCTTCCGCTGCCCCCCCCCCGTACACCGTTCGCCGTAAATGGCACTTTTACCACTTAGCGTTGATCGTTGACTGATTTCGATGAAATTTGGTATGGAACCCTATAAAATATGCGACTTACAATAAGGACACCAAATGGGACCTAGCGACTGACAGTAACGATACCAAATGGGACCACTTAGCGTTGACCGATTTGGATGAAATTTGGTTTGGAACCCTATAAAATATGCGACTTACAGTAAGGACATCAAATGAGACCTAGTGACTGACAGTAACGATACAAAATGGTACCACTTAGCGTTGACCAATTTGGATGAAATTTAGTATGGAACCCTATAAAATATGCGACTTAGAGTAAGGACACCAAATGGGACCTGGTAACTGACAGTAACGATACAAAATGGTACCACTTAGCGTTGACCAATTTGGATGAAATTTGGTATGGAACCCTATAAAATATGCGACTTAGAGTAAGGACACCAAATGGGACCTAGCGACTGACNTACATATTTGCCAAGGAAAACATTTCACACTTGCGTTTATTATTTAGCTTGCTAAAAAAATAAATACGATCCCCAACTCCCAATTTCATATTTTATGTATTTATGTATCGATTCTTCCGCTGCCCAATAAAATATGCGACTTAGAGTAAGGACACCAAATGGGACCTGGTAACTGACAGTAACGATACAAAATGGTACCACTTAGCGTTGACCGATTTGGATGAAATTTGGTATGGAACCCTATAAAATATGCGACTTAGAGTAAGGACACCAAATGGGAAACCCTATAAAATATGCGACTTACAGTAGACACCAAATGGGACCTATACAACTCCTTACAAATTTAATATAAACATTTCATCATTGTTTTATTCCATTTTTGGATTCTACGTACCTTGAAACGTAAAATATCAAGCTTTTATTTTTTTGACTATTTCAAAGGTTCATTACCGGAAATTATCCTAAAACCGATTGAATTATGTATAAAGTAAGAAAAAAAAACAAATCTGCAGCCACGGTAAAAGATGCATAAGAATTTGTGGGCAACTTACCGACTGGGTGATAAATAGTTGTAGTGAACTGCATTGCAATGCAGGTCCAATATTGATCTGAACCAAACTTGTAATGCATGCACTGAGGGGGTGCCACGTCCACCAACTGGGCACCAATTGATTTCATACTTTTAGTGTTTACTATCGACGCACCAAGTTTCATTCCTGCAAAAATTGAACAAATATTGACACCAGAAACAACATGTCTCCGTCGTTATTATGATAAAATTTGGTATTATTATGATAAAATTTGGTGTGAACGTCACACGATCTATGGATGAAAAAGGAATGTAATAAGCTGAAAGGGTTTTCAATATAACAAAACACGTCTTAAGGTCCTCAGACACAATTCTCGAGTTTTAGCCATTGGTCTGTGTTTGTGGACAATAAGTATCATGAAGTGTAGGATTTGTCGTGTAAAATGTAGCTATATGTTACCGCCAATGAATGAAATCCGTTACCTATTAGTCATTGTGCAGAATACCTACAAACAGTAGTCAATGAAATATTAAAAATCTGGTGTGATTACACGACTTTCTATAAAAAAAGAAGATAGGTTAACAGTGGTCTGAAATTTTCGATGTAGAGTTGCAATGCCAAAATTAGTTTTGAGGTCCCCGGAGCCAAAATCTCCAGTTTCAGCCGTGTGTTGTGAACGAAATTTCTCAGTAGGATTTATCGTCTTCTATATGTATCTATACAGAGTGTTTGAAAAGTCCCGGAACGGATTTTTTTATTTTTAACGGATACACTTTTTATACCCAAGGAGGGTAATTTTCATTTTTGAAATTTTGACATCAACTAAAAATGAATTTCTGGGGACTTCAGAACGCGTTTTGGCATTGAAAAATCGAGATCGAAAATTTCAGCCCATTACAATACTTTTTTTTTATAGATAAGGAAAGTCCAGATTTTTATTGGCATAGTGAAGACAATTAGCTCTTGTTGATTAGAATCATACGACAAGAGATACATATAGCTTGGTTAATCTAACAGAAAAAGAGATATATTCCCACATTTACCCTAAAAATCATATCAAAAAAGCAGTTTGTTATAATTTTAAACAAATTCCCTCACCTGCTACAAACACCTCCAAATCAGGTTGTTTCGTGAAAAAATTTGGATGGATTAGAGGTGGACCCCATAAAGGATCTGTATCGTTCAATTTTATGTATCCTCGACTTTTGGGTTTCAAAAGAATTGGTCTTATTGTGATTCCATTATAGTAACTCAAAGGACTCATCGAGGTTGCAGAAGCATTTGAAGGATTTGCTATCCAATCTTCAACAGATGCTGGGTCATGATGGAACTGAATATCGGGGATATCAATTGATTCTGAAAACCTATAATGACAACCATAATGTAATTACGGAAATTATTGCTTCGGGTTGCCTACCCCAAAAGATAAACATTTCTGGACCTTATTTCAATAAGAAGATATGGTTATTCGATTGATTATTTTAGTTTATTTTTGTATCTGTGGCAGAGTGTGTATTATATTCCGCAGCCGCAGGCNTTTGATTTCAGGTAAGCCATCGTCTCGATTGACTTCTTCTTCATGCACGCCAGACTGCTGACTTAGTAAGGTAAGTCTATAAGTATTGTATATTTTTTTTATTATTATATTTTTAAGCACATAAATTATAGAGGTTCCTTCCTTAGTTTGCAAGATCTAAACTTCTAAGAAACTTCTTGTAGAATAGGTTACCAAACAGTAGTCGCCACCTTTGACGAGGCTATTGACAAGCTGGCCGAGGCAAATCCCAATAATGAAATGAGAGTAAACAGCGTGTCCCAGAATGATCGGCCCGCTTTGGAATTTTCAAGTACTGAACCAATTTACTTTTTTTGACAAAAAGAGTCGATTTCCCGAGAATTTTAAATGGAGTGGTATAAACACGAGGGTGGTTGCAAAAGTTCGTGTTCCGACCAACAAAGGGTTAAAGTATTGTATTTCTGACAATATTTTTATATGTCTTACAGTGTCTTATGATAGTCTGTAACTGGGGTGCACCCCACTAACTTTACCTCTGCGGTTGCATTACCATGAATCCGATTCGAAGCGAGTCAGATTGATGTTTCACACAATGAATACACGTTTTACATTTTCATGAAACAAAGTATACGAGGTCTGTTGAATAAGGTGAATTTTCAAATTTCGCGGCTTTGTACATTTCCCTATGTTGGCAAACTAGTCCCGAATGTATGTTCACAGTTTCAGCAATATAGTTCCCTGTGTTGGCAAACTAGTCCCGAATGTATGTTCACAGTTTCAGCAATATAGTTTCCTATGTTGGCAAACTAGTCCCGAATGTATGTTCACAGTTTCAGCAATATAGATTCCTATGTTGGCAAACTAGCCCCGAATGTATGTTCACAGTTTCAGCAATATAGTTCCCTATGTTGGCAAACTAGTCCCGAATGTATGTTCACAGTTTCAGCAATATAGATCCCTATGTTGGCAAACTAGCCCCGAATGTATGTTCACAGTTTCAGCAATATAGTTCCCTATGTAGGCAAACTAGTCCCGAATGTATGTTCACAGTTTCAGCAATATAGATCTCTATGTTGGCAAACTAGCCCCGAATGTATGTTCACAGTTTCAGCAATGTAGTTCCCTATGTTGGCAAACTAGTCCCGAATGTATGTTCACAGTTTCAGCAATATAGTTCCCTATGTTGGCAAACTAGTCCCGAATGTATGTTCACAGTTTCAGCAATATAGTTTCCTATATTGGCAAACTAGTCCCGAATGTATGTTCACAATTTCAGCAATATAGTTCCCTATGTTGGCAAACTAATCCCAAATGTATGTTCACAGTTTCAGCAATATAGTACCCTATATTGGCAAACTAGTCCCGAATGTATGTTCACAGTTTCAGCAATATAGTTCCTATGTTGCAAACTAGTCCCGAATGTATGTTCACAGTTTCCGCAATATAGTTCCCTATATTGGCAAACTAGTCCCGAATGTATGTTCACAGTTTCAGCAATATAGTTCCCTATGTTGGCAAACTAATCCCGAATGTATGTTCACAGTTTCAGCAATATAGTTCCCTATGTTGGATGACCATAAGGATACTTATTGACGGACAGAGATCTTACCCAAAAGATATAAATAAAATATTGAAGTCAAGGGAGATTATGTTGAAAAATAAGAAACAGTGGGTTTTTATTTTTCTTCTCCATCTAGGTTAAGCCACGACTTTTTGGTACCGCCCTCGTATGGATTTTTAGTAAAATAAGATCTCAATGGAATAAGAAGGAATAATTAACTTCTGTACAAATATTAATCAGGATCGGGCGCCAAAGTTAATATTTTTACACCCTCTTACAAAAGTTTTTGCATCAAAGGTCATAATAGTTCCCCTTATTGCTGACTAATGATTCTACATAATATTAATTAGCGGTTTAAAAGATTATATTAATATTAAGGGTGGCTCGAAAGTACAAAATAATGGTGGCATTTTTCGATTTTTAAAGGGAACCACCGCGCCAATTAAAATTATGAACATTAGCTTTTCAGGTTTTTCTAAAGAAACTCTCACAAGAACAGATTTTATAACTCGTGTTATTGGCTTACTTTGTTTTGGCAAACACACCACATTGCAAAGGCCCGATGGATGACAAAGGTCCACTTCTTTTTTCTTTATATTCGAAAGCATCTTTGACTTTCTTTTTGTACGGCCTATCAGTTGACGTCCTTGAGAGTGAGATGACAATGCCATCTGATGTCAAATGATCTTGTAAGTTATGACCCACCTGAAAATTAACTAAAAATTAGAATAACAAGAAATTCAATTTTTTAAACTTGTGAAATTACCTCAAATAGGGAAAGTATACGTTCAAATATAGAAAATAACATATTTGATTTTTTTGGGGTCTGGTCCCACTGACAAAAATCAAATCTATTGATGCTCGTTTATTCCGCATTTTAGCGGTTTTGACGAATACTGCTTACTAAAAGTTCACCATTTAAAGTCTCTAGCACTAATACATCAGGCTCGGTTGGAGAAGATTCTCCTGCTCCTGCACCTGCACCACTTCTTCTACTGTAGACAATAGTTCTAGGCGCAAAATGGGCTACATTCGTTTTGGCGCCCTTTTATTCAAATTAAAAAAAGTACAGAATAAAACATTGCTTTCTGAGAGTTCAAGAGAGCAGACAAACTGGGCAAGTGACGGGCGGCTGGAGGAGAATGAGTCACCAGGAAGTTCCCCTCCAGCGCCCCTAATCCTACTGCAGACAATAGTCGCTTTCATTTGGATCAGTCGCTTCCAAAGGACTTAAGCCCTCTTTATAGTTGACAATAAAACAGACAGTGATATCAGAACATACCGATTATTTGTTTATTTTATAATGATTTGTTGAATATGTGTTTCAACCTGGTTCAGTGCGCCAAAATGGGTCTAACCAGCCTATATACATTTACATCCCTGCTCGACACATACCCTAATATAAGAGCTATGTTGATGGTGAGGAAACTATACTGACAAACTTGACAGATATTCTTATTACCATCAAATCCAATCCAAAGGACTTAAGCCCTCTTTATAGTTGACAATAAAACAGACAGTTATATCAGAACATACCGATTATTTGTTTATTTTATACTGATTTGTTGAATATGTGTTTCAACCTGGTTCAGTGCGCCAAAATGGGTCTAACCAGCCTATTTACATTTACATCCCTGCTCGACACATACCCTAATATAAGAGCTATGTTGAATGGTGTGAGGAAGCTATACTGACAAACTTGACAGATATTCTTATTACCATCAAATCCAACAAAACTTTAATTTTCAAACTTTGTAGATGATCTTTTGGTCCGATCCCACTTAGCATTAATATTTTTGGTGAATTAATGGACCCGGCACTCAAAATTATTTCTTTCCTTGTTCGAACTTTTCTTAATTTGCTTTTATACAAAAATTCTACTGTTTGAGCGATTGGTCTCTTATGTTGTTTGGGATTTCCATCAAATCCAATTCGAGTAACATGTGCTTCTGTTAGAATTGTCAGATTTTTCCGTTTCTTACGAATTGGTCGAATGAATGCACCATTTGTACTGAGACGTTCACCGTGGCGTGTTGTTGTTTGCAAATGCATTACGCCAATCTGAAACGAAAACCAGATTGAATACCTAATATATTAATATTCTTTTACATTTTTAACAGGAGAATTTTATAGATATGTATTTTACGGATCGAAAGCGAATGATTTATTGACATTTTTTCTTTATCAATTAGTGCTGGCTCTTGGAAAAATCAAATTTTTGCGGAATGCAGGAAAATTTTCACACGAAATAGAACTAGTTCTCTTCCGACGATAAGATTTCAATATTTCTTTTATTTTTATTTTTTTTCTTGTTATTTCAAGGCCATATTTTTTGGAATGAGCGGAGCATAGCCTTATGCTCCCTACACAAACTGCAAACTTTTGTGATCCTACTCCTCCGAAACTACTCAACCGATTGTCACCAAATTTTTGTTCCATGTTCTGAATATACCTAAGGGTGCATATATCCATTTTCAGAAAAATATTTTGAAATCGGCCGATTTTTTATACACGAAGCACGTATAAATCATCTCAAGGCAGAAACCCAACTTCTCAGTAGAAGCAAAACAAAAAATCTGGTGTGAACATCATTAGACTTTCCTTATCTATAAAAGAAGAAGAAAGTTTAGTATTGGGTTTTCAATGCCAAAACACGTTTTGAGATCCCCGGAGTCCAAATTTTGAGTTTTAGGATTCAAGACTGTCAAAAAGAGGAAAAACCGCCAACGGTACATTCAAATTTAATTGAAAGAATCGCCTAGTTATGTAAATAGTACTTATACCCCTATTTTGAAATAGGAATTCAAATATTTTAAAATCAGAACAACTGAGTATGCAGTGGTCAAGAGCGTGGTTTTGTAATCCGAGATCATTGGTGCAACGCAATGGTGGTTTTATTTTAATTTTGTCAACTCCTCGAATATTTTAATATCAGAGCATTGGTTGAATTTTCAATTGAAGAAAGCAAATTTAGTAATGAATGTCATAGTACATAATATATTGACGTTCTTTTTTAATATATCAGTTCTTTTTAAATTATTATGAGAAGCATTTTTTGGGCGGAGTAATATTGCAACTCTTGATGTCTTTTATTACACGAAGTGTTTTTTGGGGAGTTTAGGTTAAGTACAGGTATCATGAAAATTAAATATCTACATTGTTCTTCTTCATTTGATTGCTGTTTTGCTCAAAACTGGAACTTTTTGCTCTTAATTGTGACAAAAATAACAACCTAGTTTTTCTATTGTCAAAAATTTCAGAAAATAGAAGAATAAAGGTTGAAAGATGAACAATCACCTGATCCTCTGCATTCAAATCTCTTTCTGGATATCCTTTTTCCTGCCAAGCTTTTATAAGAACTGGCACGTTCTTATCCACATATGGTAACCATTCGACTGTTTGGTATCCCCCTTTACCGTGGTACTCTGGATTCTTATGATATATTTCTTTATCCTCGTTGTCTTCAGACTTTTTGAAATATTCTAATATGTCGTCATATCCCCACCCTGAAATTTAAAGAAAATCAGTATTATTATTTTGCAATATTCCTGGGTATTCTAGGAGTTCTGTGAGATTTCTCTTAGCTTTAAAGAAATTCCAGGAAAAATTTAAAACGATATTTACAATAATTATTTTCGTCCCTTAACTTACTATTATTCATATAAAGACAAAGCGTGTTTTTTTTTGTTCACGCTAACTAAAAAAACTACCATATTAATTGGTACCAAACTTTAGTACCTAATAAACAATTTTAATTTTCGTCGTATCGACTTTTTCAAATGATTCTAAAGTTGAAAGTCGATACAACGAAAATTAAAAATATTTAAATTCTTTCCTTCCACAAAAAAGCCATAAAGTCACCAAAGACATTCCTATATTATAATTATTAGTACCTAATGAACACTAATTGATTATTTGTCATTTTTTAGATATATTCATATCTTGCTATTGGTACTTTACTATTTCAAATGTTTGTGGATATGACAGCAGTCCAGAAAGCGCCATGGCTCTGATTCAACAGACTAAGCGGTCGGAGTCTGCTGGTATTATTAATTTTATTTCATATACTGGGTGTCCCAGTTTTGTTAACTTTTCTTTCGTTAAATTTTATTCTAGATGCCAATACCTACCAAAAATGCTACCTTCATCTTTTTAATTTTCATCTTTTCTCCACGTGTACACCTGACGTCACAAATATGTCCATAACTTTCTTGGACATAAGATAAAATTACAGTTCAGATAAAATTACTTTCATGACCAGAAAGTTTGAATTAGTGCCTCGTTTCTGAGCTAACTTGGATAACCTAGATGCAAAGAAATATTGCGCTAAAATAGAATGCGCTCCCCTATCGTGGTACAAAAAGGAAAACGAATTATCAAAAAATCCAGGGAGATTGATGATCAATCGTAAATTGTTTGGTCCAATAGTAATAGAATGGGGAAAAGGTCTTACAAACACTGAAATTAATGAGATAGCTGGGATTGAAAGTTTTCGCATTGTAAATGCCACCACTATGCTATCGAGTCTTTCGGGTCTTGCGCATTGCCTCACCTTCATTACCCATGATCTCCCATTCGTTGTAATCCTCCGGATTTCCCCTCGCATAAAGCATGTAGTTTATTGTGCTTGATCCCCCCAACACTTTTCCTCTGGCCCAATAACATCTCCCATTAGGTCGACTTTTGCAAGCATGAGGTTCAGGCATTGTCATATAATTCCAATCAATATTAGATCTTGAAACTAATGGAGCCAAGCCTGGGACGTCAGCAAAAAAGGGTTCTTCAATACCAGCCTCTAGCAGAAGCACCTGTTCAGAGTTGAAAAAGACAATTTATTAGAAGTGTTCATAAACTGAAAAACATGTTGTTCAATATACCAGTAGAAGTATTTGGGATAAAACTGAAGAGGAAAATGGGGAAGTCGTTGTATTCAGCCCAAAGTTTGGATTGAAAATATAATCCTATGGAAGAATACCGAGAAACCCGCAGTAGTGACGTCAATTTTTTTTAAAAAAAAGGTTTTCTGAACTGAATGAGAGTACAACACCGATTCACTTTGGAGCCCCTTAGAAATATTATTTAATATACCTAATTAAGATGAAAATTGAACCATAAAAAATGTTATATTGAGTCAATTTTTATCAATGTTTTTTTTGTGTGATAAGTCTAGAAAATAGTTCAAAATGTTAAAGAAAAATTTACCTTCCACTTCTTAATTTCTGATAGTCTGTTGGCTAAGACACATCCTGCAGATCCTCCTCCAACAATAATGAAATCGTACGAAGCCATCCTCCCTGCATCCTCGCCATCAGCAGCGTATTCACCATAATCATTCTGTGTTTTTTTATATCCAGCACTATCATACACTTTCAAGAAATATTCACCCAAACTTTTGTTGATGTCTTTGAGAGGTGCATCATGTTTTGAACTTTCATTTTTAAAACTTTGAATTTGATGACTTCCAAGTTGAGAACTTTCTGACGATTTTTCCAAATTATTCTCGTTGCTTTCCTTGCTAAAAAGTTTTATAAAATTACTGTCAAATATATTTTCAAATCCTTTGAGAAAATCTTTGTGGTCATTCTGATACGGTATGAATTTGTCCTTTTCATAATTGATCGGTTCCATCACTACTTGATGATTTGAATTTTTAGCTGCTTTTTCAGTTTCGGAATTGGATTTTGTTATTCCATTGTAGAAATCTGTAAATGTTCTGGGTACTTTAAAATTGTATTGATTTTTTTCTTTTGTTTGTGGATTGGTTTTCAGTTGTTTTTTTTTATATTTTTCCTCAGAAAGACCCCCTTGCTCGTATTCGGATATATTTTCATCAATATTACTTTCTTCTTTTAAATTTTCTTCCTCATAGTCGACTTCTTCAGTATGAAGAGTGCCTTTATCATTTATGTCTTCATTTTCTCCTTCCCTTCCACTATTTGATGGCTTCTCCTTTTCATCATCTGCGTTGTTCCCTTCTCCTTCTTCTTTTTCTTCGTTTTCTTCCTCATTTTCATCGGCCTGATTTTCATCCTCTATTTTCCCTCGATTTATCCCGTCTGATTCAGTTTGTTCTTCATCATCATTCTGTTCTGAACGACTTTGGTTTTCCTTCATGTTATTTTTATTTTGCTCAGAATCGTCCTCATTTTCATTGGGGTAATCTTCTATAGAAATTAGTTCTCCAGACNTTTGATGGCTTCTCCTTTTCATCATCTGCGTTGTTCCCTTCTCCTTCTTCTTTTTCTTCGTTTTCTTCCTCATTTTCATCGGCCTGATTTTCATCCTCTATTTTCCCTCGATTTATCCCGTCTGATTCAGTTTGTTCTTCATCATCATTCTGTTCTGAACGGCTTTGGTTTTCCTTCATGTTATTTTTATTTTGCTCAGAATCGTCCTCATTTTCATTGGGGTGATCTTCTATAGAAATTAGTTCTCCAGACTGACCTTTGTTATTCTCTTCTTTGACATTTTCTACAATTTCATATGGTTTTGGTCGAATTGCGTATGTGTAAGGTTCTTTCTCACTCTCCAGACTTTTTTCATTACTAGTCCCGATAAATTTGTATGGAAAGCCTGCATTTCCCCGAGGCGATGGATTTTCATTTACCCAGTAAGGAATTTCGATTTGCCTTATTTTTTCAATTGGATATATAATGTCCTTTCCATTTTCTTTTGAGTTTCTTATGATTAGAATTCTTCGAATGGGGAGGAGGGACCTTTTGGCCTTTTTATTATATTTGGAACTTATTTTTTTCCTATTCAGCTGATTGTTCTCTATGTCCTTTGTATTGAGTATAACTTTGATATTTTCTATAATTTTTGTATTATTTTTACATGTTTTATCGGTCGTATGATTCTGACTACTTTCTGAACTTGTTGTTTTTAATTCCGAATCGTTATTTTTCTGAGGCTGATTTCCTTTTATTTTATTATAAGTTGGTTTCAAATTATGTGCTTCTTTGGTATCTTTAATATTATTTTTCATACTTTCAAATGGTAACATGCGCACTGATTTTTCTGACATATCCGTCAATGTATTAATGTCTTTTGCAAATGTTGGTATCACAAACTCGTTCGTTTTATTTTGAATGCTCGAATCTTTTAAATAAATTATATTCCCGTTTGATATATCTGGATTTGATGTATCCGATTGACGTATTCGAATTTTTTTGGATGTTTTTGTAATACCTTTGGGATATGTTTCCCCATTAAAAGATTTATTTTGAAAATTAATATTATTTATTGATAGTTTATCTTTGCCGAACTTAATATTTCCTTCATTTGATATTTGTATTAATGTTGGCATAATATCAAAATTTTGATGAACAAATTGATTACTTGAATCGAATTTATCTGAATTAGCTTTATTTATTTCAAAAAAATTCTCATTTTTATTTTCTCGATTTTCAAAATCTTTAATAAATGCATTATAATGCATGCCAATTGTATTTTTAGATTTCTTACTGTTCGTTGTAATATGTTGGTTTTGGTTTTTAAAATTATTATTTTGTTGTATTTTTTCAAGTTCAATGAATTTGTCGGGCTGCGAATTGAGGATAACTGACTTAGGTCTGGCTTCTGGATAGTGATGGTCAACCGACTGTTTCAAAAAAGAATTACTTTTATTCCTCAGTACATTTTGAAAATTGGTATTTGTTAACATTTCGTGTAGAAAGTCCGCTGCAGTATCATTCCTGGGATGTCCTATGTTTAAATAAGTTTTTAACAAAGTAGTTGGTTGTATGTCTTTGGAATTGATAATATTAACCCGCTGACCTTCATATTGATTTTCTTGAATATAAGGCATATTTTGTTCCATGGTTTTTACGAAATCGACTTGTGGACTCCTATAAGTAAAATGAACACTATTTGGATCTTCCAAGTATTTATTTTGATAGTTATCATAAGCAATATTGTGCATACTTGTTTCAAAAGTAGGCACAAGGGGTGATATTAAACTAGTGCTTTGTGGTCTTAAGAAGTTGTTATTAGGAATCACATTATGATCTTCATGCTCATAATTTGGTACAATAGTATTTGCTTTAAGATTTATAATATTTTTTTGTATATTTGCATTATTTGTTATGGTACTAGGTCTATTAGGGTATTTGTATATTTTATTGCGATTTTCTGTATTTTTATTTCTATGGAAATCATTATTATAAATATGGTTAAGGTCTACGTTTGGAATAATTAGGGAATTATTTCTATTACTATTGTATTTATCAATTAGCTCTTGTGTTTTCACTCTTACTTTGTTCCCATCGATAAAGTAGCCAGTTTTTGGTACACCAATATTTTCATCGATGTTATGAGAATTCCAAAATTGATTTTTGTTATCCTCAAAAACACTTGTAATTGTGTCCATGTTGTTTACATTTGAATTTATTTTCGGAGCCGTCAATTTTCCATTTTCATTATAGCGATTTACTCCAGTATTGAACTCATTAGTTAGATTTTCTTTTGTATCAAAAATACCTCCTTGTAAATTAATGTTAATATCATTTTGATGCCTAGGATAATGCACGTCAAAAGCTTCTATATGCACGTCATTATTTACATTTCTATGTACTCCCATATTCACACTATTTTCTTTAAGATTATCAACGTGAGGATTTGCTTCTTTTAGACTATTTCTTGGGACATATATTACTCCTCCCTTGTCATTATAGAAGGGCACTAAATTGTAGTTTACTCTTTCATTCGATGATTCTTTTGATTTTTCCAAATCATCTGCATATATATTTGAGTCGACCTGGAATCGATGTCGTCCGCCACTAATTTTTTCTTTTCTATGACCACCTTCAATTTTAAACTTTTTATGTCGATTTTTCTCTTTTGTAAATATTCGAAGTAAAAGTTGAACTAACATGAAACTGTCGATTGAACAACCTGTCATATTCGAATAATAATTTTGAGAACAAATTTTGTGCATGTCTCGAGACATGAATTTTGATCCTTTTACCATTTTACTGATTTTCTGAATTATTTTATTTTATTTTTTCTTTCTAATTACCTACCTAGTCTAGGATCATTTGGATATTTTTAATACTATAGACTACAATGGTCGCTTTATATGTTTTTGTGCTGTGTATAAAATAATATACAAGTATTTTGAGGTTCAACTATTTATTTTGGTGTGGCTTTGATGCATTTCCTTTTGGTGTCGTTAGGTTTGCGATCTACGTTTACTTTTAGAAATAATAATAAGGAAATCAGCTTTCTACGTTTATTGGATCTCAAGATATACCTAAAGAAATCTCACATTGCAAGTCCAATTTTGGTTTGTTGAGTTCATCTATTTTATCCATCTCAATATCTAATAGAAGAAAAAGTCGTATCTACTCATCTTGCCAACTACTAGGTACTCATTAGGAATTTGTTAAAGGAAAAACTAACAAAAAATTCAATTCCTTTCAAAAACACATCAATCAAATATTCCAGATTTAGGAGAGTATTTTCGAGCATTTCGGAAAAACATTTTTGACTCTGGCACTCCTGAAAAATTTGCAAAAAATTTGTTGCGACCCTTGTTAGGTCAACGAAATCCGAAATTTTGACGGTAAATTATAACTAATTAGGGGTCAAGATTTTTTTTCGAAATGAGTTGAAAATATTGTGTTCCCCCCAGTATGACACTACACTATGTAATGTGCAGTATTGCTGCATTTCCTTTTGGTGTCGTTAGGTTTACGATCTCTGTTGTGTATGCAATATGCTGAAACTAGAGATTTGGGCAAGATGGATGGAGGATCCCATTGCCTAAATCTATAGTTTCACATTTGGTCCGTGTGTGTGTCTATCCATAAACAAGATATCTAATAAATGAAATGTGCTGGAGACTGCAAATTTGGTATCTATGTCACTTTTCTCACCAAAAATGAACCACGACACTTTTATTTGAAATCTAATAACTGACGTTGTTGCTTTTTAGCGACTTCACGAATACTTGAAAGTTAATGTCTATGCATATCAATTATTATATGCATGGACACCACTCTATTTCGAATTGAAATCAAATCTATCGTTGTCCCTTTTCAAGAATCGAATCATGCCTTAATAGAGAAAGGCAAATGCTGGAAACTTGAAATTTTATGCCTATGTAGCTGGTAGCTATGCCTTTCTTTGCATAAAACGCGCCACAAACTTTTGGTTAACATTAAATATAGGTACTGTTGGCGATTTTCACAAAAAGTCTAAAAAGAAAACGTCATGTGCAAGAAACTTTAAATTTGATACGTATGAGCACAACAGTTTTCAGCCTATTGCAATACATTCTTCTTATTTTCTATGTGGATAAGTAAAGTCGTGTGATGTTCACACCAGATTTTTCAAATAATAATATATAGGTAAATCTTACTTATTATTGTGAAGAAAAAAGAAACTCATTGAAGAATAAGTATTTTTCATAAGAATTAAAAAGAATTGAAAATATGGGTAATTTTTTTTTTTTTTAAATATTATTCCGGATTAAAAATTATGAAAATATTTATATTTTTAACGAGAAACACTTTTGATAATTCACTCATTAATTGCGAAATAATATTATTTATCAATGAACTAACAATTTATTTTGAAATCACGCGGTGTGTTTGTACCTATAGACCGAATTGAACGATCGCATCGTTGTATTTATTACAGTCGACACCTAGTCACTGAGTCAGTTAACCAGTATCCAAGTAGTCTGTAGAACCGCATCTGTTCATTATGAAAAATCGCCAGTACAGGCACTTTGTCAAGAAATTACCTGAACTGGTGCTATAAAACAGACTGTGGTGAAGTGTGGTGGTCTAATCCTACTGATTTATTATGTCGTCTGCGAAGTATTCCGCAATCCGCATTTGATGCAATGCATTTGCGCAAATGCATGAAGCACTGTAAACGTGTGATGCTGGTAGATTCGATTGTTTCTAGGATTCGGCACAAGGCCCGAAATGTGCAACAATTTTTCCGAATTGATGCAATAGTTTTTAACGATCACAGCAAACTTCACGAGAAGAACAAGTTTGTTTATTTTACCAATATAAGCGTTCAGATGCACAAATATTTGCAAATAGGCGTGCCATAATCCTCAGCTAGTGAAACATCAAGGGTTTATGCACAAATATTTGCAAATATGCGTGCATAATCCTATGCTAGTGAAACATCAGGGGTTTATGCACAAATATTTGCAAATAGGCGTGCCATAATCCTATGCTAGTGAAACATCAAGGGTTTATGCACAAATATTTGCAAATAGGCGTGCCATAATCCTACACAAGTTAGGATATCTCTTTCTGATCGAAAAAAAATAAACAAAAAAATATGTATTTTTTAATACGAAATTCAATACCACAGTCAAAAATATAAGGTTTTATTTTTTTAAAAACAGAGTTCACAGAGTTGACTTTGAACACAACACTGAAAACGACATTGGGGGAAAAAAACAAGGTCACAATAAAATTTCGGCTCAAAAAAATAAGGAGGGTTTGTATTGAACGTTTTCTTCCTTTAAAATGTCTCACTCTGTATAATGATTCGACAAATGGGGATCGGGTGTGAAAACTGTAAAACTCTGTAGATTTGCCACTGTGGTACTTTTTCGGTAGGTACTACCTACCGAAATTATAAACAACTCGGATATATCAATTTCACCATGTATTGAAAAATAGATCGTCATAAATAAATTACATATTTTAATGACCTTTATTTATTTAGATTGCTTTGGAATAGTCATGAAAAAGAGATACCTACTCCACCTCAAAATTTGATAATTTACGTTTCAATGTATACAAAATCCTTACATAAAAGAATTCGTTTTCCGAAAAATAGAATTCGAGCTGTGACATTGAGCGTCAGTTCTAGTTAGCGGAGACCGATTTTCATAAAATTTGGTATGTATGAATGAATGTACCATATAGGGTTCCATAAATTTTAATAAGTGCCGTTTTTATTCCATTTTAGGATTCTTGAAAGGTAATATCAAATTGTGTGTGTGTGTGGGGGGGTCTGATTAGTTCAAAAATCCGTTTTTTAATTTTTTAATTCTAGCCTTAGCCATTGATAAAATGACGCGCCAAATGAAAATATATAGAAACATTGCCTCGAAACGTTTCGCAGCCGAGAACCTCGCAACATTTTGAGGTGACTGTGTGTTAATTTGTGTGTTAAAAAAAGTATTTAAGTTTTATTTCTATTATTGAAGAGTATTGGACTTATTATTATTATTTGTTTATTTTATTTCTCATAGTTAAATGGTATCTTCCGAATGTAGATCTATGGGCCATTTTCGTGGCAAACATGGATCTATTTTTAATAGATGATATTGGAGTTAAGAGGAATGTGTTAGAAATCTTCGTACTAAGCGGCAATTTTCGAGGAGAACTGATTTCTGCATTTCATGAATGAGGTAGGATGGAATGTGGATTTTCTTTGTGTGTTGGTAAAAGCTGGGATGGATGACACCGTTAGTAGAAATTACCACGGGGATTGTTTCACGGCTCATATTCCACATGTTACTTATTTCGATGGCCAGATGTCATATTTAGAGTCTAATTATGCCGCCCCCTAAAAAAAATGCAATCAATTTGTACATATTAGCGTCTTGTATTGAAAAGCGTCCCGTCCAAAAAAGCAACGTTAGATAATCCAGTCGCATGCGTAATTAAATGAATATGTTCCCATTGCACGCTTTCAGTACGATTTGAGATTTTGTGCGCCACGTTTTTTGTCGTTTACGACAGAGACAATTAAAGAATAATTTGAACAGTTAATTTCGTATTAATCAGTAATATTATATTCACTGAAGTTACGCGGCATCGGGTATGCTAAGTAATAGGATGGGAGTCCATTAGTGGACACAATATGTGGTTTGTTTTTCTGGTAGCATTCAGTCTGTGAGGAGAAATTAATAGCTGTTGTTGATAGACGTTATCCTTATATATTTAATATTTCTGTGTAATACACGCTCATTCAACATAATTGGATGGATTTCAAAAAATCACAACTCTGTTATTTTTCAAGATACAGATTTTTTATTTGTCTCAAATTGTTCACAAGAATGGGGATTTTTATCAATGTTCAATTTTTGAAGATTACATCAAGCATGTGGCGACAATCTGCTGCAATGCAATTATTATTCATTTTTTTGTGGAAGTTTCTAATCGATATGTCCCGAGGGAAGCGGTTGATTTCGTTATAACTGATTTCTTTCAAATCGTGTAGGGTTTCTGATTTTTCTTTGAAGATTTTCTTTGTTGATATACCCATAAAAAAGTCACAGTGGGACAATAGGTCAGTGGAGTTGGGAGGCTAGGTGAAGCCACCACACCATGAAAACGGGCGGCCCGCAATTTTTAGACTAAACTAATTTAATGGTTTGTCTGTTATGGACACAATGTTTCTATCCCCACCCGTCTAGGATGTCGCAAAGTACAACCCATTTCTAAAAGATACTCGTCAATTGAATGACGCTGTATTATCATCACTCTTTGCGTTGTTTTTTGGCTTCATTAACTATTGCTCGTGCTTGATTGTCTTTTAAAGGCTTTGGCTTATCCCTGATTGTGAAAGATTTTCTTTGAATTTCTAGAACATCATTCAAAATTCTTACGTCATCTAAGAATTTTGTATCAAATGCCATATCTCTGATTGCCTTTAATTTCTCATCAAAATTGTATATTCCGAAGCTATCACGAACTGATTTATAAAGTTCATAGGCGTTCTGAAATATGATAAAATAAAAGCAGTTTTTAGAAAATGGAAATTGAAAAGGCAGATTTATTCATTTAAAACACTTGTGTGTTCCACATAAATTTGATAGCCTTTTCATAGGAGAGCAAACTAATTATCTCTAAATATTAAATGTTGTCCATCGGCAGAGTGGAAGCAGTTCTCAGAAAATGAAAATTGAAAAGGTAAATTTATTCATTTAAAACACTTGTGTGTTCCACATAAATTCGATAGACTTTTCATAGCAGAGCAAACTAATTATCTCTAAATATTAAATGTTGTCTATCGATAGAGTGGAAGCAGTTCTCAGAAAATGGAAATTGAAAAGGTAAATTTATTCATTTAAAACACTTGAGTGTTCCACATAAATTCGATAGACTTTTCATAGCAGAGCAAAATAATTATCTCTAAATATTAAATGTTGTCCATCGACAGAGTGGCGTAAAAGTAATCTACAAAATTTAGCCTTAGAAAACCCTCGTTATTAATTCCATTTGAATTAAAAGGAAATAATTATTGTAACAATGTACTGGCAAATAAAATTAATCGTTCACTATGTAAATCATCCTTATTGCA
>CM022881.1:12870891-12895735 GCA_012654025.1 Pachypsylla venusta | reverse complement strand
TTCTGCCATTGTGTTGTTTTGGTTGGTTTCAGTTGACGTAACTCCAACTCTTTCCAACTTTTCGCGCACTTCTCTCTTGATTGTCTCTAGAGCTTCATCGGTTAAAAATTTGTTGTTGACAATAGTTTGTCTTTGATCTGCAATTCTTTGTTCAGTAACCGTAACACTGGGGTATTCTACAACGAACGCTTGGTGTAGTTTTTGGCGGAAAGCTGTTGAGACTGTTTCGGGTCGTGCGATATAGTAATATGTGCGCATGATTTATGTGTTAATATCTTGGGTCCACTTCATACGCACTCGTTTTCTTCCCGCTAATATGGTCTCAGGTAATAAGACATTGCCTAAGTGAGAAGCACTCCTAGCAGTCACAGTCCTTCTGGATGTATTTTGACTTTTATTATTTGTGTCGGCATTTTGATTGTTTCCGGGTATCGCGGTCGCGGTCTGCCGCATTCTTCTTGTCTCCTTACGATCACTATGGCTCATCTCACCTGCCCCCTCCTAGGCCGGATGCTGGCTACGCCCTTGTACCTTTAACCTCTATCTGATTATTATAATCCCTCTGGCCGATTTCGTTCAGTTGTATTTTCATGTTTGTGATTCTTGTTTTTAACTCTTTATTTTCACTTTCGCTTTTTTCAAGCTTTTTTCCATGAGCACCAGTTTCTGGTCCAAAGCTTTCACTGTTCTATTCGCCTCATCTACTTTGTCACCGTAAAAATTCAGAGTAGCTTCAAATTCTTCTAATTTTTTACTCATTTTCTTCTCAAACTGGTCAAACTTTCTGCTCATCATCTCCATTAACTTAGTTGACGTGTCTTCTCCTTCTTTAGTTTGAGAGTTTTCTTGAGGTCTTATGCGTTTTAACTTTTCTTCTTTACATGTAACACACCGCCAGGCAATTTGCCTATCTAGTCCCATTGACCGCCATGATCTTTCGCTCACAGTAGTACAATCAAAGTGGTAACCTTTGTTACATTTACCACAGAGGGCGAAATCCCCATCCACCGGAAGTGTCAAATTGCAGTCTCCACAATTCATAGCTACTACTACTAATATATCGTTAACACAATCAGTGTTAGTTTACAAGAAAAAAGAATAGAGGAAGCAGATGTGTACAATTAAAATAATCTACTGATAACAATAAGATAGAAACCGGTCTAAATATTTTATTTATGTGTTAAGGCCTTTTTAGTTTTGATTCAGTAATTCAATCGATAAGTTTTTGTAACAAATTTAATCAATTTATTATTGACGCAAATTTTTAATTTTTAAATATTATTTTTTATTTGTTTTCAAAAATTTTATCAACGGTTTTATTTAGTATTACCAATTTTGTTTTGGTTACTGTTTATTATAATTTTCTTTTAATCCTTGTTTATATCTATAAAATTCAAAATGTCTACCAATTTAGTAATTTAATCTAAAGTTAACATTTTTTGGAAAAATTGAAATAATTTGAGTTTTTCATAAGTATTATACAATTTTATAATGTTTAATATAAAAAAACAATATTGCAAAAAGTTTCACTTTAATAACAGTGTTCCAAGTTTTATTTCTTTGATCAGTTAATTTTCTAAGTAAAATTTTGTGGAAATTAATAACTTTTTCACTGAGATCGAAGCTTTCAGTTACACTTTGGATACTTAAAAAAGTTTTATTAACAAAATTGTTTTATTAACGAAAGAGAGAGAGAGAGAGAGAGAGCGGGAGACAGAGAGAGGACTTGTGTGGGGGTATTTTTGTAAAATAATAAACCCATGTGTCACATTGGCAGAGTTTTTATAACATATCGAGATATACACACTTTCAGAATAATAAAATCCTGTTCAAGTTTCATTTTGCTCGGGAAAACTTCAACGATCAGTAGTGAACGATTGTCGGTTGTGCGATTAATCGTACAACGATAATTATTGTTGCTATTTTGCCGGAATTTATTGACAGAACGTCGAACCACAATGACTCGCTTGTTTTTACTTTCGCTCTATGAGCAAAGTATCTAAATGTAATATTTATTATATAAAATGAGTGTATGTGAACGTTAAAGAAAAATATACTTGAGTTCTTGAGCACCTTTTACTTGAGTAGATCAAATCCCCTTTTATAATGTGGTATTAACAGGGCCACAATATGCCATGTCCATTGTTTCTGTTCAGAAATGAAGGAGGTTCATAATAAATATTGCTAAAAAAAACACTCTCTGTGACCGAATATTTTCCTCGTTAAGCTGTTTAATGAGTTGGCATATCTTAGAGAAAATAAATGCAATAACGGCGAACGAATATATTATTCACCTCTCTCTGGAACAACTATTTCAGTAATTTTCAAAGATTAAATTGAAAAAGAAATATGTATAAACTACAATTAATTTGATGAGCCGCGAGCGCTTTCGTCAGTTACGACATTCTCAAGTGAACTGAGTCATTTACGACATTCTCAAGTGAACAGTTCACTTGAGAATGTCGTAACTGACGAAAGCGCTCGTGGCTCATCAAATTAATTGTAGTTGATACACGAAAATACATTCTCAAGTGAACAGTTCACTTGAGAATGTCGTAACTGGCAAAAGCGCTCGTGGCTCATCAAATTAATTGTAGTTGATACACAAAAATACATTCTCAAGTGAACAGTTCACTTGAGAATGTCGTAACCTGCAAAAGCGCTCGTGGCTCATCAAATTAATTGTAGTTGATACATAAAAATACATTCTCAAGTGAACAGTTCACTTGAGAATGTCGTAACTGACGAAAGCGCTCGTGGCTCATCAAATTAATTGTAGTTGATACATGAATTTTTTTCAATTTAATATTTCATAATGACTACAAACATCCTAAACATCTCTAAACTTAATTTTCAAAGATTTTTATTGCACGATCATCCCGTTACAGTTGTCCTAAGCAAAACGCTCCTTAAGAAATTTGTACATACTCTATTTATTGGATATTTTCTCTAACAACGATTCAGTCATTATAATTTGTTGCTGAAATCACCACAAGATTACAAAAGATTGTGCCGGTTTGTGTGACTGAGCGGGTATTGGTGCGTGGTCACCAATATTTTTGTCAATTTTTAAAAATAATATATTTATTAGATGACTATTCAATATAGTTCTTAGATGTATTGTCTTTGAAGAGTCGACTCATTTCAAAAAGATGATTCCACTCGTGAGTCGATTCATGAGTCGACTCGTGGATGACTAGCCCATCCCTATTCAGAAGTAAATGAGCCTATTTTGAATGTGAATCACGGAGGCAAAAATCAAAGTAACATTTCTTGCTGTCCGGAAACGTCCGATGTGCCAAACCATTTATTTTTACATTTTCAAAAAAAAAAAAATTCTCTATTGTGTTATTCTTTCCTCTGCTCAGGAAGTAAATTTTGTCGAGTTATATTGACATGTGTTTGAGTTGAATTACATTGGTTGTCAAAGTCAAGCGGTATCATCAGCGGCATACCTTGCAAGGTGGCTTTGGAGGAGTAACATTTTTCAAACAGGGTGTTTTTCCAGTTATGAGACCTGTAGAGAAAAAATAAAATATTACTCTTTTATGGAAACATTGCGTTTCAAAAGTTACGTTTGATTCCACTATAATCTGTGATGGGAATAATGTTATTTCTGTGGATCAATATTATTATCATGTGTGGGTGTCCTTAATTTTGTTCCGGTTGATTCCACTATAATCTGTGATGGGAATAATGTTATTTCTGTGGATCAATATTATTATCATGTGTGGGTGTCTTTAATTTTGTTCCGGTTGATTCCACTATAATCTGTGATGGGAATAATGTTATTTCTGTGGATCAATATTATTATCATGTGTGGGTGTCTTTAATTTTGTTCCGGTTGATTCCACTATAATCTGTGATGGGAATAATGTTATTTCTGTGGATCAATATTATTATCATGTGTGGGTGTCTTTAATTTTGTTCCGGTTGATTCCACTTTAATCTGTGATGGGGATAATGTTATTTCTGTGGATAATTATTATTATCATGTGTGGGTGTCTTCAATTTTGTTCCGTTTCCGGTTGATTCCACTTTAATCTGTGATGGGGATAATGTTATTTCTGTGGATAATTATTATTATCATGTGTGGGTGTCTTTAATTTTGTTCCGGTTCCGGTTGATTCCACTTTAATCTGTGATGGGGATAATGTTATTTCTGTGGATACTTATTATTATCATGTGTGGAGTCTTAAATTTTGAAATTGACGTCAATTTTTGATTTGTCGATGTGGGGAGGGAGACGTATCATTTGCGAAGCAAAAGTTGTCGGATTGTACACAAGTTTCCATTTGTCTAGAATCTCCCTCTCTTTCTCAGTTTACAAAATTAATGTACTAAAGGTAGCAACATTGTTCATAGTTAAGGTGAATCTCTGTTAGCTTATAACCTGGAAACCCTAGCTTTCCGTAGAAAATATTAGAGATTATGAGTTTCGGGACTGGAACGATCACAATCCCGGGATCCCGGGACTGGTCCCGGGATTTGAAAAAAATTGGAAACCTCCCAAATATCAAGTAGAAGTAGGTAGTTACTATAATAAGTACACAAAATAAAAATAAAAAATCAAGTTTTTAACTTAAGAGATGTGTGTGCAGTGGAACCACCAAGAGTTTTCAAAATAGCATCACATTTTTTACACTTTGCATTTTTACCGTCTTTAGACACTGAAAAATGACTCCAAGCGGATGAAGGGTCTGATTCTTTTTTGTGCGATATAAAACCGTCCATTTTAAAAAGATGTTAGAATATATTAGAACATTAAAAATTAAGCCTTTGCACACTTTTACAAGTCAGATGATAGAAAGAAACTGAAACAAGTGAAATACCGACTGCTTTGTTTTTACCAAAATGCTAGGTATCTATTTTTGGATAATTCGCCAGAGTCATACAAACAACAAATTGTTTTTTTTTTTATTGAATGGCAGATGACAGGACATCGACTTTCATGTAACGTTCAAAGTTGTTGTATGGGGAGTTTTGGGCCTCATTTTCAATTCAATAAAAAAGTATGCTTTTTGTTTGTTTTTATTATATCACTGTCAATCCCGAAAATCCCGGGATTGGATGGCGAATCCCGGGATTAAAATTTTAACCTTTTTCGGGCGGGATTCCGGTATCCCGGGATCGTAATCTCTAGGAGGAATGTAACGCCAGGATGAGCAGTCAAATAAGATTTAATCGCATTTTGTGGTTTTAACAATTAAACTTTTACATTTTCATTNATGACAGGACATCGACTTTCATGTAACGTTCAAAGTTGTTGTATGGGGAGTTTTGAGCCTCATTTTCAAATTCAATAAAAAACTATGCTTTTTGTTTGTTTTTATTATATCACTGTCAATCCCGAAAATCCCGGGATCAAAATTTCAACCTTTTTCGGGCGGGATTCCGGTATCCCGGGATCGTAATCTCTAGGAGGAATGTAACGCTAGGATGAGCAGTCAAATAAGATTTAATCGCATTTTGTGGTTTTAACAATTAAACTTTTACATTTTCATTTAAAAAAATTCTTTAGTTTATTCGTTTTCTCGTAATTCATACAAATTTCGAATCCTTCTCTGCAATGGAAGAAGTGATCTAACAAACCTGTTATTCCTAAATTTGAATGTGTTTCTTCAATCAGGAACAGTATTGTAATGTCACCTAATAATGAAAAAAGATTTACCTTACCGACACATAAATTGTTTAGGTAAAGTGTCCATAAGCGACATTCCTCCACAAGTCCATGGTGGTAACAAAATGGGACGTACAGTTTCAAAGAAGCCTTTTCGCTTCATTAATAGACCCTTTTATTTTTTAGTCACTGAATTATCCTGTATGTACAGGTTATGGTTACAAGTTTTAGTTGCATCCAGTAGTATGGATACTTGTAACGGATATGATTGACTGACGGAAGATTCTGCGTGCCACATACCGAGTTCTGACATATTCTATAATATGCATGCAAAACTATATTATGCACTGATAAATATCGATGTAAAATGAAGATTTCCAATTACAGTCGTCAAGTTATTCGCAAGACATAGACATAGGTAGTAGATATGTTTGGTGAGTGAACTGATAAATTGCCACCTTTCTTATTGTCAGGATTTATAAAACAAACGTATACATATTTGATATTATGTTTTTGATGAAGAACCTGAGCTTGAAGCTGGTGAGGATGATCCTCCTCTTACGGCGACTGCAGAAGTTCAAGAAGATTATTCAAGACCTAACAGAGTGCTGGTGGTTCATTGAAATTTAGACATCTAAAGTCAGTTTAAGCGTCCGTGAGTTATCTTGCTACAAAAAGATAAAAGCTATTAAAATAACAGGACCTCACTTTATTCGGCCAACTATTAAATAAATATTACCTTTACCAATTTCTTTTGAAGAACTCGAGCTTGAAGCTGCAGAGGAGGACGCCGCTGCGGAAGCTGCGCTTGTGGCTGAAGATGATCCTGCTCCTGCTGCTAAAGCAGAGGAGGCCGCTGCTACTGCAGATGATGCAGCCTTTACAACACCTACCAACAGAATGGGTCACGAATCAATTTTTTTCGATGAGTGACTTTCAAATATTTTACGAGGTCTTTACAATACTTTTCTCGTCGTCCTCACTGATGTTCTTGTTTCTTTCAATATCCCTTTTCCTTGTGAGGACTCACATTGCATTAGATTTCACACCGGATGAAACTAAGTGATTACACTTATTGATAACAATTCCTCGGGGTGTTTATGAAAATACTTTAAGTATCGCGTCGGACAATTTGTGGCAATGTTGAGAAGGAGATATTTTTAATTTAAAGAGTCTTACTTTCCGTGTACATCACAGACAGTGATGGTGATGGAAGGGTTGGGTGGCATATTATGCTACTGGAGGACGCCTTTCCTTCCATGTCTCCTATGTATATTTTCAATGATTAAAAAATTATACTCTCTTATTGGATCATTTGTAAGGATTAACTCCCGATGCAAGAATCATTATTTAAGCACTACTGGTTAATTTATAAATTTTCACAAACTCAACTCTATAAAATATACACTCTATTGTTAAAACTGGAGTTAAAATTTTTATTTACTTTAGATTAGGGCCTTCTGTTGGAAGGAAAAAATATTTTAATATCACCAGGTTACCCTTAATGATTACCTGACTTGGTGTTTGATACGGTGACAGAAGACGCTGAGGCCAATGAAGATGTTCCGCCTATTGAAAAAAGAAAGGATTTTTTAAGTGACCAAAATATAAACAAAATGGATCCTTGTTCGATGATATAACTTAAAGACTGTCAATTGGGATGATTTTTGTGCCTCAGTCTACACAAGGAATATCATGTCAATTTTTTCGTGTATTGTATGGCTATAAAGTAATCAGATGACAAGTCGCGAAACAACTACTCCCAAGGATGCAGTAGAAACCGTGTGTGTGTGTTTTTTTTTTATATAAAACTATGATCTGCACATTAGTGCCAATGATATATCTACCTGTTGCCGTTGAGGCGGCAGCTGATGTGACCGCTGATGCAGATCCTTTAACTTTTGACAATACTCCACTTGTTGCACCAGAAAATGTAGTTCCTGCTCTGCTGACTGATTCTTTAACTCCTAAAACGGTTGGATTAATAATGTGTCCTGTTGTGTCCTTTATGCTCGAGGCAACACCTCCAGCTGTTGACAATGACGTAGATACAGCGCCAGCTATGCTCGAACCAACTGATCCTGAAATATTTGGATGGATAAGCAATGTGTTAGATTCTAATTCGACTAGCGGGTCAGTGTGAATATAAATTATCTTCAATGATATCCAATTATCCATTAATCAGTCATTAGCTATGTACCTGCTATTTGAGTGCCTTCAATTAATGTATTTTTGACGACATTTACCCCTTGAGTTCCTGTTCGCATAATAGTTGAACCAACTGGACTTATTGTTGCGCCTGAAATGAAACCAAAATATAATAGAACACACTGTCTGCTTTGCAATGAGTCCTTTCCTTGTCCCTTCCTTTTTGTAAATTTTGTTTTATTTGATCCAGTTTCAAATTCGTAGATAACTGTAGAATTGATAATCGCATAACCAGAATTTTGCGAACTATCAAACTTGTGAACTATCAAACATTGATTTATTTTCAACGTTCAGTCGTGATAAATTTTGGGATATCGGTAATTAATGTCGATTTTTTATTCGGCTATAACTATATCTTTAATAGAACGGCTTATTTGGAAATATTTCAAACTTTGTTCACATCAGTGACAATTGTTTTGTGTATGACTGATCCTTGATTCGAACTTACAGAGGGAACAGTTACAACTGGGGCAATGCAAAAAACCTTTCTGGAAATAAATGTTCAAAACAGTATGAAGGATATTTAATTTTCTTTGGCGTGAAATCTGTGAATTGGAAATATGTTCCGCTGTTAAAAGATACATCGAAACTCTAGTATACGCGCCGCTTGAAGCGAGAACTAGCGTGAGCTTGTAAAGGACAACCGTACATTTCTGCAATAAGAATATACATGACGACAGTTAAAAGTTATGAGAAAAAATAATCCATTTAACAGTCGAAATCTGCAAATCGTAAATTTTTTTTTGTGTGATCATTAGCCAAAGAAATATTGAAATTTTAATTTTGGACTAGGTAATTAAAATTTGACAATTCTCAGATAAGGTGGTGATAGACTGTTTAGGGTTCTCACTGGACTGTCTTTTCTTCTTTTATTATTTTCAAAGTTGTTAATTGTCTGACCATTTAGATATGTAGTAAATTTCACTCCGTTGAACTGGTTCTTACTTGTAACGTCCTCAACGACAGTTTTTTTAATGACTGTACTTTGTTCTGCACTTGTAGCGGGAGAGATTCCTAGCAGTGGGGTCGAAATTGCAGGTGTCACAATGCCTCCTATAAGAATATTTATATTGAATGAGAAATTTAAGTGTCAATTGTCTCCACTCTGATTATTATGCGATTATATTTGTCAATTTCCCTTTATCCTGTCTAAATGAAGAATAATCAAACATGCACTGAACCAATACCTTTAGCTTTCCAGTACGTAGGACGTGTATGGAAGAACCGTCCGATATCTTTGAAAAGTTACATCTACGGAGATGTGGTTTTCGTCACAAGCCCCCTTTAGCGTTCAGGCTATTTCCAGATATCTACAGTGGAACATGAATTATGTCAGGAGATAATTAATTTTGGACTATTTAATATTTTTGGGTTTTTGCACTCCACTGAATGTGAAAGAATTAGTGTCGATGTAAATGTGTAAATATCAAAGCCTCGGACAACTTAGAATAAGAGCTGAATCAATTTATTGGACTGGTGGAATATCTGTGACAGCCACAAATGTTGTGGCTTGAGATCATATATACGAACAGATGATACGTATAATTTATTTTTGATCAACGTGAAACATTTCATGTTCAAAATTTCTCTTGCCGAAGAGTTATTTCGATTGCTTTTATTGTCCCAGCTGTAGCGATACTTGTTATTATGTTTAATAAGCATTCCCTGATTAGAGGACTCATTAGTTGTTTTAGTTGGGCACTATATTATAGAGCGTAGTATCTTGAAAAGCTTTTTCAACCACAGTTTTCTTAATGACAGATCCTTGATTTGTACTTATTGATGGAACTGTAAACTCGTATATATTAGTGATGGGTACAGTGAGATGAATTCGAACCGGACTTATTGGAGGAGCTGTAACAATCATAGCTGGTATACCCGGTGATATAACTCTTTCTATATCAAAATGGATATAAACTCGAATATATTAGTGATGGGTACAGTGAGATGAATTCGGACCGGACTTATTGGAGGAGCTGTAACAATCATAGCTGGTACACCCGGTGATATAACTTTTTCTAAATCAAAATAAATATAAACTCGAATATATTAGTGATGTCTACAGTGAGATGAATTCGAACCGGACTTATTAGAGGAGCTGTAACAATCATAGCTGGTATACCCGGTGATATAACTCTTTCTGAATCAAAATGGATATAAACTCGAATATATTAGTGATGCCTACAGTGAGATGAATTCGAACCGGACTTACAGAGATGATATTTATGATTGAGAGAAAATTATCTAAAAATATGAAAAATATTATTTTACATAAAAGTACAGATTAAATAATACACGTTCAGCGAAGACACGCCTGACAGGGACACTCCCTGTCCCCCCTGTGAGGTGTGCATCATGCAACTGTGTTATGGAAACTTGGATAAACTGGTTATTCCTCATCCACTACAGAAGTTGCGAGTTTCTATTAAAATGATATCTGTGTATTTAGTTCTGTGCTTCTGTAGGAATCGATCCTCCTAGCTACTCGATGGGGATTTTGTCAGTTCCTCACAACTGTACTTTATTAATGTGACTATTTGTCAATGAGATTGGCAGTCGTGTGTAAAATCCAGGAAGTATTTGAAATATTGGAAAATTTTGAGGACTTTTACCTGACTTATTATCAACAACAGTTTTCTGCACAATTGATTTTGATGTTCCACTTGTAATTCCAGACACACTTGGAACAATAACTGAACTGCTGATAATAGGGGAGATTGCAGGTGCTCCCGCCGAACTACCTGAAAAAACAATCTTGCTAAATACAAAAATATGACCACAGAAATGGAAGTCCTAACTCCAACGGATTTTGCTGAGAGTCTTCCGTTTTATAGAGGTTGGTGTTCATCCCATCAAAACAAAGACGTATAATCAGTACTCGTATGCTTACTATCTTCGTATTTACATAACCTAACGCTTGTAGATATTGCCTATTATACCCCACCATTACAGTTGCCGGATTCTAGAAATACACAATCTAGTCTGGATACTCGGATATAAATATAAGAGTGAATGTCTGTTTGTTCGCTTATAACTTACGAACCACAGCACGGAATCGCACGAAACTGTACACACTTATTTGTTTCTACCTGCGGAAGGTTATATGCATGGTATGATTCGCATGTATATAACACGGGAACGGCCATGCCTCTAAGGGCGTATCGTGCTAGTATTTAGTATGTCTTTTTAAACAAGTGGTGTGTTTTATACAATCCTGCTATCTCCAGGATTTGTATTCAAAGCCATGCCTTCGGTTGATATTTTACTAATGATGAATATTTTACCTACGTTTCATATTTTATGTTACAAGGTACGTAGAATCCAAAAATCATATTAAAAAAATCCGTTTGTCCGCCGTGATGGGCACGTTTGCCACTTATCGTTGACCGATTTAGATGAAATTACGTAGTATATAGGTACCATCTGGGACCTATATACTATCGAATACGCCGCTTGTTAGCGGTTTTCAGTATGACTGCCTAAAAGGAGAAAGATAAATGCTAGAGACTTGAAATTTGGTATGTATGTCATATTTGGGGTCTCAGTAAGCTTCAAAACATTTTGCTTAAAGAAAATTTGCTCATTTTAATAGAGTCTTTAAATAAAGAATCATTTGCAAAAGATTTATTTTTTCCTGTGATCTTACCTAGTACGTCCTCTATAACTTTAGTTCTTTTAATTACTAAATCTGATCCTGTTGTCACACCAGGCGTTGCCATACTAGCAGAAGCTATTGCTCCACCTGGAAATAATGAGACACAAAAAAGTGATACAATGGAGAACAAAAATCATTGAAAAACCCCTGATAATAGTTAGATTTGGACAGAATAATCGACTTGATATTAAAATCATCTCTTCAGGAAATACATAGATCCAGATGGTGGAGGGTATGGATAGTAATTTGTGGAGCCTTTGCGGATTGAGGAGGTTAGACATTGACTGAGATGTGTTCGATCCTCACAATGTCAACTTACCTAGGCTAACACCAGTTTGGACAGCGCCGCTTATGACCTCTCCAACAGATTGTGTAACTCCTGAGCCAATTGATTTAACAACGGTGCCTGTAACATGTAGGGAAAATAAGTACATTTGAGTCAGGCTCATATCTAGGACAGGTTTTTAAGGGTTCAACCCCCCTCCCCCCGAAATAAAAGCCTACAGAGGCCTGATTTGAGCTCATATTTCTGATAGATTTTATGAGTTTCAAGGACAATAATGTTTTCTTCAGAGAGGGTAATTTCAATTTATGATTTTGTAATCATAAAGACGGCCGTTCTTTAGTAGTGACTACAAGCTCACGTCTCTACAAGCGACTGGTCCAAATGATTGAAGGTAAATGCAAGATCTCGCTTACATGAGAAATATATTACAAAAATTATTACGGTTTTCGAATTTTGGTAAAAAAAATCTTTTAACAAGGATCGACAATGTCCCTAAGGCACCGTTCCAACTAAGACACATAAAAACCCTCTTACCAGTTCCAATGATTCCCGAGGACACCATTCTACCTCCGTTTGCTAGAACTTCACCAGTTGTAGCTGTAGTACTAAATCTAGACACATAGTAATCCTCTTACTAGTTCCAATAACTCCCGAGGACACCATTCTACCTCCGTTTCAGTTCGAATAACTCCCAAGGATACCATTCTACCTCCGTTTGCTAGAACTTAAACATTTGCAGCTGTAGTACTAAATCTAGAAACATAATAATCCTCTTACCAGTTCCAATAACTCCCGAGGATACCATTCTACCTCCGTTTGCTAGAACTTCACCAGTTGTAGCTGCCGCAGTTGAAGACACTTCACCTTAAATGATTTAGAAACAGAGATTATGAAATTTGATACCATAGCATAACAATGTTATGAATAGAACACGTTACGAAACTCTTTATGAAAATTTCAATCTACAATTAGCGGTTTTCACGAAAACGCCGGTAAGTGCTATAGGGACTTGTATGTCAGTGATAAGTATAGGTAGATACAGTAAACTTGACTTAGGCACGCACTTTCTACCGTTGTCCAAATATATATTTACCAACAGACACGCACACACACAGACCAATGACGGAGATTTTGGCTCTGAAGACCTTAGAACGTGTTTTGTCATTGAAAAGTTCGGCACAATACAAAACATTTTTTATGGACATGGAAAGTCCTGTGTGGTTGCACCAGATTTTTTTAAATTCGGGGAACAGAAAATAATACCAGAGAATCAGATCAGGTTGGTTAAATGAGCTATAAATAATATCGAGAGCTTACTATTTTTTATTCAAAAATAATAGACGATTGCTAAAAGTTTTAAATCGGAAATCGAAATATCTTATTTACTTCTAACCTTCCCATGTTACAATATTATTGAACAATCTCCTAAATATTTTGCGGACCTTCAATCAAAAATGACTTACCAGCAGTTGAAAAAATTGTACTTGCTGGTTTCCCTCTGAAATCATAAACAGACAGAATACAAGTTCCTTGTTTTGAAAAGGAAGCTATGAATATTTTACGATAATCAGTGAATCTAGTGGACGTCAGGACAAGTTCCATGTCACTATATTTGTTTCTAATTGATCATATTTTTTTACATTCCAATGTTCAGATGAACGCGCGGTACGAGGTACGACGAACCGCGCGGCACAAGATCTATCTAAATAGTGCATATTATCAACATGACCGCGCGGTACTAGTTCTACAAACTTGTATTGATTTGTTCATTTGATCCGCACGGGTTACCCGCTAAATAGCGACATATTTGGCGGTAACTTGCTTCCACTTGAACTCTCAATTTTTTCCTTTCGTATTACACACCTTCATACTAAAAAGTATTTGTGTGCCAAATTTCAAGACTCTAGCATTCGATTCAAGATTCTGGCTATCGTAAAGCTACGTTGATTATCAGTGAGTCAGTGAAATAGTATACCAACTGGGCTTTGTGTTTTATAGATATAGATATTAATTTCAATGTAAAACTTTGCGCTGTTTTGATTTCCCAATCTCAATTAACTTCCTATTGTTTCTACACCACACTAACCAACATCCTCGTAACGTTTGGGTTTCTTATGTTTGTTTTAATTTTCCGGTTCAATGCATTTAGCTATTGGATCATGTTCCGATATCTATGTTACGGTCCACACATCAATTTTCATTTTTCTATCGTATACAGTTTGTCTCGAAAGTCCTAGCGCAAGACCTTGTAATTTTTGAAATTTGTAAAGTTGAAGGGATAGAAAAGGGACCATGGCGAATCGAATAGTTATGGTGAGGAGCGGTGTTGGACCCCGGAAGACAAATATTTTTTTTATTAATATAAAAGTCCAATTAAAATAAGGAATATCTAATATTTTTAAAAAAAAAAATTAAAAAAAAATAAATACGGTTTAATTAATTTAAGTTTAATTTTGTTACGACCTGTATATCGATCCCCGTTTTGATTTAACAGTTCCCTTATCATTTTTTTTTGCACTAAAAAGGTTTCCTATATAATATTTAAATCATTAAAAGTCCACAATTCATTTCCATTTGTGCCGTAGGAGGAATTCAAATTTTTATCTAGATATTAAAATCAGACCGTTTAGAAATCAGCTATTTTTTCCTGATTTCAAATCTAATTTTCATTGTTTGTTCTAAAACACAACTTTACATCATAATTTGCCGCCAAAAAATTGTCGTTTTTAAAACGGATTTAACCCCCAGAAAAAAAATCGAGATTTAACTTTGAGATTTAACTTTGACACAGATGAAAAATTGTGTGGACATTTAATTAATCGAGTGCATTAGAAACCTTTTAGAACACAATAAAACACAGCTCAAAACAGTGACCGTTATACCGGGTGTAATAAAATTTATATTGAGAACCCTCTAACTCCTCCCCTCATTTTAATGAGGCTTTTACTTGTAGCATTCGATTTAAATATCTCGAAAAATCGACACTTTTTGTTAAAAAGTCACTTCCAGGGTTGGAAACCGGATCTGACCATAACTATTTTCCCCTTTCTATCTTACAGGATTCCAAAATTCAAGTCGTTCAAAAGTTACAGAACCTCCGCCAGTACTTCTGAGACATATTGTATTTATTAGGTATATTTTTGTTTTCAAATTTCCCATTATTTTTCTTCTCTTTCAATTTAGGTGGCTGCTTCAAATATTTCGACAAAATAGGGCGTTGTTGTTGATTCTACCTAATTTCGTAGCATTGGGATAGAAACAGGATTTTGCCACCGAGGGGAGCAAGCTTCACTAGATGATGGTACATACAGAGGTTTTGTGTTAGGAAGGGCATCCAGCAATTAAAATATATCTGCTTCAAACCTATGATGAGAGATCATCAGCGAGAAATGAGTTTCTACTCAGTTCCTATGGATACGGCGGGAAGCAAAAATTATATAGCCGAGTTTGATATTCTGAAATATCTATTAAACAACCGAATGAACCTTAAGGTTTTTTTTTTTTAATTTGGCTTAACGTCTCTTCGGTGTCTTTCTTTAACATCTATTGGTCATTCATGAGGGGGGTTTTACCCTCCATTCGCTGGTAACCAGCTACCCACATTGACCTCATTCAGCCTGGTTTGGGCAGGAAAATAGCCAGCATCATGGGGGCGCGAACCCACGTGGAACAACCTCGCTAGACGTGCTTAACTTCAGTGATCAAACGGAAACTGGTGTATTCAACGTGCCATGGACCTTCACCTTCATGCTTAGTTTTAACTGCAAGATTTTTTCTTTTATTTGTCTTTTTGTGATGCGACAACTTACGAACGCCTTGTCCAATTTTAATGAAACCTATTATGGATCTTTATAGGTTCACAGAATCGGCTGATTAGTATTTGGCCACTATTTGGCCAATTGGGGCATCACGGTATGTGTGTCAAATATGTGTATGTGTATACTTGAAGCCCGGCTAATCCTACCGTTCATGAGGCATATATAATTCACAAACAGACCAGACACAAAAATGAATGACTGAAATACGAGATTTGGGCTCTAGGGACCTTAAAATGTGTTTTGCTTTCAAAACTCGTCGATATCAAAAATTTCAGACCTTTACAATAGATAGCGACGTTTACCAAACTAATAGTTATATCTCATGAGACATCATCAAATTCTATGTACTCTCAACTTACATAACGTTGCCGACCCCACTTGATAATGTACCACCAAGTGATGCCAATCCGGAAAATAATCCATTTCCTGAAGACTGACTTCCAGATCTTGTAATTACTTCTTCAGTTGTGATGATCTCTTTTGCAACTTTTCCTCCTGAAGACATTATTGGAAGGGGTGAGTTGTTAATTAGAAAACCAGAATCACCCTCAGAAGTTGCAGCACTCGAAGCTATAGAAAAAGATAAACGCTATCAATGAACACATATAATGAGAATAATTATAACATGTAAAAAGGTCTAACATCTTCATCCATGGCACATCCCTGAGGATGTGCTGGAACGGGTGAGTTGTTAAATAGAAAACCAGAACCACCCCCAGAAGTTGCAGCGCTCGAAGCTATAGAAAAAGATAAACGCTATCTATGAACACATATAATGAGAATAATTATAACATGTAAAAAGGCCTAACAACTTTATCCATGGCACTTCCCTGAGGCAGTGCTGAGGAAACGTTCCCCCCTTGAATGGAGAAACAATTTTTTTGCAGAAAGTACTCAAATACAAATGAGAATATAAGTAATAGATGTAAACGAAGACCACGTTGAATACACCGGTTTCCGACAGCTCACTGCACATTTGCAACATTAGGATCATTAAATTCTTGGATGATAGTACTCTCGGTGAGAGTTGTCTTGTAAAGACAGCTGGGTAGCTGACAGCAAAACAACTGAGGACGACGCTATTAGTTTAAACAGGGTTTACCCTGTTTAAAAATATTAAGTTAATGAAGATGGAGTGGGCAGAAAAATGAATTACGCCCTTGGACTGACAAAACAATAGGGGGAATTGAGACTTATAATCTATCTGCGGAAATCACAAACACAAGTTTGGTTACTTCAGACGTACCTACTGCACTACCAGCACCAACACCTCCCGATGTAGCAGCTGAAGATGCAGCTGCTGCTCCATACCCAGAACTAGCTGCTGCAGATGAAGCGGCTGCCTGGAATATAAATTGGTTTATTTATCACTTGTTGTCAACAGTAATGACGCTGATGCTTATAAACTTCAGTTCTTATTGATAGCCCTGGATCTGGAGCACACGTAACTTTTTTGAAGTAAAAAGCCTCCAATACACTAGATACGGATATCAGTGTTCAACTCCCAGCGAGGACGGAATTTTTTGGTCATAATATTAATCCGGAGGAATATTTTCGATTAATACAACAGATTTTTCTATGTCTGTTCTTTAAAGAGAAGCTGTCTGTTTACCATGTATAATAACTTTTTATTCGCCGTATTATGATTGCAGGTAAGGCATGGCCTCGATTGACGTTTTCATCATGCACAGCAGTTTCTTCCCTGATTTATAAGACCAGGCTGCGCCAGATCGCTGACTCAGTAAGTTAAGTTTATAAGAACATTTTATTTGGCGGAAATTGTAGGATAAGTTAACAAACACGTATCACCGCCTTTGAGGAGGTCAGTGACAAGCTGGCCAAAGCAAATCCTAATGGTGATACATCATATAATAACCGACCGAACGTTGGGAGGTCTAGTTTTAACATCACGATTTTTTTGTCTGTCTGTTTTTGTAATAACCCTCGAACGCCTTATCCGATTTTGATGAATTTTGATAGTATTTTGGGTCCTATTGTGACACCCGAGACAAACGGTGGCCTGGGTAATGTCTACAGTTGAGAGAACTAATTGTATTCATGTTTATGGGTTTGAGCACACAGTTTTACTTTCTCGACCATAATAATTATCGATATTATGCAATCAAAATAGCGATATTTTTCAATACATCAATATCCAAACAAAACCTCAAAAAATAAAAATATATTAAAAAAATAAAAATATGACACCATAAGGAAAAACTATAGTATGACCATAAACTTTGTAAACGTAATAATTGTCCAATTGTGCTGGAAGGTTGAAACAATTGAGATTCAAATCTAAGTTCAGTTCACATGCTCGATGTTCGGCAACACGTTTTTTTCATCACCAGAGGGCAAAAATTAATAAAAATATATTGAAAACCGATGTATCAAAAGGAAGTGTCGATATTTTCGACACTATGTAATCGATATTTGGAATAGAAAAATTTTCCGATATATCGACTGCCCAATCGATTGATAAAGATTTTCAGTGTAACGAATAAGTACACACCGAGGTACAATAAATGGTAACTTACATTTCTTCGAAGTCTGGTTCCACTCTGCATATCCATCTCAATCCTATTTGATCCAACACTGTCAGCTCTAGTTGGTGTTAAATGGATAATGATACTCAAACATATTAGACATGGAAGGTTGCTCAAAAACAGCGATTTCATCCTTTTGGGAACAAGAATTTATTGAAAATATCATTGAAAATAATAAAAATAATTGAAAATAATAAAAATAATCATTGAAAATAATAAAAATAATTATTTTTATTATTTTCAATGATGAACCTTTGGAATCGGAAATTCTCTTAGTTGCAGCCAAAATTGGTTCGTTCTTGGCATAAATATTATATGACATATAATATTTTATTTCGAATCTCAAGCACTTACCGATCTCTTAGATAGAATTAGTAAAAACAAAAATGTCAAAAGCGGCAAATAAACGAATAAAAGGGGGAATAAACACAGACGGTAGATTTGAATTTAACTAAAAGTTTCGGGCACAATTACTATACCCGAAATGCCAAAAATTCAAATTTTACGTACATTGAAACGTAGAATATCAAATTTCGGCATTTTCTTTTTCTTGGTCGATTACAAAGGTTCATTATTTATACATGGCCGCCGGTTCATTGCTATGCTATACATATTTGTATTATACTTAGTATAAGTAAACAATAGTTTACAGGAGATCACAAACCAGATTGTACTTAATGTGTCCATCACTATTAAATAATGGCGGCCGGTTCATTGCAATGCTATACATATAGTATACTTAGTATAAGTAAACAATAGTTTACAGGAGATCACAAACCAGGTTGTACTTAATGTGTCCATCACTATTAAATAATGGCGGCCGGTTCATTGCAATGCTATACATATAGAATGCTTAGTATAAATAAACAATAGTTTACAGGAGATCACAAACCAAATTGTACTTAATAATCGAATTTTATTTCTTGGAATAATGGATTATTCCAACTCACTTCGCATTTTATTTCGTGAGAAATTTGGAAGCAAGATGGCGAAAATGAAGAATTGTGACCCAAGTATTTCTTGATTCCCAAATCCGCCATTTTGTTCTTCACTTTTATTCCAATTCTGATTGGCTGTTCGGTCACAAACCAAATTGTACTTAATGTGTCAATCATTATTAAAAAATGGTGGCCGGTTCATTGCAATGCTATACATATAGTATGCTTAGTATAAGTAAACAATAGTTTACAGGAGATCACAAACGCTGGAATATGGCGACATGAAAAAATGGGATATATTTCCCGAGATTCTGTAGCAAAGTTATAGATATCTATTTTCCCCATGTTTATCGAGTAAGTGCGATTATATCCTAGGATACGTTTTGAGAAATATTGTAAGTTTATCAAAATGAAATATCACAAAACATCACCTTGAAGTGTGGGTATTTGTCATAACTATGGATGGTAACAAAAATCTGTTTCTTTTCTTCTTTTCCCTAAACAAATATTTTAAGCTAAGAAGCTTTTCAAACATATTCAGTCCATTTATATCCAAGATTTCTAGCCTTTCGACATAAGTGTCAAATGAGAATTTGCTACAAAACACCCTGCATGTTTATGAGCTAAGAAGCTTTTCAAACATATTCAGTCCATTTATGTCCAAGACTTCTAGCCTTTCGACATAAGTGTCAAATGAGAATTTGCTACAAAACACCATGCATGTTTATGAGCTAAGAAGCTTTTCAAATATATTCAGTCCATTTATGTCAAAGACTTCTAGCCTTTCGACATAAGTGTCAAATGAGAATTTGCTACAAAACACCCTGCATGTTTATGTTTTTTCAACCTTTTAGACTTTTTTCTGGTTCTTTTGAAATTTCTATCCCTCCTGATACCTGTTATCTAATATTTTATCAATAACTTTATAAGTATGCTTACTTTTGACGCCTCCAGATCTTCCTTGTTCGGTGCAACTGTTTCTGTCTGCTGGCTTGGCAGTTGAGATATTTATTAATCACTATTTTTATTGCTTTTCCAATTAGCCTATAATGGTGGTACTAATATTAATTTGTTGCTCTCCTTTTATAAAACATCAGGTTATATTGCATTGTATAGATCGGCATTTGTTAAAGCGTTTGCGCTGGAGCACCAAACAAGTGATGTAATTTTGGGTGTTTGGCTGCTTGGGCAATAGTAGGAAAACAAGTGAGTAAATATTTTGCATGAATATTCTCAACAGAATCACTTCTGAATACTTTGTATTAGTGTGATCTTCATTTTGGGCAATTGTTTTAAATTGTTGGCTCTATTTTAATGAAGATATGATTCAATATTATGTTTAAGAAGCAGCATTTGGAGTAACCCATAGTTGGTACAAATTTGGGGATTTTAAATATTTTACCTAATTTTTTTTTTAAAAAAAAAACATTAAGATTTTTTGCCGGAATCCTCAAAAAATTTCACGGATCTCCGGGGACATAGGTATTTTGAGAAACTCTAGTTCGGGTTATTTGTTTATCTTAATATTAGCTGATGCCCACAATCCCGTGGCTATAGAATTATCTACGAAATCAAGAGGTATTGACTTTTCATGAAGTCTACTCCTAGTAGATTTTTATAAACAACCCAAACGAAAAGATATACTTGAAGTTTTTTGCTTAATGAGACGATAAGTCAAGGAAAAAAACTTCTACCACCTATATGCCTATATGTCTTCTAGTTTGGATTGTTTATAAATGTACTGCTGAAAGGTTCTAGATTTAGCAACTTTGATTAGAAGTCAGTGTATGATTTTTATACATTTGGGACACCGGAATTGGGACTCAAGAATAACTTTTTGTTTACAAATGTGGGGAGGATGAGATACAACGGTGTCATTGTTACTTTTAAATAAATTGGAGGAACGATGAATTATTGCTATCATCATGTACAAGTATTTTCGGTAACCACGCTGATTTCTCTATACAAACATAATGAATAGGAAAACATTAATAAAATAATATATTTTGGGGAATGCATGTGTTGGACCCATTGGGACTAAATAATGATCGGATTTAATTACTGCTACCGTATTGCTAATGGGACCATTAGTGTGACACACGCCTTCCATTAGAATTTTTGACGATGAAACTTCAAACAATTTTGTAAATATCATTTCAGTTTAACTTTGGTGTCACACATTTAAATTGTGCTCTGGTTTCCAATATTTGAGGTATGGTCTCCAAACTTCGTCCTGAAACGTATAATAAACTCTTTTTTACTTTCTCTTCCTAGAAGATAAAGTATTGTATTCGTGCAGAAAATTTTGACTTTTTTTGGCCCAAAAAATCGTTTGACGGGAACCCAAAACCCAAAATANGGTAATAATATAACAATAACTAAAAAACTTAAAACTTTAGAAGAACAACATCTGCATTCGGTGGTATGATGGAATGATTAAGGAAGAGAAAGTCTAGTACGGTTTTCCGTACCATTTATTAGAACCTATATTCTTATTTAACCAAAATTTTCGGGGACAATTTACACCTGGAATAGATTCTTGTGGCGAACAGACGAATAAAACATAGAACAAGATATAGTGAATCCTGATAACGCTGATTTGAAGAAAATCAAAATTAAAGACGAACACACTCTTTTTTTTATAACTACGAGTATATTTAAATTTAAAATGGACTAGAATTTACTTAGATACTACGATGCAGGTACCACACTATAAGTGTTATCTTCGGATTTAACTGAAACGAACCTAGGCCTCAGTCACACATTATTCGTTCTATCTTAAGATAAAAGATCCTAAGATTTGCCTTGAGATTTCTTCCATCTTATACATATCAAATTCCTTCTCATTGGAATTTGAATTCGCAAGCATGGTTTGTTCCATCTACATCTACGCCCTTCTTCCACCATTACATTTCTATTCCCAAGCATGTTTTAGCATATCTGCTCCTTTCTCCGCTATCATAATGATGGTTGCAATGGGATTGCTATTAATGTTGGTGGGGAACACAGAAGCATCCATTACTCTCAGATTACCAACACCATGCACTCTCAATTCCGGGTCCACCACACTACTATAATCATTAGCAGGTCCCATTTTACATGTTCCTCCTGGATGGTTTTCTGGCAGAGTATATATTTTAATATAGCATTCCCAATAGTCATCCGTATCCCAATAAAATTGTTTGCATTCTGGAACTTGGGCTTTCTCTAATTGAAAATTCCATTTTTGAAGTGCCTTTGTTCGTGTTAATGCTTGAATAATTCGGATACCTTCAATAATAACCTCAATATCTTGTTTCATGGCCAAATAATTGGAATGTATTTTTGGATATTCAAAAGGATCGTTCGATCTGAGTACAAGACGACCTCGACTTATGGGAAGTAAATTTGTTGGTCTTGCATGAACATGCCGTCGACCGCATGGCATTTTCATTTCTTCTTTCTCATTTAGAGTTTCTAAAAGTGCATTCAGAGTGTTACTTATGATACTTCTTTCATCCCTGTTGTCAAACACTTTGTCCGAGGATGAACTCACATCTCGTTTAATGTCAATAGTTTTTGTTGAATCAAATAATGATTGGAGACTTTGTTCAGTTTCATTGGCACGTATGTAGCGTTCAATTTTGTTTAAGATATCAAAAATATCTTCATCTTTTTGATCTTGAACCCCATTACCCATATTGAAGAATCCAGCAGTTTTCTCCTCGTTATCTACTGTTTTTGATTCCCTCATCGGTATTGAAATTGCTTTATCAATTTCTACACTTGACATGCCAGCTATATTTTCCATTATACTTTTAAGATCTCCATATTTCCCTTTCCTACCAGTTTCCAGTTGGTTTTCATTTTCAGTCACTTGAATAAGTTTGTTCAAAAATTTATCAAATTCGTTCTGAAAATTCGAAAAACTTTTATTTTTCCGAACATTGTGTTGAAGAATATGGCCGAAATATTTTAAAATTAATTCTTTAACATTATTTTGATTGCTACTTTTGTATTTAGTTTTGACATTATTCAAGAGATTTGTCTTCTGTTGCTGCATGAGCTGGCCACTGTTACACTCCTCATTGTATCCTGTATAACTACAAGCTGTTGTGTACCCATCGAAAAACACCTGTATATCTCTTATTTTACTGAATCGACTTCTAAAAAATCCGGTAAACTGTGTTAGTCCGGTACTTGATAAAGATCCATTCCTGTAGGCCAAATAATTGTTTAGATTTTCAAAATCCAAAGAACGCAAGTCATTATCTAAAATTGTATACTTCAAATTAACTCCTACATGATGCACCAAATTGTACCCAACACGGAGATCTGATATTGTGTTAATACCAAGTTTGTCTAAGTGGGCTTTTGGACCTATTCCCGATAACATTAGAAGTTGTGGTGAACCGATGACGCCTGCCGTTAAAATTATTTCTTTTCTGGCTCTCACCGTTATGATTTCATTGGACAATGTGTCTTTGAATTGTACACTGACCGCTTTTTTCAACTCAGGATCCACGTTTATTTTCATGACATGAGCATTCAATTTCACTTTTAGATTTCCCTGTGAGTATTTGTCTCTTAAATACATTCTTGGTGTGCTACTTCGCACACCATTGTCTACCATGACCTGAAAAAAATAGGACTGTAAATACCTAAAAATAAAAAAGGAGATTTGAAAAGGCTATGTTGTCTTAATGACAATTTTGTTCGCACGATGTAATTCGTTTCGATTTTTATTTATGAACCCGAAGCCGAGCTATGTACTGTTAAGCCATTTTAATATTCATATAATAAAAATAATAGTTCCTTTATATTGCCGGAATTAGACCAAGAGTTCCTTTACCCCGATAGTTCTTGGGTGCTATCATCTATCATTATGTATTGTGGTAAATATCTCAAATTCATGAGGACAGTGCTCCATGTCGGCCCATGGTATACCACGCACTATTGTTTACCAGTCGGAGCGTCTTACCACTATACCTCCATTCCATATATTCAATCTCAAAGTAATCGGCGTCTATGGTACGTCGAATACACCAGATTCCGTTAGATCACTGAAGTTAAGCAACATCGAGATTTTACCAAGCGGGTGTCCGTGTAGGTTCGCGCGAATTTACAGCCAAATTCAGGCTGGGTGGGGTCAATATGGGTAGCTGGTTTGTATGTTTCCAGAGAATGGAGAGTAAATCCCCCGTCTTGAATGACCAATATATGTTAAAGAGACTCTCAAAACGCAAGAGATACAACTATGTATAATAAAATCAATAGGAATTACCTGTGCGAAGTTGATGCCTATCTGATTGTTTCCATTAAAATCTCCATCGACATAGCCAAGTTCTTTTCCTGCTTTAATAATATCTTCTCCAATTGGTGGATGGGACCGAAATCTTTGTACTTTAAGAGGTCCATTAAAACCGTGATATTGTTGATCAACATATTCTGGGTTCATGTTGTGTTCTGATTTTATAAAATATCGCAGTACATCGGGAAACCCCCAGCCTGTATTTCCTTGACTCAACCAATAGTTGTATACATTAGGGTGAGATCTTGTGTACATCATTCCTAGAAGGAAATAGAATCATTTAGAACCTTCAAACCCCCAGCCCGTATTTCCTTGACTCAACCAATCGTTGTATACATTAGGGTGAGATCTTGTGTACATCATTCCTAGAAGGAAATATAATCATTTAGAACCTTCAAACCCCAGCCCGTATTTCCTTGCCTCAACCATTTGTTGTATACATTAGGGTGAGATCTTGTGTACATCATTCCTAGAAGGAAATAT
>CM022881.1:12849139-12866372 GCA_012654025.1 Pachypsylla venusta | reverse complement strand
CTTCCAGCAACAACTGGTCCTAATAACAATAAACAAGAAGATCATTGATTGATAATCAATCCAGTATTTCTATCGTCATCTCCAATCGTTTTTTGGCAACTTCGGTGTCTCAACTCCCGGCGTGATTGGAACCAGTGGCGAATTTACCGCATAAGCAATATAGGACATTACTTAGGGGCGGCCATTTATGGGCGTTAATTAAAATTCTCAAAATCGCAGTTCTAGTCAAAATAGGGGAGGGAAGTTGTAAATTGCTTAGGGGCGGCGAAAGTTTAAATCCGCCACTGATTGGAATGATAACGTCTGTACAATATGCATTGGTCAGGTTTTACAGGCTGGTTTTTCTGACGAACCCTGTATCTAATTAGCAAAAACTCACTTTCTTATCGAGTCAAATTGAGTATGATATTTGTGTGTGGGTCTGAGGACCATGATTTGACAATAATATTGATTGCTGGGCCCACATGCACACTTTATGATTGTATTTGTGATACCCTCCTTACAGTATGGTACAGACACTAGTATTAACTTTATATTGGCTCATATATTACAACTCAACATTCTCCAAATAAAAGGCATGCGCAGATATGGGGAAGGGCCCTGGGGCACGTGCCCCCCCAGTTTTTTAAGCTTGCGGTGTTTCTCAAATTTCATTATACCTAATCACTTAATTTTTTTTAAAAAAATCAAATGAATGTTGATCTCTTATTTCATTGAAAGGGGGAGGCACGGGCCCCTAAATAATTCCCAATCCCGAGACTAAATAGAAATACGTAAATAAAAAATCGTCAAAAATTCTGTCATTCGAAGGCACTTTTTTTTCGTCATCACCCTTATGAAAGTTATTTGTGGTAAGCTCTACAGCTTTTAACAAATTGGGTATAGTACCTCGATAAACATTGTATTAAAAAGTGTTGCCCAGGACTCGAACCCTCCGGTCTGTAGGTTACGAGTCCCTCCCCCCTCCAAATTTTCAATTAGGTATATTGTGCGATTGTGCCCCCCCCCCCCAAAACAAGAGGGCTATATCCGCGCATGATAAAATGTAAGACCCTATATGTTGCTTGAATGAAGGTCAGTCTTCAAGTTCAATTTTCGATAACTTTTTCAAAGGCCTAAGGCTCTATTTTGACAATGGAAAGGTGGATATTGTTTTCTAAGTGCTCCAAAGTTTAGGGTTTAACGTTCATCAGATAAGTCTATGGTTTTCAAATATTCTCACGAAAATCATGCATTGGTGTCAAATTGCAAATTAGAAATTGTTTGCAATGTTAGCACTTGGAGTGCAAGACTGACCTCCTATGGTAAAAGGCGTCCAGAAAACGAAACTTGTTTTCATTACCTGCATTATAGATTTACCGGCAGTTCTATTAACTTTCTGGGGCCCAGTTACAATAAACTACAAATTAATATTAGTGTCAAACTTATGCTTTTAACCTGAAGTTTATTGTGAAAGGGGCCCAAGGTAGCCTCTCGTAGAATAAAATGATTATTTTCATGACTCCCAACTCCATGTTTCTTCTAGTCTCAAAGAAGAAAAGAATTTTCCATTTTCTCTGTTTAGATTTACCTGCGACTCCACCTCCAACTACGATAAAATCGTATTCATCTTCCAGAGCCATATTTCTTATTGTATTAGCGGATGCTCTTCCACAAGGATCTGCAAGATCACATTGTGTCCGCAGCATAACATCCACCAAAGTCATGAACAGGGTTACATTCAGGGAGCTTCCACAAGATCTTGCAATATAAGCAGTGTCCTGGTAATCACAAGAGCATGTTGGTTGATCCATTTTCAAACCACGCTATCGTCTGGGAACATATTAAATTCATACAGATTACAATGTCTTAAGCCACTTTCAGTAGGAACATTATTTTCTCGAAAGGGTCTCCCGAATTTTCTTAGAAGAAGTCCAGCACAGAACATTTTTTCTTATGTTCATGGAATCAGCGGATTAGATTTTGAGCCCTGTTGGGCTACGTGAGATCCACAGTTCACAGAGCTACTGTTTACGACAAATTGAGTAGTATGCATCTACTAGGTATAGTAAATGATAAAGCGGATTCTACAGTAAACAGCATTTACTATAGTTAATGATATAGCACATGTTACAGTAAACAGCATTTACTATACTAAATGATATAGCGGATGCTACAGTAAACAGCATTTACTATACTAAATGATATAGCACATGTTACAGTAAACAGCATTTACTATACTAAATGATATAACAGATGCTACAGTAAACAGCATTTACTATAGTTAATGATATAGCAGATGCTACAGTAAACAGCATTTACTATATTAAATGATATAGCAGATGCTACAGTAAACAGCATTTACTATAGTTAATGATATAGCACATGTTACAGTAAACAGCATTTACTATACTAAATGATATAGCAGATGCTCCAGTAAACAGCATTTACTATACTAAATGATATAGCAGATGTTACAGTAAACAGCATTTACTATACTAAATGATATAGCAGATGTTACAGTAAACAGCATTTACTATACTAAATGATATAGCGGATGCTACAGTAAACCGCATTTACTATACTAAATGATATAGCAGATGTTACAGTAAACAGCATTTACTATACTAAATGAAATAGCACATGTTACAGTAAATAACATTTACTATATTAAATCATATAGCAGATGCTTCATTAAACAGCATTTACTATACTAAATGATATAGCAGATGCTACAGTAAACAGCATTTACTTTAGTAGATGTATCTACTATAGCAATTAGTATCTACTATAGCAAATGCTTTGTTTTTTTATGCATACTTGTCATTATGTATGTAGTTTGTAAAATTAAAATTATCTATTTATGAATTACTTGTTTAAAATTCACCCCGTCATCGGCAAGTCAATTGCAATGAGCGTTGCCTTTGCGATATTACTATACTAAATTCACTTCACTTCGGGTCACAAAGTGCACTTTTCATGTCTCTCTATAGCCGCGGCAAAAATATTATCATTACCGGACTCATCTTGTTACAGCTGATGGCACCTAAGAAGATTTCCCTAATGACCTTTTGTTCTTCGTTATGTTGGTAGTTATGGTTTCCGACTTATTGCTAGTAAGATGAGAATATGACTCTCCAAGAACGATTCAAATATACAGAAGAATTGATTTGCCTTGATCCAATGTGTCACCAAGGTCACATGGAGATTCCGAATTTCCTCTCAAACAAGGGAACGTTGCAGTCAGATAGGTCCACTTAGAAAGGCCTTGACACTCCAATAATTTCCTCGCTTAAGGAGAAAAGATAATAAGAATGAGTATTTACAATGAAAGAAGAACCAAAGTGATGTGTACGGGGTGTTTTCGTGAATGGTACACTTGAGGAATACACAAAGCAGTCAATTCTATATGAATATAGTGAATATCCACTACGAAACCAATCAATTCTATATGAATATAGTGAATGTCCATATCAAATTTCAATTATATATGAATATAGTGAATGTCCATACCAAATTTCAATTCTATATGAATATAGTGAATGTCCATACCAAATTTCAATTCTATTTGAATATAGTGAATGTCCATACCAAATTTCAATTCTAGTTGAATATAGTGAATGTCCATACCAAATTTCAATTCTAGTTGAATATAGTGAATGTCCATACCAAATTTCAATTCTAGTTGAATATAGTGAATGTCCATACCAAATTTCAATTCTAGTTGAATATAGTTAATGTCCATACCAAATTTCAATTCTAGTTGAATATAGTGAATGTCCATACCAAATATCATTTAATTCGGTGAGGTCTTTCAAATGAAAGACCTCAACTAAAATGGCCACTACAAGGGCCCAAGATTCTGTGAATATATCAAAACACAAACAAAAAAAGAAAATTTGTCGTGTTCAAACTAGACTTCACTTTTTTTGGTAAAAAAGACCAAGACTCCGTGGTTTGGGGTACCCAGTCTGAGATTAATCTTCACTGCTAGTGCCGATATTATTATCTGAGATTGGACAAAATCACTGGTTTGCAAATCAGACGTTAAAATTTAAAACAAGTCTTGAGGGTTTATTCGAAAGTCTGATTTACATTTCTCGACTGAAAATAGAATCTGGCAGTTTCTGCGTTGCTTGAGAAATTTAGAGATGAGAGAGGTATTTTTTCCTCTGAAAATCGTGCGATATAATAGAAAATTCTGGCAATTCACTCGTAGGCAAAATGATGAAACACATGGTTTCATCATTTTACCTGCTTAAAAAAATCAACTCAAAAAGTTTCGTAGAAAATCTGTTCGTCCGAAGAAGGAGAACCAGAAGAATCGCCTCCAGTTAATAAATCCGGTTTTTGTTCTGATAATATTACCTGAAATCTTGACAACGGAATGTTTGCTCAACTTTGTATTTATTCTTCACAAAAGGATAAGTATACCTATCGCGTCCTTTACATTTGAAAACAGAAAAAATAACATTTTAACCGCCATTTCTCGTCTTTTATTTACTCAATGGTACTGAACACTCTCATCTTTACCACGAGACGGTTGAGTAAAAATAAACAAATATTCATTCCCCTTTCTCGCTAAAACTTTATAAATTAGGTACCCACCATGACATCACGCAGCCTGAGTTTGACCGGGAATAGCTAATAGCATTTCGAAAGCTCGATCCTACATGGTCACCCACAAGTAAAGGAGTACATACCTACATACATGCTGACGTGAACTGAGGACACTTGACGTAAGAAAAGTCTGTATTCCCCTTAAAACCTCGCTGTACTTGATCTTATGGCAATTGGAGTATTCAACGTGCCATTGTCTACGACATAAAATGGTTGAAATCCTTTAGGACTACTGTACGTATCAATTAATAATCGATCAGTTTTTCCAAAAACGGACCATTAATATTAAAAGAATCAATTGTGTGTAGTAGGTCAAAGAACATTTTCACCAGAATAAAAGAACATTTTCCTTCAGTAAACAACAAACACCCGGAAAAATCTACTTTGCTGATTTTATGATAACCAAAATAATATACCTGCATTAGCCTGCAACATCGAAATTAGGTGGGGAGACTGAAATTAGGAGCCTCTTCATATCAATTTTCTCCATTGAATGCACAAAGATAGTTTCGGTGGAAGGCCAATCTATCGTTAGCGGTTTTTTTTCGTTTTTAGTGCCTTTGGACGTTTTTAGGTGGTTTTGACAAATTCTGCCAAAAAGGAAAACAGGCTTAAATTTTCAATTGTATGTAATTGGGCACGTCACGAAATATTTAATTAAAGTCGAATGTATCGTTAGCGGTTTTGCCCCTTTTTAGCATTCTTGAATCCGGAAACTCGAGATTTGGTCTCTGGGGACCTCAAAACGTATTTTGGCATTAAAAACTCGACATAAAATATTTCATCCCATTGCAATACTTTTTTATAGATAAGGAAATTCGCGTGTTTTTCTCACCAGATTTTTTGTTTTACTTATAACTAGGCAGCGACTAATGCACGCTGAATACACCAGGTCCCGTTTAATCACTGAAGTCAAAAAACGTCCAGCAAGGTTATACCATATGGGTGTCCTTTGTCGGTTCGCGCCTCGTGATGCTGGCTATTTTTCCGGCCCAACCCAGGCTGGGTAGATGGTTTGCAAGTTTCTAGCAATTGGATGGTAAAACATCCGGCTCGAATGACCAATAAAAAAATAAACCAAAAAACTACTCGTGAGTCGACCTTTTTCAAAAAAATGATTCGACTCGTGGATGACCAGCACATCCCTTCATGGTAGCCAGATTCCAGATATATGAGACTGCAGCTCTAAAGAAGTTATTGTTAGCTGCTTTTGATATATTATTTTCAATAATGTACCTGTGGAATCAAGATAATATAAAGCAAAGGATAGCCCTGGGAAAAATAGCATTTGATTCAAAAAGAGAACTGCTCTGTTCTAATAGTATACAAATAGGTATAAGGAAACTTTTAAAAACGTATGTATGGATGTGAGTCTTGGACAGTGGGCAAACAGGATAAAGGAAGATAGGAAGCCTTTGAGATGTGGTGCTACAGGAGAGTAATGGGGATGGATGGATAAGGTAACAAATGAGGAAGTGCTGAGAAGAATAAAAGAGAAAAGATAGTTTTGGAAGTTTTTAAATAGAAGAAAATTACGAATGATCGGCCATGTGTTGCGACACGATAGCATAGTGCATCACCTGCTGGAAGCCGGTGTGGGAAAAAAATGTAAAAGAGGGAGACCGCCACTGAAATATACCAACGAAATAATGAATAGAATAAATTGTGGAGGTTACAGACGGATGAAAAGAATAGCTGAGGATAGAAATCAATGGAAGACTATGACAAACCAAATAATTAATGAAATAAATTGTGGAGGTTACAGCCGGATGAAAAGAATGGCTGAGGATAGAAATCAATGGAAGACTATGACAAACCAAATAATGAATGAAATAAATTGTGGAGGTTACAGCCGGATGAAAAGAATGGCTGAGGATAGAAATCAATGGAAGACTATGACAAACCAAATAATGAATGAAATAAATTGTGGAGGTTACAGCCGGATGAAAAGAATGGCTGAGGATAGAAATCAATGGAAGACTATGACAAACCAAATAATGAATGAAATAAATTGTGGAGGTTACAGCCGGATGAAAAGAATGGCTGAGGATAGAAATCAATGGAAGACTATGACAAACCAAATAATGAATGAAATAAATTGTGGAGGTTACAGCCGGATGAAAAGAATGGCTGAGGATAGAAATCAATGGAAGACTATGACAAACCAAATAATGAATGAAATAAATTGTGGAGGTTACAGCCGGATGAAAAGAATGGCTGAGGATAGAAATCAATGGAAGACTATGACAAACCAAATAATGAATGAAATAAATTGTGGAGGTTACAGCCGGATGAAAAGAATGGCTGAGGATAGAAATCAATGGAAGACTATGACAAACCAAATAATGAATGAAATAAATTGTGGAGGTTACAGCCGGATGAAAAGAATGGCTGAGGATAGAAATCAATGGAAGACTATGACAAACCAAATAATGAATGAAATAAATTGTGGAGGTTACAGCCGGATGAAAAGAATGGCTGAGGATAGAAATCAATGAAAGACTATGACAAACCAGTATTTTAATGACTGATAACCTCTTGATGATGACCTTTGGAATCGTCTTGTATGTCCAGAGGGTATCACACTGGCATGTCACTTGGGTACGCGAGTTCAATATTCGGTGGGTTCGGAAAATTTTTCACTTTGTGCTTGTGATCTCGCGGTCCACTCAGCTTCATGAGAACAATAGAGTAGCTACTTTCATGTGAGTAGCGACCAGTGGCGGCATTATAAGATTAAAAAGATTATTAGTGCATGAGGCTCTTAGTAATGCTGTGATGCTCAGAAAAGTTGTGAAATAGGCCGGGTGCCTTACCACAAAGGAGTTTCGCATTTTAAAAAAATCACCCCCGCCCATTCAAAATTGGATATTTTACGTTTCAAAGTACGTAGAATTCAAAAATAATAATTCAAAAGTATACACTGTGATGGGCACTTTTGCCACTGAGTGTTTACCGATGTTGATGGTATGTAGGGTCCAATTGTGCCCGGAACTTTACTTCGCTGTCAGTCACATACTTCGGGGCACCATTAGACTACACATGCTGTGGGACCTACATTCGAAATTTCATCCAAACCTGTCCATGCGGACAAACGATTTTTTAATTCTATTTAAAAAAAATATTATCATATATACATTACATAATATATAATCTTGGAGACTGAAAATTGAAATAGCCTCTCAGAACCGTCAATCACTGCATTAAAAACGTCAGTAACATAATAATATTACAGAGGTGGTACCTGTTTTAAGTTACATCAACAGCTTAGCTGGACTTTGGCCCGTGAGGATATCACCCTCATATCACAATGTCAAGTATGACCTATTTTAAATGTGAATACGTCATAATTGTATTAGAGGGAAATAATGAAACCCCTCTCTCTCTCTCTCTCTCCCTCTCTCTCTCTCTCTCTCTCTCTCTAAATAAATAAATAAATAAATAAATCAGTATCCGGGTTCGAATTCCGGAAGTGGCTTTTTTTGACACAAAGAGTCGATTTCTCGGGAAATTTAAATAGAATGGTATAAATATTTTTTTGAAAAATAAAAGAGGAAATAAAATAAGGAATATTCGCATTTTTGTTTTTTCAAAAAAAATAATCAAGGGCGGAGCCAGAGGGGTTCAAAACCAAAACTTGTTACACCCTGTATAATGAAACCCGAATATTAATTTGATGTAGAAATTCGTTAATAGTGGTTCAAAAAAGGTTTTCTACCTACATAAGTAATTAAAATAACAACTTTTATGTTTTATCAGTGCCGTAGGTCGGGAAAACCAAATCGCGTATTTCTACCAGGGGTTAAAATGACGACTTTTAGAAAACGGCCATTTTGGGTTAGAAGGTCTGAAGTAAGTATATGATTTAAGACTTAAAATGAGGAGTGGCCTCAATAGGAAACCATTTTAGCCAAAAAAAATAATTACTAACCCTCACAAAAACCTTCACAACAGGGCCGTGTTAATGAGAAAATTTCAATAGAAAAACTGCGTATTAATTGAAGTGTTCTTAATATGGAGTTTTTCTNCGACTCTTCTACAACATTCAACCACAGTTTAATATATAAATCAGAAATTTGTGTGTACCTATGTTCCTACCTGGTGTACCTATGTGATAGGGGTTNGTAATATAAAAAATAAATTTTAGATAATACTTTTAAACAGAAATTAAATATTCCACAAGATTAGAGAATACACTGAACCTTTGTCAAACCAATCATCAGAATTGATCTTAACCTATCTCAAACAGATAAGCCTCTGCTCTAAAATTTGATACTATAATCGGGGTTCAGACCGTTTGAAAAATTACTTTATGAAAAAATAAAAAATGAAATATTTCATTTAATTCTTTTCCGAGAGAGAGCGTGCCCATGATTTTTAGGCCCAAATCAATATTTTTAGGCCCCTAAAAATAGAAATCACAAAATTTTCCAGCCCAAGCATTCAAATCGGAAAAGGTAGCAGTGTTAGTATCCGAGAAATGTCAATTCCATACGATGCGTGCACAAATTTTTTGGAGTGAAAATTCTGAAAAATCAAACTTTCCCAAAAAAATTTTGGATTACAGATATTGAAAGCACAAAATTTGACCTAAATTTTGGTTGTTCTAGGTTTACGGACCTAAAATAAAAAGATCGGGCGGTTAAATGTGAAAGTTTCCTTTGTTTCTTTGTAAAGGCACGGCGAGAAATCGTGAAAAAAATCGAACATAGACTGAAATAAAATACACTAATTTAGTCTCTTCATATGTCGACCACTCTCTCCGAAAGATTAACGACTACTGATGATGGGTGTAATGGTAGACTGCGGTACTGAGTGATGACCAATTTGTATATCTGATGACTGGCACATGTCTACTGCTATTAAGGCTAGGTTCACATGACCGCGCGGTACCGCACGGTACGACGAACCGCGCGGCACAAGATCTTTCTAAATAGTGGATATTGTTTACATTACCGCGCGGCACCGCGTGGTACTAGTTCTACAACCTTGTATCGATTTGTTATATGATACCGCGCGGTTATGTGGACCTAGCCTAAGTGTGACCATTTTGTGTTTCTTATCACTGGTTCTATTTTGATTTGTGGAAAGTGATCTGTAAATAGCTTATTGGAACTTAGTCTGGCCCATGCGCGGATATAGCCCTCTTGTTTGGGGGGGGGGGGCAATCAAACAATATACCTATAATAGAAAATTTGGAGGGGGAGGGACTCGTAACCAAGAGACCCGGGGTTCGAGTCATGGACAGTACTTTTTAATGCAATGATTATCGAGGTACGATACCTGACGACTAGATACCAAAAAACCGGTTTAGAAAAAATGTGTGTCCGTCCGCAAAAATCGTGTTCGCGCATCTACAGCAAGATTGTGCCGTGTGGGTATCCACGTGAGCGCCCTCTTGATGCTGGCTATTTTTCCAGCCCAACCCAGGCTAGGTGAGGTCAATGTTATAATAATTTTACTAGAGAGCTGTGACAACAGCCGTAGCCTCGTACCCTGCTAAATCTAATGCATTTAATAAATTTTACTAGAGAGCTGTGACAACAGCCAAAGGTTGTCAAAGGAAATTCAAAGATTTTTTTAAACATTAGAACTGCGGCAACAGCCGAAGGCTGCCAAATCTAATTCATATAATAGTTTTACTACAGAGCTGTGACAATAGCCGAAGGCTGCCAAATCCATTTCCAAAAATATTTTAAGAGCTGTGATAACAGCCGAAGACTGCCAGTGCTAAATCATATAATATTTTCATCAAATACTTGCAACATCATCCGGAGCCTGCCAAATTTCTAGAATAAAGGAAGATAAATTTTAGTACGGTTTTACGTACCCTTTATTTTATTTTTTTAATTTCCCCCTCTCACATGCCTCCTATTCCCTCAATATTAATTTTTATCTGCCTTCTTAACTTTTTGGATAATAATGAGACATAATTGTTTATACCATTCTATCTTTTAAGATTCTATACGATTTAAAAAATTTAAAGGCTTATTAAAAAACAGTTTTGGGGTAAATAGTGGTAGTGGGGGTACCTTTTGATGATAAAATTATCAAAAGGCACACCCTTCATACGATTTAAAAATTTTAAAGGCTTATTAAAAAACAGTTTTGGGGTAAATAGTGGTAGTGGGGGTACCTTTTGATGATAAAATTATCAAAAGGCACACCCTTCCACCAGATTCAAACAAATGAGACATCTCCAATCAAAATCGGTGCGGTAGATTTTGCTGTAGCCTGGTCAACGTCCAAGAAGATGAAAGAGACTAAAATAGTGTAAAAACGACCATTTTGAGAAGCTTTTTTAACGGTATTTCGGGAACTTCTTTTTTCAAATTATTGATTTAATCTCATCATCTACCAATCCGACTATGAAATATTCAACAAATGTCACTCCACATATTTTTCCCGTGACTGTGAAGGGACCTGAAATGTTCACTTTGTCACCTGAAGTTATTTAAATATCACTTGTGCAACGCTCGTTGTATTTTACTTGGCGGGTCGAGCACAACCGCGATCCTCAATTAGATACATACAGAGGTTTAGAAATGGCATCTAGGATTTTTATACTCATAATGAAATATACATTGATTTTCAACCAATGACTTCGTCCTTCATAAAAATGACATATACACCAAATATCAAGTCTCTAGCACTTACAGTTCTTAAGATTATCTTGTTCATGGACCAATGTTTGAAACTCGACATTTGGGCTCTGGGGACTTCAAAACGTGATTTTGGCATTGAAAACTCAACATCGAAATTGTCTGCCCCATTACAATAATTTTCTTGCTAATATAAGATAACGAAAGTAAACAAAAAATATTTACCAGTGTGTCCAGTAGCATTGATAAATATGCTGATGTGTGTGAGCAATCAACAATATGTTGGTAGCACCGTTCAAAAAAAAAGTTGTTTTATTTCTCTCTGAACTTTCTTTTGAAACACCCTGTATAAAGCAATTCATTATATGCATTTTTCGGCCTTCGGCACAATGAAAATTATTTGTACGTACCAAATTTACCCCCCCCCCCAAACTTCTTATATGAAGGAAATCTTTGGTGAAAGCCCGCTAAGTAACTACCCGAAGATTATTAAAATCCATGAATCACCTACTGCGTAGATTAAGATATATTTTTTTAAAAGAACAAAAAACGCGAAAGCCAACTTGTTTTTCCGTGCCATAGTTTGCAGAAATGATAACCTAATCAGTGTGAAGGACGGACAGAAATCTGCATGGTCAATTTGATGGCCTTGGTTCTTCTGATGATCGGCATCCACAACAATTGTGCTGGTACACCACGTGGATCGCGGAACAAAATGGAAAAAAAAACAAAAAATCTCTGCCAGTTGATTATCATTTTGCTTGTCAGAATGTCCTTGCCCGAGTTGTTGATATAAATATTTATTCAGATGCTTGGACTCGAACACGAATCAACCAGCTCTAGCCAAATCTTTAACAGGTGAAATAATATCACTGATGAGGTGATCAAGGACTCACTGTCAAATCGGGGTCCACGTGCCAAGATAGTACGATATACCGGCATCTACTTTCTCCCACGTGTACACCATCATTAACTTACTTATAAACTTACTGATGTTTTCCTTGTATATATGATGTGTTCATTGTTTGTTGAACTAGTTCTGCAAACTGTAGATCTCGACCCGGTTTGGGTTTTATGCCCCCCCCCCCCCAAAAAAAACCCGTAGAATTGAAACCAGATTTTCTTTACACTTTATTGAATAAAACTTATTTAACAATACTAATGAAAAGAAGAAGAAAAAGTAAGATCTTTCAGTTTATTCGATCGAAATGGCCAACTTATCTGGTGTAGGTACACCAGATTAAGTTCCAAAATGTCCAAGAAGCACCAGTGAATCTTTGAAGGTGCTCGCACACATCCGCATACTGACTTATGTTATTGCATAGCAGACATCGACAAATCTGCAGATTCCCATAAGAACATTTGTGCTATGCCATAAGATAAGTAAGTATGCGTCTGTCTGATGCGAGCTCTCCAGATACACGATGGAAGTCACGTTGTTATATGCACTCAGACCCGTGAGTACAATTGAGCAGTTACTTTAATGTAAAAGCGACCAGTGGCGGCATTATCGAAGTAAAAATAGTTGGTTTGGTAGAAGTTTTAAGATATTATTAATATACATGAGGTCCTTAGTAATGCTGTGAAACACACAAAAAATATGCCAACGGCCTCGCCGTACCACAAAGAACTATATTTTCATTTATATGATTCATTTTCTTAGGCCCCTTTGTCGACTAAAGTCATGAATTGCGAAAGAGATGGACCCAACGTGTGATAGCGGGTATGTAGCCACGTTTAACACTAATATCCCTCAGGAAGGTCCTTGATAGACCAAAGTAAAGTACATAAGGGGTTTTCAGACTAATATGCATAGTTTTAAAATCTAAAGGACCATTGTGTTATATGCTTGATTATAACGGGGGTGCCAAACACCTCCCAACCCAAAGTTGGGGGCTTGGTAAACTCGTTGTTTACCTCCATTTTGGGAACCCCGACAGTACTCTTGGCTGATAGAAGTACACAGAGGAAATTCGCTATCAGAGGTTCCCAAAATGGAGGACGCGCCCCCTTTGGGGGCGTGAAGGCAAGTCAAGGGGGCGCGAGAGTTTAATTATTAGCATTTAGTTAAAATATATGTACAAAGATAATTTTATTGATGTTTAGAAAATTTGAATAAAATAGCATTCAGCAACATATTAGTGTTTTAAACGTTATCTCCTTTAGTTTGCTCGGAAAAATTGCAAAAAATACCGGGCATTCTCGCTGATAGCATTTTGAATAAGATAGCATTCAGCAACACATTAGCATTTTGAATAAGATAGCATTCAGCAACACATTAGTGTTTTGAATAAAATAGCATTCATCAACACATTCGTATTTTGAACGTTATCTCCTTTAGTTTGCTCGGAAAAATTGCAAAAAATACCGGGCATTCTCGCTGATAGTATTACATTGGCATTTTGAATGAGATAGCATTCAGCAACACATTAGTCTTTTGAATAAAATAGCATTCAGCAACACATTAGTGTTTTGAATAAGATAGCATTCAGCAACACATTAGTGTTTTGAATAAAATAGTATTCAGCAACACATTAGTGTTTTGAATAAAATTAGCATTCAGCAACACATTAGTGTTTTGAATGAGATAGCATTCATCAATTTGAATAAAATATAGCATTCAACAACCAATTCATAATTTATATTGTATAAAGGGGAGGGGGGCGTGGGAGGCTTTCATTTCAAGTAAAGGAGGCGCGGTACCAAAAATTTTGGGAACCCCTGATATGCATGATATATAAAAACCCACTGGCCTGAGGAGATGTAAGGAGGATTTGATATGGGGTGTTTTGGAGTTATCAAATTATTTTACTTTTATTAATAACAAAAACTAAAATATTAGTATTTATTGAAATTACGACTTTAAAGCTTCTCAATTGTGGATTTTTAGTGGAACCGACCCCCTGAGTGAGCACAGTTCCTGTTTAGAAAATTTAGTGTTTTACTGAAGCATATTACTTTTGTATTGGGGAACAACTTGGCATCGAATTTCAGCTTTCTCGAGCATCGTAAAGTGGTACTTCTCAATTCCAAAATTTTCGGTGGTCAGGCCATAAATCGGGAAGAAACCGAAAAATTTAAATTTTTATAATTTTTATGGGGTCCTTATGTACTATTTTGGGGGTGGGGCATTCTCGCTCATTTTTCTTTATCTCCTTTAGTTTGCTTGGAAAGATTGCAAAAAAACACACTAAAAAGCGTCATTTTTGGCGGTAACTTTCTTCCACTTACTAAAAGGATTCTGTGTGCCAAATTTAGAGGCTCTTCGATTAGCCATCGTGGAGCTACGTTGATTTTGAGTCAGTCAGTCAATATACCAACTGGGCTTTGAGTTTTATTAATATAGATATCTGTGTGCCAAATTTCAAGTCTCTAAAATTGGCCAGCGTGGAGCTACGTTAATTATGAGTCAGTCAGACAGTATACCAACTGGGCTTTGAGGTTTATTAATATAGATATATCTGTGGCCTGTTCCACGAAGCAACTTCTCACTTCGCACTTTTCAAAAAAAAAAAAAAAAAAAANCACTTTAAAAAAAAAAAATAGAGTGAGGAATATTTGCGTTACACGAAGCTTTTCAAAATCTTCCGCATTACAATGCTTACACTGGCCTAATGAGAAGTTGTTTACATTTTTTTCATCTCGATTTCATTCTCAAAATTTACTGAATTATCTAAGTACCGATTTTATTTTTCTTCTAATTTGATTTATTTTTAGAGTGTTCAGTTAAGTTGAGTTTAGTTCCAATATTCAAAATATTCTATATTAATTAATATTCAAAAGTTTAATATTTAATATTAATATATTAATATTCAAAAGTAAACTGAGGATTGAAAAAGTTCTTTGCAGAAAAAAACACATTTTACTCCTCACTTTGCAAACATAAAAGTTTCATGGAACAGAAAGTAAACAAATCAATGAAACTTACTTTGCATTAAAACTCCACTTTTCACTTCAACTTTGCACTTCACAAAAACGTTCATGGAACAGAAATTGAGAAGTTGTAGTGCAAAGTGCAAAGTTTGGAGTGCAAAGTTCCTTTGTGGAATAGCCCACTGTTTGCCAAATTTAAAGTCTCTAGGATTGGCCAGTGTGGAGCTACGTTGATTATGAGTCAATCAGTCAGTCAGTATACCAACTGAGCTTTGAGTTTTATTAATATAGATATCTGTGTGCCAAATTTCAAGTCTCTAGGTATGGCCAGTGTGGAGCTACGTTGATTATGAGTCAATCAGTCAGTCAGTATACCAATTGGGCTACTGGTCTTTGATTTTTATTAAATAGATATCTGTGTGCTCTTTTAGATGTTAAATATTGAATTAGAAAGTACCTATATATGAGTTCAAGGGAAGCAGTTTGTTATAAGCCTATCATCAGCGTAGTGTGAACATCCAGATATGCCTAGACATAGTCTAGTATCTTCTACTATGCTAATACGCCGTGCTAGATTTTCCATAAATCTGTCAGGCGCGCAGAGAATACGGTATATTGCTTTTATAATTTTTGTTAATCTGCTCGGATCGTCATATAAAATTGGGCTCACATTGCGAAGCAAACTCATTGCAAATGGATTCTGAAAGAAGGAGAATAATAATACAGGGTGCAATATAAAATTCGATGTCAATCTGCGCGTTAACTACAAATTTTTGAGACTTATATAAGATAAATCATCTCTCTAAAGCCATGCCCCGTTCAATCGGGAGCCACTTGATGAGGTGAAAATGAGGAAATTAAACCCTAAGTAGAACCTACTATGTGCCTGCATAGTTTTCCGGGTGTGTCAAATCGCAATCTCGATTTCGTTATGAGCGATTTCCGGGATTCCTCTTATTTTTTTCAGAATGAAAATTATGACTTTTTTGTTTCTTCCCTCGCAGCTCAATCTTGTACCCCTCTTCCCTCGCAGCTCAATCTTGTACCCCTCTTCCCTCGCAGCTCAATCTTGTACCCCTCTTCCCTCGCAGCCCAATCTTGCATCCCCAATAATTCACAACGGATTGATTTCTTTTCTTGTAAAAGATATTCATTTTCTAAAAAAAAAAAATGTCAGATCCCAGCGACTACCGAAAAGAGTGTATCCCGATTGAGGGAACCCCAAATCTCCGCCCCTGAAAACCAGATCATATATCTTCGTTGGTGTTGTAGTGGTAAAATGCTCTATCTGGTAAACAGTAGGCCGTGGGTTCAAAACCCAGTCATCCCATGGAATATTATCCTCATGAAGATGGGATATATGCCACATAATAATATAGCACCTAAAAAACTGGGCAGTATAAATAAGGACTATTATCATTGGGCGGACAGAAGAGTAGCCATATACTCCCTACAGACTGAAAGCTTTTGTGATCTTACTCCGAAACTACTCAACCGGAACGAAAACCTATTCCGTGTACAGTTTGATGATAAAAGTGTGAAAGGGGTATTAATCTCTTCGTATTGATCTATCCCGTGTGTAGTTTGATGATACAAGTGTGGAAGGGGTGTCAATCTCTTCGTATTGATCTCTAGAAAATGAAAATCCATGGTGATACCCAAATTTTGTCGGGAGACTCTGAATTCAAGCTGGCGTCCAAGATAGCCGCCCTAGGTGAGATTTTTTTTAAATTACTGCTAAGAGTCGAGTGGGGTGTCTAATTATATGTTTTTAGGGTTGCTCGATCCTTAATAATAACTGGTTCTGATTATAAAATTAGAGAGTGTATTTTTATGTTTTCAAGGTTGGAGATTCCCAATACACGTTGGGCTCATGTTTGACCGGAAATGTTCAAACATGAGCATAACATCTATTGGGTGATATATATATACTGGAAATCTCCGACCCCAAAAACATATAAAATAGATAGTGGATTAGAAATCCACTATCTATTTTATACCGAAAAGCCGCTTTTTTGGCCGCTATCTTCAATTCGGGAGATCCTTGATGGTTGAGCAAACTATTCTACCAAAAATTCGAGTTACAACCCAAAAAACATGTAGTCAGACATCCCCCGCGAACCTTATTATATTTTTAAAGATTTTCTTACCCCGGGCGG
>CM022881.1:12802899-12829758 GCA_012654025.1 Pachypsylla venusta | reverse complement strand
GCTACCCACATTGACCTCACCCAGCCTGGGTTGGGCCGGAAAAAGCCAACGATACGTGGTGTTCCCAAGCGGTCACCCATCCAAGTACTGACCACGCCCGGACGTTGCTTAACTTCAGTGATCTGACGGGAACTGGTGTATTCAACGTGGTATGAAATTAAATAACACCAAATTCATGAGAGTTTGTTACTTTTCAATGCTGTTTCCTTGTGTTATATGTCACATCTTTGATGCTCACTGCAGTATTTATTAGGATACCACAATATACAGCGTGTCACAGAGTGACAGGTGTAAAGTTTAATTTTGTTTACATCCTGTATAACGGCGTTTGTTTTAACAAGAATGAGACCACAAGAGAGAGGGAAAATTTTATGAGTGCAGACCCCCCTTTGAAATGCCACATTATTCCAGTGAAATATCAAAACTATGAAATGACAAATCGCTTTCGAGTTACGAGTTACGAACATCATCTTAAGGATGTGTTCAAATGACCGCGCGGGACCACAATGAACAAATGATACAAGGCTTTTGAACTAGTACCTCGCGGCATGTAAACAATATGCACTATTTAGATAGATCTTCTGCCCCACAGCGGTTATTTGAACATAGCTTAATATTCCAAATAAGTTTTTTTTTTAATTTGGCTTAACGTCCTTTTAACATCTGTTGGTCATTTAAGACGGGATTTCCCATTAAGTTAAAACCACAGTAAAAGTTATTTAAATCGCAAAAATTATTTGATCACATTTAAGTATTTGAATGTCAAAATCAGAGTGTGCAGTGGTCAAGAGCGTGGTTTTGTAATCCGAGATCATTGGTTGAATTTTCAACTGAAGAAAGCGAACTTAGAAAGGAATGACATAGTACATAGCATATTGACGTTCTTTTTTATATCAGTTCTTTTTAAATTATTACGAGAAGTATATTTTGGGCGGGGGGAATATTGCTCTCCTTGACATCTTTTTTTACACGAAGTGTTTTTGGGGGGATACATTAATAAGAATCATTATATATCCTTGATACATATAAAATATCATTTCATCTGGCATGTTTAAAAAGTGCGGGGCCCTGGGCAGTTGCCAGCACATTTGTCATGTTGTTAAGCCGCCCTGCGTAAATTCGTTTAAGGGACGCCGCTAGATTTGGATTTTTTAGAAATATACATATACGTTAATACGTCAGGACGAGAGGAAATAATTTGTTTATCCTAGCTGTAGGTTTTAAATACAAAAGTACATGCTTATAAAGAAGTAGTGCAATGTGTTCCACTCTTATGTTCTCAAGTCTGTAAAAATATCATCTGATATATTTGGAATCGAATGGAAACCGTTATTTTCGCCATTTGAATGGGATTCAGGACGCGGTTGAGTTTAAGATGACGGTACTCTGGATGAGTTCTTTATGAATATGCAACCAAAATGAATATAATCTATATATTAGGAAAACAGGTTCTCAAAGTACTGGGTATTGAGAGCTAGAGTCTTCAAACTTTGTATTACATGGAACCCGACAAATATTACTTTTTCTGAGATAAGTTGTGCAGATACACATATGGAACAATGGCCAAAACTCGAGATTTGGACTCATGGGTCCTCAATTCGTGTTCTGGCTTGAAAAGTCAAACTCAGCATCGAACATTTTAGCCCATTACAATAATTACTTCTATTTTATATAGAAGTAATTATTGTAATGTGTTTATAATTACTTCTATTTTATATAACGATAGTCGTGTGATGTTCACACCAGCAATAAATTCATGTGACACATTGGCAGGATTTTTAATGTTCAATGATTGTGGATTACATGTTATCAAGACGTCAGCAATAAGGGATTCACACGTGAACCTTGAAGTACAAGTTTCTTCAAAATACTGTTCTGGCCGTTGAAATAGGAAAGTTCTTAGAAGATCATGCAATATTTGAATAACATTTTTTTGGCTTAACGTGTCTTTAACATTCGAGTCATTCGAGACAGGTTTTCAAACTCCATTCGCTGGAAATTTACAAACATGCTACCAATATTGACCTCTCCCAGTTACAAACAACCCGCCTTCACGTTGGCCGGTTTTACGCACCAGGTTGACCTGGAACGCATATCAATATAGTTGCATATCAGCATATTTCTACCATTATTCCATACTAGCAGGATACGCCCGCTTCGCTTGGCGCCTTATAGGCATGGCCGTTTATAGTTTCAACCCCTTTTTTCGCGATTAAAATTAGCATATGTCCTTTCCTAAAGTTTAGTCTATCTCCATACCAAATTTCATCAAAATCGGTTCAGTGGTTTAAGCGTGAAAGCATAACATACATACATACAGACAGAGTTACTTTTGCATTTATACGAGTATATTAGTATATGGATATATGGATTTGGATCAAACAAAAACTGTTGAATTGAACGTATGTTTATATCTAGGAGAGTATTCCGCACTAGTTATTTTTTGAAGGAATTTTAAGAAAATAGAAAAATGCATGAAGTCAGCGTCTATGGCACGTTGAATACACCAGTTCCCGTTGGATCACTGAAGTTAAGCAACGTCCAGCGAGGGAGTACCATGTGGATGTCCACCTGTATTTGCTCCCTCGTGATGCTGGCTATTTTTTCGATACAACCCATGCTGGATGAGGTCAATGACCGTCTCGAATGACCAATAGATGTTAAAGAGACATTAAGTAAAAAAAAAAAAAAATGCATGATAATTGGCAATAAATTATCTATTTCTATAAATTTGTTTGTCAGGTCGAAAAAGACGTCCTGTCTTATGTTCACTACTATGGTACGTGTTCAGGTGAAATTAGTGAAACTTCTTCACCACCAAAAATTATTGTCAGTTGTCAGATAAACAATATCACAAATCAACAGTTTTACCATACAAGATAAGTAATTAAAAAATTAAAAGTTTTGAGACAGAAACATTAATTTTATTATTATTATAAAAGGGTGTAACAGGCTGGGTATAGGTACTATGATATGGCAGAAACAAACATTTTTTTCTTCTTCTATTGATTTTTGTGTTATCTTTTAATCGCTCATATGTCCCTTATTGTAGCTCTTATTTCAAAAAACTAAAATGATTTGGAGAGCTTAAAATAATGACCATAAAACTTTTTTCCCATGTGGGAAAACAGTTTTGAAAAACAGAAAACATCCTTCTATATATTTGTGATCACATCACTTGATTTCTCCGCCGTTATCATTATGGTTGGTGCCTTTGTGTTCTTTTCCTGGTCTTTGCTCTTTTCTTTAAACTGGTCATCTCCTGTGTGGCTTCAGCTTTATCATCATCAATATTATCTTCTCTATAGCCCCCGTCATTTAATCCCCAATCTTCTTTGATCATATCACTTGCTTTCTCAGCAATCATTATAGTTGGTGCATTTGTATTTCCACTTACAATAGTAGGCATTATGGATGCGTCTATTACACGTAGACCCTGAACGCCTCTCACCTTTAGTCTGACATCTACAACAGCATTTGGATCAGAGTCGGGACCCATCTTACAAGTCCCTACCGGATGATAGATGGTCATTGTGTAATGTTGAACCTGGAAATTATAATGTTCGAAAATGACACTAATAGCAAGTTAAGTTCAATAGGACTTAACCACGTTTTTCGGTAGCCATCTGGTCATAGCTCCTACAAAAACGTGTCTACTGAGATGATTTTGGTGGCATTTAGGACATGTTCTATTTAATGCATGGACTATTTAATGGACGGACATGTTCTATTTAATGCATGCTCATTTCTGGGGTGAAAGTTTTCGGGCCAAATTTCACATCAAAATCACGAAGGAAAAAAACGAGTTTTTGGCACGAAATATCCAAAAACGAATCAGTTTGGAAACTTCTTGGTAATAATATATACGACAATTTTGTCGCATATATTATTACCTGTTTTGCTGGTCTCAATTATATTTTTCTGTCTGAAGCCAACAAAAGTTATGAGTGATTTCAAGGGGTAAGGCCGAAATTTAAAAAAATGACCGCCATCTTGAAAACGAAGTGAAAACTGCATAATATACTCAATAAGATATTATGTGTGGAAATGATATATTCTACCGGCCATAGTTCTGTGATATCGTTTTTGAGGTTCACCCTGTATATTTAGGTACCAGATATTTAGCATATTCCAATAATTGTCCAGAATATTCCAATGATTGTCTAAAACACATCATACATACCTGACATGCCCAAAATTCGTCCGATAGGTATCTGGTGTGGCCACATCCGGGTATACTGATGTTGTGAAAAGTTGGTTTGAATCGGCTCATTGCATGAGTTTGTGTTATTGCGTAACCAATTTTTGCACCTTCGACCTTAAATTTGATTAAGGAAGAATAATCATTTCAGCAAGAGCCTGTTCGCCCTTGATTTATCATCCATTTTTTTCTGAAAAAAATTATGCCTGTTCACATAGCATTTTTTTCCCCGAAATCAATTTAGAAATTACTTATCAGGGTATCAATAAATAATTAATATGAATATTTCTTACTTTTCTTTCAAATTGGTTTCTATTCAAATTGATAAGCTTTCGGATTTAAGGAAACATATTTTTTCCAGTGCATTTTTTTTTTTTTTTTCAGTTTTAAAAACTGGATGACTCTGGTGGCACTATCTGCTGCGTATGTGCGCTCTCAAGGGAGCTCTTTTGTTTGTTTATCTCCTTGTCATTTTTTACTATAATAACTCTCGAACGCCTTGACAGATTCTTATACAAATTGGTGTAATCATTTACTATAAACATAGAATTAGCTGATTGGGCTTCATTAGGCCACTTTTTTTACACCTGCACAGCTGTACAGTGTACGTATTTACTTCACAATAGTACACGTGTTTGGGCCATTTAAAGTTCTTTTAGGACGGGAAAGTTGGAGTGAAAATCTAGAATGATCATGCTTCTTGCCAAAACTCAACGATTGTAGTTGCACCTAAACTTGGATGATTTGTTTTCCACCTAAAGATTATCATCAGTGGATGTGAAAAGAGGTGACGACGACATTCAATGGCTACCGACGCGACGGAGAGCCATCCCCAGATTCCCTAGTATAATCTTAGAATTGTATGTTTTTTTTTTTTTTGATTTCCCCATTTAATGACTTACCAATGTTTTCAGATCTTTCTCGTCGTGCAGATAATTTGGTTTAATGATGGGATGATCCAGCGGATCTTTTGATTTCAGTTTGAGTCGTCCTTTACTTTTTGGTCTCAAGAGTAGTGGTGCTATTGTTATTGCATCTTTGTACAGAATTGGTTCAAATACTTTGGCATAGAAATCGTCTTTAAGACCATTATTTCGTTTGTTAAATAATCCGCCATCATCATTGTCACCGGCCGAAGCGAAGAATAATTGAATATCTGGCCAATCAGGGCCGTCAGTGTTGTATCTGAAATTATTAAATATATAAATATTTAACGTCTCTTTAATATCATATGATTATTTTAGACTAGGAGTTTATCATCTATTCGCTGGAATCTCCCAAACGAACTATCCACATTGACCTCACCCAACCTGGGTTGGACCGGTAATAGCGTCACGAGGACTTGAAGCTGCAGTGTAAAAAATGTGACACCAAGAAACATCCCTTATTTACATAGTCCTTAAATCCTAAAACATAGCAATTTAAACGCAATATTATTTGAATTAAGAGTTAAGAATTATTATTTATTGATTAAGAAATATTTGGAGCAAATTTAAGGGCGATTGTATACCGGGGTAGTATACACTGCGATTGCTTAGTACTAAAAGGAGCTTTTCCATTGTGCTTAGTCACCCACCAAGTAAATCCTCGTTGGACGTTGCTTAATTTCAGTGATGTTTTTGGAACTGGAGTATTCAACGTGTCATAGACGCTGGCTAAATATTTCTTAATTTTATTGTTTCAAAACCATTGATCAGTTCCCGCAAATCACTGATTTAAAATCAATATTCAGTCAGGTTTTACATTGTGGCTGACCCTGGTAGTTCGAACCCTCTTAATGCTGGCTGATTCTAGCCAAACCCAGGTTTCCAGCGAATCCAGGGTAAAACTCTCGTCTCGTTGTTTATAGATGTAAAATGGGGAGGAAGCTATACTGACCTGCAGTAAACTCATGATTAGTGGCCAAACTTACAATGTTGGGACATGATTACAGAATGAAAGCCCTCAAACATATAAAACTTATTGTACTAACTAAAGCCATGCCTTCACGTATGTAAAGGCATGGCTCTGTATGGTAAACCATACAGAGGTCCTTCATGATCCTTCTAGAATTTACTCACTTTGTATTGACGAAAGCCATGCCTTCACAGAATGGTAACCCGTACAGAGGTCCTTCATGATCTTTCAAGAATTTTATCAAAGAATTGATAGTGAATATCCTTGGTAACACAATACCCGCCCCTGAAAACACAATACGCCTTAGTGCGTGTAAGTTAATGGGCCCATGATGAGCGTTTAGAATGGTTTATGTTTGTTTCACGATGATGATTAATATACACACATACAATGTTTTAGTTTATTATTTTCAATAATAAATCTTTGGAATCGTCACGGAAAAAAAAAATACCCCCCACAAAATTTGGTATTATACGTTTCAAGATACGTAGAATCCAAAAATCGAATAAAAAAAATCCGTTTGTACGCCGTGATGTGCACTTTTGCCACTTAGCGTAGATCGATTTGGATTAAATTTCGTATATAGCTCCCATTTGGGCTATCATTGTGCCCCGAAACTTTTGGCTGCAATCGAATACACCCTTGACGATTTTTGCCGCTTTTTAGCGGTTTTCAGTATTGCTGTCTAAAAGGAGAATGGTAAGAGCTACAGATTTGGGGTCTCAGTTAGCTCCAACATAGCCCGTAGCATCTTGGGTTCAATCAAATATACCGCTGACGGTTTTTACCGCTTTAAAGCGGTTTTCATTAATCCGTTCTAAAAAGTGAATGGTAATAGCAAGAGACTTCAAATTTAGTAGGTATGTCAAATTTAGGGTCTAATTACGCCCCAGATTTGGAATCGACACGAGAACCCCTCTCAATTTGGGGGGAGGGTTATTTTTTTGCCAGAAAAATAATAAACNACAGCATAAGTATCTAGAATAGAAAGTAATTCGATTGAAAATGTTAAGTTGCAGCCAATATCGGTCATTCTTTGGAAAGGACCACAAGCATCAAGCGATTGATCCATCTGTATTCATCAGTCGCTCGCAATAGCTTTCAAAGTACGACCGGTGGTGATCCAACATTTTTGTACCTCCAACAGGATCCGAGATATTTGAATTGTTTACTGAAAATGCCACACCCTGTATTATTTGATTTCCTAAGGTATAACGTCTTGTGCCGTTACGCTGTAATCAACGACGGCTACTCGGTTGTCCGGAGTACGCACGCTGCTAAATTTCAGTGATCTCACAGGGACTGGTTTATCGTTGGTTAATTGTTCAATTGCTTCTGCCTTCATTGGTACAAACTAATACGAAGTCATATCTAAGTACCAATTATATAATTGAATTGAGACCGTTGACAGAAAATTCGGGCAGGGGGCAAAAAATTATGGGCCCCTCTATTATTCTTTCATCTAAAATCACCGTATGGGCCAGTAATAAAAGAAAAATAGGCAATTCACGTAGTTGATGTGAAAACTCGTGTACGCTTCTTCTTGGCAACATATACTCGTAATTCGATTATCAGATGTTAATGTTTACGAAATATAGGTACCAATATTTATGATTGCTGTACAATCTGAAAGGTCGCACTATATTTTAAAATCAGTGTCCTGCAATAGCCATTGTACCATATTTGCCCACCCACTATCGCTAAACTTCTGATTTTGTGTGTTTTTCAAAACTTTTAAGTTGACTTATTTATTATTCTGAAAAAAAAAATTGAAAAATTTCATTATGATAATTTTCTCACCGGGCCTCTTAGGATATCCCAGGTCATCGGTCCTGAATTGGATTAACCGCCTTGAGATCACAAGGGGCCATAGTCAAAGGATGTTGTGACGAAATGGAAATTAGATTATCTTTTATCCAGAGTGGTAGAACCTTTGTTTTACCTGTGGCGATCCGATCGCTCCGGCGCTCAAAATGACTTCTCTTCTTGCCTTTATAAATACCGGTTCCTTGTTATGTTTTTTCACCACCACGCCAACAGCTTTGAGCTTTCCATCAGCTCCCACTCTAAATTTAATTTTATAAGCATGCGCGTGTAGAGTGACATGCAAGTTTTTTCTATCAATTATCGGCCTCAGATATCCTTTAGCTGTTGAACATCGCAGACCATTTTTTAACGTTCCGTGAGCTTTGGTGAATCCTGAAAAACAAAGTATGTTGACTAACGTTGATGAGGATTCACTAATATACCAGAGTGGATTTTCTTTTATTTTTAGAATAGACCGGGAAAAATTAAATTATTAAGTCCAAAAATCCAATAAAAAATCAGTTTGTCCACCAATTTTTGGATACTACGTATTTATTATCATTCGATTTTTATAGGAACCAGTTATGGTATTTTTTATTTTATGCAGGGTGTTACACAAGTTCCTAAAAATGGTGCCAACTTTCGATTTTTAAATACAAACCTCCATTTTATATTTCACATTTGTGTTTTCCATTTTTACATACTTTTCACTAGTCAATTTCTTTTTCTTTTCATTATATTTTGCGTACATTTGTACAGGGTGGTCTCATATTCCAATAAATTTTATATCAATCAAAAGTACAAGTGTGACATATCAAATGACATTAAGGGCCTTATTCTAAAACTCCACTTGAGTGCGATTTGGAGTGGTCACTACCACTTGAGTGTGTGATTAGTATTTTAAAAATGTTCTGACAAAAAAAAAATTACATGTAATTTTATTATAACATAAAAACAGAAATTTTACAAGTGCGCGTGGCAACTTCGCTAATTTGTAGTCGGAGTGACAACTCACACTTGAGTGGAGTTTTAGAATATGGCCCTATATTTTTTCTTTCTGAACATCATGGTGCTATTGGATAGGACCCCGAACAAAACTAAAGGGTTACACAAAAGTTATGAATCAAAGTTTCCAATAAAGTGATTGTTAATTTGGACCAAAGTGTTCCGGGGCCATTTCTAATACCACTCTAATGTTCAGCAATAAAAACTATATATATGTGATAGATCTTCATTGAAGCACAGATTATAAACTATTGAATCACACTGTAGTTTTGTCCAGAGTGATTCGGGAGCTTATCTAACGTTCAGAAAGAAAAAAATAATGTCATTTGCTATGTCACACTTGCACATTTGATTGATAAAAAAATATCGGAAAATGTGGCCACCCTGTATAATTCCAAACATGAAAAACAGTATGACTAATTCATAGTACATATGCAAAATTTCATAGCAAACGCAAATATGAAATAAAAAAAATGGAAGTTTGTATTTAAAAATCGAAAGTTGGCATCGATTTTAGGAACTTGGGGACCACCCTGTAAAAAAATAAAAAGTACCAAAGTAACCGCATTAAAAATGAAAAATAAACAGATTTTTTCCTTTTTCCAAAAAATCGAACTGGTTCCGAGATAAATCGAGTGATCATAAATTCGTGACCACCCTTTATACGTGCCTTAGAACGTAAAATATAAAATTAGGGTGGGGTTATTTTTTTGGCCAGTAAAATAATGATCGATTCGATCATTATTTTTTATCAATTTAACAGAAGCAGTGCTTCTTTTCGTTCACTATTATTACTAGTGGATCAATATGATCAAGTGTTCACGTTAGTGTTGTAGTCATTAATAGAAAAAAATATCTTAATCAACTTTTTTTAAAAAGAACTAATTTCTTCAAAAAATTGGCCAAAATAATCAAAATCGAAAAGCCCTTAACACCAGCCATGACATATCAAAATTTTACGTTTCTGTAACAAACCGCTAAAAAGATAAACATCATTTTAAAAAAACACAATATTTGGCCCCCTGGGGCTCCGGGGCGGCCCAGGGCCACCAAAAACTATACAGCAAATTTCCCTCATACCCTAAACATGTATACCAAATTTCGTCAAAATCGGATGAAAATTGTGGCTCGTATTGCGTAACCTACATACATATACCTACATACATACACGTACACATACAAGTGCATTTCGGGATGAATATGGGAGTCAAAAGTGTAGTTCACTAACGTTCACAATTAACGTTATCTCTGATATGAGCACATTTTACCTGTTTGATTTCTTCCATTTATGTCTACAATATCGTAACCTAATTCTTTGGCACTTGCAATAAATCCCTCTGTGATTGGTGAATAGTATTTAAATTCTTCTACAGACAAATAACCATCCCTTCCATGATAGGGTGAATTGAGAAGATGGCTAATGTTGACAGCCTCTGATTTTATAAAATACGGAAGGACGTCTCTATAACTCCAGCCTTTGAAAATAATAAAAATGAAAAAACAGTATAATAAGAACTCTGTTACAATTCGCATTTGAATATAAAGATCGTACGCTTGTTGTTGAAGGGGTGTTCCTCTTAAAAACACTTGTCTTTGATTCAGATGTGGAACTACAAATTAATTGATATGCAAAGGACGGTGTAGTGACTTTGATATCTTTACACAGGGACGGATTTAAGGCTATATCTTGGGGGAATGCGGTGAAGCACTTTGAGAGGGGATACTTCCGGGGGTAGGGAATACCCCCAGGTACAGGTAGAGTCGGGGGGCCTCCCGCGGGAAAACTTGAATTTTTTTTTTTCAAGTTATGCCTCGGAACCTCTTTCGCATTACTTCAGGGCACTCCTTTTACAGCCATGCCATTCCGAAAACGAGAAAATTCGATCAGAAAATTTTCGCTCCGGGCGGGATTCGAACCCACAATCTCCGGATCAAGAGTCAATGCTTTTAACAACTCGGCCACGGAGATTAGCAAAAAAATTTGAATATTTAGGAACCAAAAAGTGAAAATCTGTGCTGTAAAACTGCAAGGTTGTTTCATACACAAGTGACTAAAAGTAGATATAACATTTTTATATTTTTTAACAACATCATGCAATTTGCCAATGGAAATTATAATAAATGGTACGGAAAACCGTACTAGACTTTCTCTTCCTTAATCATTCCATCAGACTACCACCGAATGCAGATTTTGTTCTTCTAAAGTTTTAAGGTTTTTAGTTATATATTTTAGTTATTGTTATATTTCTATTTTCTGTTGATGTTGACCATTNATTTCTAGTTAACTTTGTAGCTTTTTACTTTCTCTTCCTATAGAAGATAAAGTATTGTAATCGTGCAGAAATTTTGGACATTTTTTAACATTGTAGCATGATGCTTAATGAAACTCTATATTTTATATCAAGGTTAATTAAAACTCAGGTCTATTAGTCGCCACAGCTAAAAACTCAGTCTATTAGTCACCACAGCTACTGCCGATTCTTTCCCCAAAACACAATACCTGGACAACGCCTTACCTTCCAGTCCCGTTTTTCACTCAGTCTGTTAGCCACCACAGCTCCTGCAGATCCCCCTCCTACAATGATGAAATCATATTCTGCAAACATATCTTTGATGGGCACATCCCTGATAAGATGCTCAGTATCTTCAACATCCGGTCGGAATCGGGTAAGCATGTAGCGGAATAATAGTATGAAACCAATGCTCGGACCATAACTCATGGCAATTCGAGCGGTTGAAAATGAACTCATAGCCGATACCACCATTTTGAGAAGGAACTGATCCCAAAATTTTATGTAATTGGTGGATATATAAATTGAGTGATTTCTGCTGGCTCAGCTCCAGAAATTTCCTTTGACTCGGTCTGGAGAATATCTATATCAACAAAACATGGACTTTAGAGCAGCCGAGAGGCATGGTTTCGGCAGAATTGTACAAATTGCACTGATGAAGTTTTAGCAAAATTGACATTTTTTTTTTGTTTTGATTTTGAAAATCTGTTATGAACATCACACGTCTTTCCTTATCTAATATAGTATACAAAACAAGCAAGTGTTTTAATAGGCTGCATTTTTTTATGTCAAAAAAATTTTTTTTTTTTATTTCCCACAGAGCGCAAATCTCGAGTTTCAGAAATGGGCCTGTGTTTCAAGTAGGTATATGTATAGAAACTTACATGCATACCAAAATGCAAGTCTCTGATTTTTTCATAACTTGCACTTGCAGTGCTCTTTCTAGATAGGATTTGTAAAAACTTTTGAAAAAATCATAACTTCGTTAATTCTGTTTTAAAAAAAGTGTTATCGATATCAGGACATTCGTAAGGATTTACCATTTGAAAGTATTAGGTACGGAAAATTACATCAGGCATATGACGCTCGTTTTCGTCAACGCCGTTCTGAAGCCGTTTCTGGAAATTGCCTTCTACTCTTTCCAGTAGGTCTGCATTGATAAGGGTGATTTGATGTTCGATTGACGCCCTCAGTTCTTGCAATGTGCGTGGTTTACTCTCATAAACATGTGACTTAAGGTAGCCCCATAGAAAAAAATCATATTTATAGGTCAGGGAAACGAGGAGGCCATACAACATTACCGAATCTTGAAATGACGCGGTTGGGGAATAGGCGACGACGTTCAACATTTGCAGGAGTTCGTTGCGCACCTGCAGGTTTTTTTTTCACAAAACTGCCACCTGTTTGAAGGTTGTTCACCCAACGAAGTATTGCTTCACGTTTAGGTACACTATCGTTTCGGGCAATATTGAATTTGTGTCGAAACTCACGCTAAACCGCAATGATAGACTCGTTATTCCTTACGAAACTGTCGTACGCAAAAACGGGGTGACGGAGGGTCCACTGCTCCATGATGAGAATTGGAAAAATAAAAAATGGGGTTAACTTACGAGTAGAATGGGTGCAGCCTCCGCTCCCTCGCTTGCAAACCGCCTGAGTACAGTCCGTTTCAAAAACACCCTATTGCTCTGGCGCACCCTATACTAACAAAATTTCAAGTCTGTGCAGTTTTGTTTTAGGCCGGATCCCTGAATACGCCAAAAGGCAATACCCGCTAGCTGTAGATTCGATTTCTACCAAAAGTTTCGTTGTTTGTTCTTGGCATAAAAAGTTTCAAGTCTCTAGCACTTACCGTTCGTGAGATAATATCTTGTTTACAGAGAGACACACGCACGGACCAGCAATGGCTGAAACTCAAGACCAATGATCAAAACTTGAGTCCAGTGGCTGAAAAGGTTCTGGGAATGTAAAAATGTGTTTTGACTTCAAAAAGCTCGCATCGAAAATTTGAGCCTATTACAATATTTTCCTTTTTATAGGATGAACAAAGTAAAATAATACATATTAATTGATACGATTATTTTTTGATATATAATTTGTATAACAATTATTAAAATTATGAAAAGATATTTCCGATATCATTTTATACCTAATGTAAAAAAAAATATTAAAATTTATTCCTCTAGTTTCTAGTTTATATCGCCCCAAAAAACTCTTCGTATAAAAAAATACGTTAAGAGTAGCAATATTCCCCGCCCAAAATATACTTCTCGTAATAATTTAAAAACAACTGATACTCGTATAGGTTCATTCCTTACTAAGTTCACTTTCTTCAGTTGAAAATTCAACCAATTCTCACGGATTGCAACCACGCTCTTGAGCACTCTCAGTTGTTCTGATATTAAACTATTCGAGGAGTTGACAAAATTAAAACAAAATCACCAATGATCTCGGATTACAAAAAACGTGTTTTGTAATGTAAAACCACATTGAAGCACTTGAATTTCTATTTCAAAATCAGAACAACTGAGTGTGCAGTGGTCAAGGACGTGGTTTTGTAATACGAGATCATTGGTCCAATTTTTTCGGTGCTACTACGACAATAAATCAGTAAAACCCTTCCAATGTAAGCCTATATATGACATACCTACATATAACGCTTACATTGGACGAGGATCCATTAAATCACATTCATTTGTGTCGCTTCCCAAGGTTAACTGTCCCTCAGGAATAGGGTAATTTCCTTGTAGATTTTTGACGTAAAAATATTATGCTATGAAGGGAAAACCCCTAATGTGCAGAATTGATCTGAAATTAAATAAATGAGAAGTCCTCAAATATGTTGAAAAATACTATCACTCTCTTAAAATTATCTGGTAATTTTTACTGTCCAGAAAACTAAAATGCCATGTTAATAATTCCTATGGGGCAGTGAGGCCCTGTATCCCACGACTGATCAACACCAGAAATATACCCACTCGTGTTTTAGCAGAACTTATTTCTTTGATTTCGGAGATATTTGTAATATATAAGGTACAATGTGTTCCGTAAATTCATAAAACAATTATAAACTTTTGATTATTATTCTGCATTAAATTCTAAACACTTTTGACCACTCAGGTGTTTTTATTATAATGAAAGAAAAATAAAACATTTATTAATGAAATTAAAATTTAATTTTTTCACAATAAAAGATCAATTTATTATTTTCAATTCCTAAGTTGAATCAATCAAATTATTTTCATTCTTCCAGAAAGGGACACTCAGTTCCTCAATAAAATTGTGAAATCTATATTATTAACACGTATACCCTCTACCAGATATTTTGCAGTTGAATTTATCATTAACACGTATAATGCCAAATGTAAAGAAACAAGTGAACTGTATACACCTCATTCAGTCTCAACGACTCTGAGGAGAGAGGAAGAAAAAACATTTTTAAAGTCATAAGTTTGAATGTCTCACTCTGGCTTCTGAAATCGCATCTCTCTTGACCTCATATTGTGCATCACCTCCGCTTCACCATTACAAATATGATGATTATTCATCACGGTCGTTCGCATAAACTGTGTTCGTATTGGGTGTACTTTTTTTATTTAATATTTTAACAAAATTGAGATCCGCGCGACAACTAGGAGCGATTTCAAGCGACTATGCGCTATAGGATTCAAATCCTCCTTCAGTTACATTTCTCTCTTGAAGTCGCTCGCATTAGTGTAACCTCGTAGTTGCGATTTATGCGCGAAGTCACCTCTAAAGGACGACCGTACTTAGTGTTATTTCTTGTATATTAAAAATATTCATAATAATCATGGAATTATTATGAATTTAATTAATAGCAAGCTGATATTTATGAATTCGGCGGAATTGAGTGGGGACTAAAACTTCTATGAACTATACTGGTTTGAACACTGTAGATGATAAGGAAGAGTTGGTTGTGTAAAGAACTGAGCCGAGGTTAGTGTACTATTGCTAGATAGAACGATGACACTTAACGTGTCAACTCCTAAAATGTAATACTTGAATCCTTGTTGATAAACAATCTGCTGACAGAGGTTATTTTATGTAAACAATGGCAACAAGGAAAATGTTGTGTGGCGGAGACATGTGTCAATATGAGTATGACTCCAGACAGAAAGTTTATCAGGCTAAAGCCTTAGGTCCGGTCCTACCAAAAGCCGAGTTCTGAAACACTCGGGTTTGGGTATTGTATTAACACAGGTTGACACAGTGTTAGATGAAACTCCTTGAAAACACGTCGTGGTAGGATCGGGCCTTAGTGGACAATATATGTGTGTGTGGCGGAGACATGTGTCAATATGAGTATGACTCCAGACAGAAAGTTTATCAGGCTAAAGCCTTAGTGGCCAATATGTGTGTGTGGCGGAGACGTGTGTCAATATGGGCACGACTCCAGACAGAAAGTTTATCAGGCTAAAGCCTTAGTGGCCAATATGTGTGTGTGGCGGAGACATGTGTCAATATGAGCATGATTCTAGACAGAGTTTATCAGGTTAAAGCGTCAGTGGACAATATGTGTCCAATAAATCCCAAAATTCTTTCCTCAGAGGTAAAGTACGAGCAATTTTAATTTCGAAAACCTAATGGAGCTTGCATCAGATGACCTTGTAATTCGTGCGTGTACATACATATACAGGGTGTACCAGTTAACGCGCACAATACTAAAGTGGCTGATTTTAGATGGCAATACCTACCAAAGATGCTTCCTTCAAATTCTTAATAAATGCTTTGTTTTGAGTCAATCGCATTTTTCATCTTTTTTTCACGTGTACACATGACGTCACAAACATGTCCATAACTTTGTTGGACATAATTATTTTAAAAATTTGAATATATTTTGCACATGGAAAATTTCTGTTGAGATCAAATTACTTTCATGACCAGAAAGTTTGGGTTAGTGCCTTGTTTTTGAGCTGACTTGCAATTTTTTAGAATATTTTGTAAACTACGAAAAAGAAAACACCGGTAGGTACTCAACATTTTTCGCTGTGAACTGTAATTCAAACCGAAAAAAAAAAAAAAAATTAAGCAGCAAATATTTCTCTTCTAATACAAAATCCAATACCACAATCAAAAATATAAAATGCCATATAAAAATAAACAAAGTTGACCATGAAATAATATTTCTTCTTTAAAATGAACGGTTTTCGAGAAAATCGACCATACGGATTAAAATGACACCCCACAAATGTTATTTTTCCCGCCTTCTGCTAGCTCTCTGGTGAGCAGTGGTCGGAATTTTGGCGAAAAAAAAGACTCCTCTGATTGAAGTGTGCGGAGAACCATGGAGACTAGTTTGAGGCTGATTAGGTTTCCACAATCAAAAGAATTGTGGCTGAGATAGAAGGGAAACAATTTTTAAACCAAATGATCATCGTTTCACAAAGTATTAACTTTAAATAGGAAAATAAAGACAGGTTAAATAAGTCAAAAACAGGTGGTGATGTTTTTAAACAGGCTGGTTTCTAACTAGTCAAAGTAAATTGCAATGGAAAACTATTGCTATAGGGAAAATCCTTAGGCAGTTTTTATTATTTCAATTGTTAAGAATAATAATTACAAAAAATGAAAATGAATAAAAAACACTTGACTTTATGTTCTACAACATAAAGTCAAGTGTTTTTTATGTCCTAAAGTTTTTCTTTCTTCGAATAATAATTATTATTAAATTGCTTGTTCTCGACAGGATAGCCCCCGGCTATCCTTTCACCATTTGTCTCATTTCAATATGTGTCCGCACATTATCGGAATATCACCTACTGAACGTATACTTCTTCCAGTCCTCCTTGATCATATCAACACCCTTTTCCGCAATCATAATAACAGGGGCATTCGTGTTCCCATTAACAATGGTTGGCATAATACTTGCATCAATTACTCGAAGATTACCAATACCATAAACTCTTAACCGAGGATCTACGACAGCATCTGGATCTGAAATAGGACCCATTTTACATGTTCCAACAGGATGGTATATGGTAACGCTGTAATGTCGAATCATACACTCGTAATATGCATCTGTATACATTGGAATGTGGGTACAATTTGGAAATGGAATATTATGAAATCGACTCTCATACTTTCGAAATGATGGCGTCTTGCTGAGTTCTAAAATAATTTTCACACCCTCAATTAGCGTCAATATATCTTGATGGTTTTCAAAATAGTTTGGATATATTTTCGGATAATCCAAAGGATTTCGAGTTCTTAATTTTATGATGCCTCTACTTTTAGGTCGTAAGAGCATGGGGATAATACTCCAAACGTCATGATTGTTAATCGGTGCATAAACTTGCTCGTAAAAATCTTCTCTGAGACCGTGAGCTTTTCGAATTTGATTACCACCATCGCTTGATGTCGAACCAGAGATGAAATGAAATTCAATGTCTGGCCAATCTTCTGTGTAATTTGCGTATTTGGTGTTAACAAAAGCAAGACCTTCAACTCCACCCATTACAGTTAAAGGCCCATTCCCCATCATGGCATAGTTGAGAACGCTTTGGACGCTCTCTATTCTGTCCTGTAAACCGAAAGTAAAATTTAGACTAATAAACTTGTACTAATTATATTTATGAAATTCAGACAGCATGGAGGCTACTGTTTCATGTAGTCAAAGTATTGATCAATGTCCGTTTGCAGATAATTCCAAAGATTATATTTACTTATAATTGAACAATGCCCATCAAGAACTTTGAGAGTCAGAGCACCTAAAGTTGATGAAAAGTCACTCTTTCTTAATTAATCTGTACTGCTATCGTTTTTATACCTCGGGATTATCATTTGTGCCCAGGCACTTAGCATCTGGTTTTGTTATTTAGTCGGATCTCGATGATGATGACTGAATAACGAGACAACGAGAGCTGGTTTAGTAATCTTTTTAAAATCGTCTTCATGATGGGCGGTTCTGAGCACCTTGACGATCTGGAAGACATACCGTCAAAGTTCCAATCAAGAGCATCGAAACATTTTCTGTAACCTCAATTTATTTTGTGTCCGTTGATTTTGAGAGGACTTTGAACTTTGGGAAAAGTTTTCTTATGGGAAAGTTTTCAACTGTCGTCATACATTTTCTGTAACCTCTATTTATTTTGTTTCTGTTGATTTTGAGAGGACTTTGAACTTTGGGAAAATTTTTCTTATGGGAAAGTTTTCAACTGTCGTCATACATTTTCTGTAACCTCCATTTATTTTGTTTCTTTTGATTTTGAGAGGACTTTGAACTTTAGGCAAAGTTTTCAACTGTCGTCATACATTTTCATGGTTGCTAAAATAGACACGGGTGCTCTGATCAATTTTGGGTACCTACCTGAACTATCGAGATGGGTTTGTTTATCATAAAAGTGAACCCTCCGAGGCCCACGTGATCTTGCAAGTTGTGCCCAACCTTCAGATTTTGTATTGTCTTTATGCCCATTTCGGCCAGATGATCTCTAGGTCCTATTCCAGAAAGCATCAGGATTTGAGGGGAGTTTACTGCTCCTGCGAAGAAAATTAAATACAAATTGAAAGTCTTCGTCGCTATTAAGGCCAATGGTAGTCATATAGGAAAGTGGTTTGATTTCGGTCGGTATTTGATTTCTATGTTGTTGTTTTTTGAGCAAAGAGTTATAATTTCAGTGGTATTTTTTTATACAGCGTGCGAGAAAAGTCCGAGGACACCTGTTTTTCTTCGGAACAGAGATAACGACTTGCATTGTTATTCGGTATATTAAAGCAATTTATTTTCAGGGGCGACAACATACTTTCTCCTACAGGGAATCAGGGGCGATCATCAAATTTCAAATTTTAAATGGGATCACCCCCTATATTATAGCTAGTAAAATGCAAAAAAATCAGATCTCTATCTCAATTAGTTCAAAAGTTACAAGCTTTCATAGAAAAGTCCAGGTGCATTGGCTATTTCTCCGGGATAAAAAATGATAACGACTTACAGCCAAATGGCGAGTCAACATTTTCCACATTACTTCTACTGGGGATATATTATGTAAAAGGGAGAATTTAATTAATTATAAAACGAAACTTTCCAAAAAAGCATCGCAAATGGGGTGGTTTCCTGTAGGGGCATGTTGTCGCCCCTGAAAATAAATTGTTATTAATACACTGAATAACAAAAGCGAAAACCGTTATCTCCGCAAGTCGTTATCTCTTTTCGTTCCGGAGAAAAATTATACTATTTGAGTTACTAATAATTATTTCGGGTGTCCATTGGAGAACTCTTGAACGCCTAGTCCGCCAAAAATGACTCTTGAACGCCTGGTATGCGTTTGACCGTACAAAATAAAGTTGTCTAGTTTTAGTTTTTATATGTTCATAACATATAGGTATATTCATTCTACTTCGGGTGACCGAAGGAAAATAAGTGAGTGAAATCTACAGTTCATAGAACTACCAGTTTTATTATTTCACAATATAAATACATTTTTTTTCTTTAAGGAAAGATTTTAAATATATTAATTTTCGTCGGATCGACTTTTTAAAATTTAGATAGATTGCTATCTAAATTTGAAAAAGTCGATCCAACGAAAATTAAAATATATAAAATCTTTTCTTAAACAAAAAACCTAGTCACCAAAGACATTCCTTTATTATAATTATTACAATATACTCGTAAATACTAAGGGCCATATTTTAAAACTCCACTTAAGTGTGAGTTGTCACTCCGACTACAAATGGCCGAAGTGGCCACTCGCACTTGTAAAAATTCTGTATTTATTTTATAATAAAATTACATGTAATTTTTTTGGTCAGAACATTTTTTAAAATACAAATCAGACACTCAAGTGGTAGTGACCACTCCAACTCTCACTCAAGTGGAGTTTTAGAATATGGCCCTAAATGTATTAGCCCAAAGTGCACGATCGGTGAAAACATTTTCATTACTCGTATCTCGTATCTGAAAGGTTTTGAACAAATTGGTTTACACAAATCTGATGAATGAGATTGGTAATGACTGTTGAAAGATATACCGATCTCTATCAATGGTCTATCCAGATGGAGAATATTTGACTCACCACTTGACAAAATGACTTCTTTTCTTGTCCCAATGACGTGCCTTTGGTGATTTCTAACAAATTCAACTCCAATCACCACTTTACTTTTCGGATCAATTAGAAGTTTAGTAACATGTGAGTTTAAAGAGATGTGGAGATTTTCTCTATTTTTGACAGGATGGAGAAATGCCTTGGATGTAGAACATCGGGCGCCATCTCTTATTGTCCCTGAAATTTAAATGTTGTTTTGAATAGGTTAAATATATGCAGGGATCATGAATGAAAGAGCATCAAAATCTAGTCGTTCATAAGCAACGGGATAGTCCCGTGAAAAAGCACCGACGCGACGCTAGTCTGATTACTACATCAAGGCATACAATTGTATCTGCCAGATGTGTTTCCTAAGGATTACCCTCACGTTATCCAAGTTATTCCATTTCACCGTTCAGGTCTCTTTCCCAGTTCAATTTCAGTTTAGAATGCTGTCTCATTCAAAATGCTAATGTGTTGCTGAATGCTGTCTCATTCAAAATGCTAATGTGTTGTTGAATGCTATCTCATTCAAAATGCTAATGTGTTGCTGAATGCTATCTCATTTAAAACGCTAATGTGTTGCTGATTGTTATCTCATTCAAAATGCTGATGTGTTGCTGAATGCTATCTCATTCAAAATGCTAATGTGTTGCTAAATGCTATCTCATTCAAAATGCGAATGTGTTGCTGAATACTATCTCATTCAAAACGCTAATGTGTTGCTGAATGTAATCTCATTCAAAACGCTAATGTGTTGCTGAATGTTATCTCATTTAAAACGCTAATGTGTTGCTGATTGTTATCTCATTCAAAATGCTGATGTGTTGTTGAATGTTATCTCATTCAAAACGCTAATATGTTGCTGAATGCTATCTCATTCAAAACGCTAATGTGTCGCTAAATGCTAGATCTCATTCAAAACGCTAATGTGTCGCTGAATGCTATCTCGTCCCTAGTTTGGGAACCTCTGGTTTAGACTATTGTATCAGAAAGGGCGAGGGGGAGGGGGCAATATGCTTCCTGTACATTACTTACCTTGGGCCACCATAAACCCAGTTTGAAATTCTCCATTAAGATCTCTATTCTCATATCCCAGTTCAATTCCAGCTTGAACAAATGTTTCGGCAAGAGGTGTATGCCAAGGTGCTTCCTGAACAGTCAAATAACCTCCTCTTGAATGATATGGAGTTTCAATGAGAAAGTCATCTCTATTGTCCTCAGATTTTTTAAAATAGAAAAGTGCTTCAGCAGCATTCCAGCCAGCATTGCCAAGTGACTCCCAATGATTGTAATCATTTTTGTTACCACGGACGTAAAGCATGTAATTGAGGACACTTGATCCACCGACTACTTTTCCTCGCGGCCAATTACATCGATTATTTTCCATTGCTGTAAAGTGAAACACATATAGTTATTATCGTCAGGTGCAGTGAAACAGATAGTGATTATCGTCAAGTGTAGCAAATGAGGCAACTGCCGGGGACCTCGCGCTTTTCGTATTGCACTGAAATTTTTGATGCCGAGTTTTTAAAGTAACACTGGTAGGCAGCGCAGGTCCATATCAGACTACCAGGCGCCGCGATAGACTTCTGTTTTGATATATGGAAGAAGAAAAGGAAGGGTGGGAGAAATTACGAAATTTAATAATTTCATTTGACGATTCTTTCAGTTCGTTGACGCTTGTGACGCTTGCACAATAATAATTGAGGGTAGTTATTGGAGTATTCATCTGAAATCATGTGATGTGTATTAAGGATAGATATAGTGACATTACCTATTGAAAATAGGTAATGATAAACAACTTAAACGGGCATCGCAAGAAGTTATTACGGCTCTGATCAGGTGGCAACGTCATCGAAGTCGCAAAGCCAGACGGGTCTAAAGTCTAGTACACCCTACAACCCCCGTTTTGAGCTTTGACATAAAACTTCACTTATTGTGTTCAAAATATCTAATAAACAGTCTGCTGGAAATTGGATAAAATTTTTAATAAATAATCTGCCGGAAATTGGTTAAAATTTCTAATAAATATAGTCTGCCGGAAATTGGATAAAGTTTCTAATAAATAGTCTGCCGGAAATTGAATGAAATTTTTAATAAATAGTCTGACCGAAATTTGATAAAATTTCTAATAAATAGTATGCCGGAAATTGAATAAAATTTCTACTTAGGTATATTAATAATGTTCCAACGGTGTCTTTCTGTACAAAGCTCTGTTTGAAGGTATGAATTCCATGAAAAGGATGGCATATAGCTGTTCTACATTTAATCAAATGATTTATCAATACTTTTTTTATGATTGATGTAATGGTTAAATTTTCATTAAGTTTATGCTACCTTGGACCGTTTTTTCTCCATCAGTTGTCTTACCCAAACACGATGTTGTCGATGGTTCTGTTTTGTATTTCCAGTCCAGTTGGCTCAGTTGAAGATATGCCGCCAGCAATGGCACATCAGATATTTCCGTCTCGTCTCCCCCAGCTTCTACAAGTAGGACTTGCCAATGTTCAATCTCTGAGAGACGATTTGCCACAACCGCACCTAAAACATGCAACACACATGGCTGAGTTGTTATCAGCTCCAAAGCGTAGACTTAATCCCAGGGACCTTCAAGTATTAATTCTAATCAATTCAAATTAATGTTCTCGAAAAATCAGGCCCAGTGCATCACAGTGGATACTCCCCCCCCCCCATACCTATAAGCTCTGACCCTCAGAAATATTCAGAACTCAAAAATGACCGTTTCGTCGTTTATGTTGATTTAAGATGCAAAGAAGTCAGATGTGAGGTGATTCCTTGTATACTGAGGAGCAAAGCTTGACTTTTCAAGATGTGATTCCCTTATATTGGGGAGCAAGGTTTGATAACGGATTACGAACGTTTATTACGCACGCTTTGCCCAAGTGACTGTTTGGGTACTTTGAACATTAATTGGTCCACCAACCCTGGACACTTTGAATTGAGTTGCTGTTTATTATTTTGTGTATGAAATTCAATCTAGGGTTCATCCTGATTTTAATCAAGTGTGTCGGTAGACGCGCGCACGTCAAGAGTAAGCAAAGCTCCCAACTATGTATATTAACACGAATTATAGTTTGTAGGTATGAAGGTATTCTGCCACCTCTAGATGACTCTTTGTAATGCAAATTTTATTTTATATTTTGTATGGGGCATGGTAATAGATTATATTTTCCCCAAATCGTATTTTACGTTTTATTAAACTCTTCCTAGACACGTCAAAATTCATTAAAAATAATATTTTTTTCATACGGTTTTTTTCCATACCAAATTTTGAGAGAAGTCAACAGCAAATTCTGCTTGTCGTAGAAAGACGGTTGAGGTGTCATTTGAAAAGGCATGAAGTAAAGGTCATACCTTTGATTTAATGAAGACCATAGCTTAAATAACTTGAGAGATTATGCATACGACTACCTCAACAGGAGTTCCAATATTTAAAATAAAGATTACAGAACAACTGAGAATGCAGTGGTCAAGAACGTCGTTTTCTAATCCGAGATCTTTGGTTCAGCACCATGTGGTTTTGTTTTAATTTATCTACCGTTAGAGAATTTTAAAATTAAAACAACTGGGGGTGCAGTGCTCAAGAACGTGGATTTGCAATCTGAGCTCATTGGATGAATGTCTAATGAGGAGTCCGAACATAGGAGAAAATTTGTACTATGAAAGTTGTGCCAGCGATGTGTAATGTGTATTCATATCCCCCTAAAGACACTTCATGTAAGACGTCAAGATTAGCAATATTTCCCCGGCCCATAAAATATCTACGTTTCACAATTATTTAAAAACAACTGATATATAAAAACCGTCAACATTATACAGGGTGTATCTAAATTACGCCGCCAAAAAATTATGGGTGGTAGAACACACCATTTCCTTTTATATTACCATTATTATTATTATCTATGTTACCTTATATTACCTTTATTATACATATCTTAGTTTAATTTTTGTTAATTGTTATAAGAAAATAAAGAAGGCAATATGTTTGCGAAATTAATATAAAAAAAAAAAAATAAAAAAAATAAGTAATTGTCGTAAAAAAAATCCTCAAGAAAAAGGCTGGCATTGATATCTACTCATTTATTTAATTTTTACTACGTATACTCAGTTCAAAGCAACCCACGACTTTCTGAAGTAATCAATTCATAACTTTCCCATGCATGTTATTTAAATAATTTTCATATTTTTGGAAAACCAAAAAAAGAGGCATCTTATTCCTAAAGAGTGCCGTCGGGTTTGTAGACATTTTTTCGGGCCTTTTTCATAAAGTATTTGGCGAATCCGCTAAAATTTTAGAACTTTGTTTGTTTAGAATTGGAAAAAATTGGTTATAACTTTTTGTTTAGCCCCATGTAACATATTATTTCTATGGAAAATTTTGGTACACCTCACATGGCAAAAGAATTTTTTTGATACAATGTGCAAAAAAAAGTTATTCCACAAGAAGTAACGCAAGGTCATGCATTTTGAAAATAACACCAAAAAGCCGCCATTTTGAAAACGGTACATTTCCGCCATAGGGTATATTGGTCTTTTCTACTGCAAATGGTGTGTTCTACCACCCATAATTTTTTGGCGGCGTAATTTAGATACACCCTGTATAATGTTGACGGTTTTTATATATCAGTTGTTTTTTAATAATTGTGAAACGTAGATATTTTATGGGCCGGGGAAATATTACTAATCTTGACGTCTTACATGAAGTGTCTTTAGGGGGATATGAATACACATTACACATCGCTGGCACATCTTCGAGCAGCAGCGTGTTGCATACTTACTTATCTCATTGCATATCACATATCTTCCGATAAATGCAAGGAAAAGCAAAAACACATGTTCTTATGGGAGTCCGCAGATCGAGCAATCTGCTGACTCTCATAAATCTGTATTTGTCTTTCTGTGCATATAATATGTGGAGTTGTGTGCTGTGCAATAAGATAAGTATGTGGCTATCTGCGAGCACCCTTAAACAATCTAAACTGAACACTTTCAATTGTCTTACCTGCCGAACCCCCTCCGACCACAATGAAATCATATTCTAATTGAAGAAACTCCATTTTATCCATCGACGGGGTTTTAGTGTCTTTGACTTCATATTGAAAATATGCAATGGCAGCTACCAGTAATGGAACAAACCACGCTACGTTAGATACGGCACTGACTGCAAGGGATGGAATAGTATTTACCACACCACTCATGCTCTCTGAAGAAACACAAAAAAGAACAGTGAAATCATTTTTAGAAGAAGCAGAAGAAAGCGTTTGCCGAGACAATTTGCTTACAACAAATCATACCCTAAAAAGATCTTAATATACCATTGCACAGGTGAGAGCTGTTTGTAAAAACATTTCCTTCTCGTCTAGGTTGACGGAAAAGCTTTTTACAGTCGTTCTTTCCCCGTTCCATAACGTAACTTTTTTTTAAGTCCTCATTTTTAGTGTCCTTTTGATACTGCCCGGAGGCAAATCCAAAATTTGCAATGAGTGCCCTTTTGGCTGACCAGATCAAGCAATACAACTTCCAAATAGAGGCAGTAAAATTTGAGTTCCAATTGAGAGCAGTGGGCGCCGGGTTCAACAAGGCTATCTTTTGACTCTTTTTGAAATGTTTAAAACTGGAAAAGGTAGATCCTTTGTTTAACGTATTGTTTGGACTCTTTTTAACGATTCAAATCATAGATGTGGTATGACAAAAAGTAACTCTGTTGGTTATTGGTTTTTTCAGACAAGTCGGCCGTGTTCTGGAGCACGTAGACACCTAGAACATTAACGGATGACCTACAATATAATCTATAGAATCTTCTGTGAATAAAGTGTGGCTGGGAGCATGGGATAGTTTTCATTGGCAACATTACCTCGCCATCTACATGGTCATTAGCCCAGTAAATCCTAAATTGAAATTAATTAACTAAATGGAGGTTGATCTGCAAAAGGTAGAGTAGTGGCGATATATTTGTGTTGTTACTGTTGGGCATATCACCTAGAATCTCAGTTATTTTTTTACCGAATTTAAGACCATGAAATTCAGAGCGGTCATTTGTCCGTAAAATGCGACGAAAAGTCAATAATTCTACAAATAAATCGAGAATGGTAGGCCTAACGATCTATGGCCAATTTAAATTTCAACAATGTTATATGTCCCATTTTTCCTGGAGGTTCTCATCTATTTTAATTAGTAATGTTTTCATTGATCATGCAAATGTCGCGGAATAGAAAAATAGCTGTAAATAAGTACAGTAATGTCAATTTGTGTTCCATAGGAATTGTAAATAAGTAAAGTGATGCCAATTTGTGTTCCATAGGGATTGTATATAAGTAAAGTGATGTCAATTTGTGTTCCATAGGAATTGTAAATAAGTAAAGTGATGTCAATTTGTGCTCCATAGGAATTGTAAATAAGTAAAGTGATGTCAATTTTTGTTCTATAGGAATTGTAAATAAGTACAGACATGTCAATTTGTGTTCCATAGGAATTGTAAATAAGTACAGTCATGTCAATTTGTGCTCCATAGGACTTGTAAATAAGTAAAGTGATGTCAATTTGTGCTCCATAGGAATTGTAAATAAGTACAGTGATGTTAATTTGTGTTCGATAG
>CM022881.1:12776674-12798131 GCA_012654025.1 Pachypsylla venusta | reverse complement strand
TCAAAAATATATTCGTCCTTTCTGTTTCAATGATTGAAAACCTAGATTGACTGGGTCATTACCTGATAAGATATTCTAATTTTGGTCAAAAATATATTCGTCCTTTCTGTTTCAATGATTGAAAACCTAGATTGACTGGGTCATTACCTGATAAGATATTCTAATTTTGGTCAAAAATATATTCGTCCTTTCTGTTTCAATGATTGAAAACCTAGATTGACTGGGTCATTACCTGATAAGATATTCTAATTTTGGTCAAAAATATATTCGTCCTTTCTGTTTCAATGATTGAAAACCTAGATTGACTGGGTCATTACCTGATAAGATATTCTAATTTTGGTCAAAAATATATTCGTCCTTTCTGTTTCAATGATTGAAAACCTAGATTGACTGGGTCATTACCTGATAAGATATTCTAATTTTGATCAAAAATATATTCGTCCTTTCTGTTTCAATGATTGAAAACCTAGATTGACTGGGTCATTACCTGATAAGATATTCTAATTTTAATCAAAAATATATTAGTCCTTTCTGTTTCAATGATTGCTTGCCCGTCAGTCGAGTCGACCACCAACTCAAAGGTTCTTTCATTTTGGTCAAACTTCTTTAGCCAGTCACTTCTAATCTGAAAACCGTAGATTGAACGTTGATGCTATCCCGAGTGATATTGAAAACTCGCCTTAATGTATTGATTTTTTTATAATTAAAAAAAAAAAAAAAAAAACTGTACCCAAAAATATTATGTGTTAAACATATTTTTAAATTTTAAAAAACTCGAATTCAACTTTAAATCTTATGAAAAACAGGAGGATCAATTTTCCATAATGAACCTTCCGTATCGATCCTGATTTGTTTTGTAATATTATGATAGGTATTGAAGTACCGCAAAGTGTTTAGAACCGAATTCAGAAATAAACTGAATTACTGAAGACCACGTAGTAAATGGAGAGATACCTTCTGAAGAAACAACCTAACGGTTCTTTGTTCAGAGATCTGAGAAGAAGAGACCTCCCCATGTAGGTATCAAGCGGTGATAACTAATCAAACATTTAAATTTGAGTTGATTTTTAGAGCAGCTGTTTTTACAACTAGTTAACCCAGGTATAGGCTCTTGTACACGTCTGTGGACTCTGTGGTGCTACAATTTCATTTTTGGTTGATGTTAACATTTGGTGTGTCGCCTAAATGATATTTTTTTCTCCTCGGTATAAAAAGTTTAATATCCAATGGTACCACGAGATTCAGCATAAAAAACTTGACTGATTTGATGTATTACACTCTTGGTTTTATCACTTTTATTCCGAAAAATAATCCATGATTGAGCAGGCTTGATTAGAGATCCGCTTGATCAAAGTATCGAGTGAGGAGTCGATTGTGTGTAGAATTTGACGTAAAATTTGAATATCAAATAAAAAAAAAGGAGTTTCCGTTTAAAAATCGAAAGTTGGTGTCTGTTTACCTACTTTCGAGACGCCCTGTAGAAATTTTAATTACGCCAAAAACTAGATTAATTTGTATTAGAACTACATATAAAATTTCAACTCTCTATCTTTAGCTGTTAAAAATTAAAAAAAACTGTCCCGGGACTTTTCGAACACTCTGTATAATTCAAACTATTACTATTTGGAGGATTTCCCAAGAAAGTCCGGCAGCTATATGATTGTTCTGAATATTTTATCATCATTCTCACCTATTTTATTCTCTTTTTTTGTTTCAGGAGGCTGCTGTGGACACACCAAAAAGTTGACCGTAGTCGGTGGTTGGGCGTGGGCTTGGTGGATGGTAACAGATGTACAACGTATTTCACTTGAGGTAAATGTAAACAAGTAATACCAAAACTAGGCATCGAACCTGGGAACACTAGGTTACTCTAAAACGCCTCAGCGATAGCTGATTTTGGTTTTACTTATTTTGTACATAAAAACTTATGAACAATTGGAATAATAAGATAAAAGACATTTAAATTGTTTTGTATTGTCACTAGATAAGTATCTACTTTGTAATTATTTAAAACCAAATAAAGGCTTATTATTAATACCAAAACTAAGACTACAAATTTATTCATCACTTTATAGGTATACTTACACATTCCAATCCCACAGGGGAGAATCGAAAACACTTTAATGTCCTTGCAAACGAGTATGGTGGCATCCTAAGGGAGTGTGTATTCCGTATTCTAAAAAATCGAACCCCTCTCATTTCAGGTGATGACTCTGAGTCCTGTGTGTGAAGATGTCGAAACGATCCATGGCGTTCCTCTTACCGTCACTGGGACGGCACAAGTGAAAATTATGAAAGCTGATGAACTTATTCAAAGTGCCTCTGAACAATTTTTGGGCAAAACACAAGAAGATATTAAAGCTACAGTTTTGAGTACACTGGAAGGACATCTACGAGCAATTCTTGGTGAGAAATGAAAAACAAAGATATTGAGACAAATAATCGACGCTAGAACAAGAATTAATAAAATATATTTTTATCGAATATTTTTGAACCTCGAAACGAAGCCATTTTGGTTCACATTCACGCCCTTTGTGGGTTTGATTTTTTTTCTAAAATTTTATATTTTATCTATTTTTATAGATTTTTTATACGGAAAGTATTCGAAAAATAAGTAGGCTCTTCCCAATGGTGGTGATTTCAAAACCGACAAAAAAATTGTCACTTTTCAGATTTTCCTCATTTTGCTTGTGTTTTTTTAAAATTTTGATGCCATATTTGAAATCACCACTATAAATTAGTATGCAGTATCCAATATCCACTCACTTATTCTTCGGTCATCTAGAACCCACCAAGCGACGTTCAAAATGACTTTTACAGCCTGTAACTCGGCCATGTCTTATGTTTATATTGCAGGTACATTGACTGTTGAGGAGGTAATTCGTGATCGAGACCAATTCGCAGCTCTTGTCAGAGAAGTGGCTGCACCAGATGTGGGGCGCATGGGTATTGAAATTTTGTCATTTACAATCAGAGACGTTCGAGATAATGTTCAATATTTGGACTCGCTTGGAAAAGCGCAGACAGCCAGTGTTAAGAGAGATGCTGACATAGGTGTCGCGCAAGCCAATAGAGATGCCGGGATTCGGGTGAGTGAATTGGAATAAATGTGTTTACAACTAGGGTGACTAAAGTGTAGATAGAGATGCCGGGATCCGGGTGAGTGAATTGGAATAAATATGTTTACAACTAGGGTAACTAAAGCGTAGATAGAGATGCCGGGATCCGGGTGAGTGAATTGGAATAAATATGTTTACAACTAGGGTAACTAAAGCGTAGATAGAAATGCCGGGATCCGGGTGAGTGAATTGGAATAAATATGTTTACAACTAGGGTAACTAAAGCGTTGATAGAGATGCCGGGATCCGGCTGAGTGAATTGGAATAAATATGTTTACAACTCGGGTAACTAAAACGTAGTGTTATATTGAACAATTCATGTAAGTTATTTTACCTATCGAGCGGAGTTGCGCTGTGTACACACTATTAACCAATAATAATATACTACGTTTTAGTTAACCTTTTTCTTTTCAGTAAACGCCGAAAAGGCAACAACACGTGGTGTCGCCGAGCGAATACTTGACGTGGCTTAATTTTAGTTATTTATGTAAGATATCTTACCTATCGAGCGGAGTTGCGCTGTGTACACCCTATTAACCAATAATAATTTTTATTATTTAACAAATTTATATTAGACATCCTATTGGTAACTTTAAAAAACACTACCGTTATTTATGACGAGGATTCACTTACAGTAAGTGAATCCTCGTCATAAATAACGGTAGTGTTTTTTAAAGTTACCAATAGGATGTCTAATATAAATTTGTTAAATAATAATGACCTTTCAATACATAAAATATTATCTAATTATAAGAAATCAATCATTAAAATACACAAGCAGTAAATAAGTGAATCCTCGTCATAACGGTAGTGTTTTTTAAAATAATAATTTTGTAAATGTTCTGGCCCCAACGACCCATTACCTTTGCGGACTTACCTCTAAGGCAGGGTCGGGCAACCTGGGGCAGATTGATGAGTAATAAACGTAAATATTTTAAGGGTGCAAGTTAGGCTTATGCTTTTACTATCTATTTGATCGTGTGTTCGCTCAGGTTTAGAATATTGAAGGTTTAGAATCGGAAGAACTCAACAACAATCCCGCCGGTAATTAGGAATTTTGAAAAGTGGCACGCTCCTTAAAAAGGTTAAAGCCATTTGTTATTTGTTTGATTACAGGAGGCAGAATGTGAGAAGTCAGCCATGGACATTAAATATGCCACTGATTCTAAAATTGAAAATAACTCCCGTATGTTCAAACTTCAGAAAGCTAATTTTGATGCTGAAATCAACACTGCCGTAAGTTGCTTCTTCAAAAGACCAACGGTTTTATTCTCCATTTTCGTGGAAACTTACAAATTAGCTACCCATAATGAACTTGCTAAGTCTGTGTGGGATCGGTTATAGCCAGTATCATCAGGGCTTAAACCTGCGTGGTCATCCACCAAGTAAAACCTCTTTGGACGTTGTTTAATTTCAATGTTCTTATGGGCATTAGTTGGCAAAAAAGTACGTCTTGTTTCTAAAAACGCCATTTTCAAGTAACTATATAATTATGATGGTAAGTTAGATATATCAACGCCTTCAAAAGCTAAGATGGGAGCGGATAATCCTGTACAAATGGTTAATTAAGAATATCAACGCCTTCAAAAGCTAAGTTGGGGGCGGATAATCCTGTACAAATGGTTAATTAAGGATATCAACACCTTCAAAAGCTAATGTTGGGGCGGATAATCCTGTACAAATGGTTAATTAAGGATATCAACGCCTTCAAAAGCTAAGGCGGGGGCGGATAATCCTGTACAAATGGTTAATTAAGGATATCAACGCCTTCAAAAGCTAAGGTCGGGGAGGATAATCCTGTACAAATAGTTAATTAAGGATATCAACGCCTTCAAAAGCTAAGGTCAGGGAGGATAATCCTGTACAAATAGTTAATTAAGGATATCAACGCCTTCAAAAGCTAAGGTCGGGGAGGATAATCCTGTATAAATAGTTAATTAAGGATATCAACGCCTTCAAAAGCTAAGGTGGGGGCGGATAATCCTGTACAAATAGTTAATTAAGGATATCAACGCCTTCAAAAGCTAAGGTGGGGGCGGATAATTATGTACAAATAGTTAATTAAGGATATCAACGCCTTCAAAAGCTAAGGTCGGGGAGGATAATCCTGTACAAATAGTTAATTAAGGATATCAACGCCTTCAAAAGCTAAGGCGGGGGCGGATAATCCTGTGCAAATAGTTAATTAAGGATATCAACGCCTTCAAAAGCTAAGGTCGGGGAGGATAATCCTGTACAAATAGTTAATTAAGCATTTATTTTTACTTTATCTTGCCATATACGAAGTATTTTTCATAAATTATTGCATTGGTGAACATTTTTGATATCGTTTTTTTTTTACTTTTCTGGACGAATTATGACGACTAGATTCCAAAAATCAGGTCTAGAAAAAATGTGTGTCCGTTTGCAAAAATCGTGTTCGCTTTTATTATGGGTTTATAGAAAGTCACTAAAACCCAAACGGCAAACCCAATTCTAATTTTAAACCTGACTCATCTTCATTCGGGGTTTCTTTGGGGCACCAAACCTAAAATTCGGGTCACTTTTCAAAAACTGGCAATTTTACTCTAATTTTGATGAAATTTAAAACAGACACTCTTTGTCACATATCATCGGAAAATTTTGTGTCTCATGGGGATATCTTCATCCGGGGGTACTTCAAGGCACCAAAACTGATGTTCGGGTTACTTTTCTAAAACCGCTGGTTACATTCTAGAACATAATTGAAATATATATTTTTTCTTACTAGACCGCCCTTACCCCTTCGAAGTTTTCTGGCGTCCTGACGGTTCTGAAAGGTCCATTACGTTTCTTCTGCACGCTACCGGTATCCCTAAGTGTGTTCACCCACAAACAAATTGATTTCTGATCAGGCAAACGACCTGCAGCTGCGATATTGAAATGTTTTCTGAATTCACGCTGAGTTGCGATGATCGAATGGCTGAAAGAAAAGTAGGCCTCCACGGCGAGCGAGCGCTCTTGCTTTGTCTATAGCATTGTTGACACTGAACTAGTCATAACAAACACCTTAGATAACGTGCTTTCGAAAACCAACGACCTACTATTAATAGCCACACAGTTTCAAGAGTTCCAGATACAGAAGTAACCAAGCCCCACCTTGTATAAAGTAAAATAATATTATGTTCAATACAGAATACAGAGCAGAGATAACGGTTTTCCGTACCATTAATTTTATTTTACTTAAATAATTTCTAGAAAGCTGAATCAGATTTAGCTTTTGAACTTCAAGCAGCTAAACTTCGTCAGCAAATTCGAAATGAACAAATTCAAATTGAAGTGGTGGAGAGAAAGAAGCAGATTGAAGTGGAAGAGCAGGAGATACAAAGAAAAGATAGAGAGCTGACTTCGACAGTCAAGCTGCCAGCAGAATCAGAAAGCTATCGAGTTGAAGCTATTGCTGAAGGAAAAAAGTAAGTTGACTGTGTATGCGCATGACCAAGAAAATATTTTTTGTTGACCGAACAAAGAGAGGTCTTGCTTAAACACTTCAAAATTTGTTTGGTTGTCTGTTTACACCCCGACAACACTCGAATGCCTTATACGATTTTGATAAAATTTGGTATGGACCTTCATTATGTTAATTTGTTAATAGAATTAGTTGATTGGGCCTTGTATTCAAATTGAAAGCATATCGATTTATATACAAACCCATTTGAATTAAAATTTAATAAAAATGTTAATATTAATTTTAATTAAACTCCTTTAAATCAACTGATGCGTTCTTTTGGAGCAAAATTAAAGGCGCACTTAGGACACGGTGCATTTACTTAAGATAAACAGTTTTTTTTTTCAGTTTGAACAATTCCCTAAGTGGTATTTGTACAACTATAAAATCTTGTTTGTGCCCTTTTTTGATCTCATTTCTGTCAGTCACATAAACCTTTAATATTGGTTTGATTTTAGAGCAGCTCTGGAAAGGCACCTGTTTTTACAACTCGTGCCGCTTTGGTGAAATAAACAACTAATCGTTTGTTCTCAGAATTCAATCCATAGAACTTGCAAGGGGTGAGGCTTGGAAAATCAAAACACTTGGACTGGCTGATGCAGCAGCAAATGAAGTAATTGGGAAGGCGGAAGCTGAGAGAATGAAAATGAAAGCTAACGTGTTCAAACAATATGGTGATGCGGCCATCATGGCACTGGTATTGGACGCACTACCCAAGGTAACCTGACTTACAGTAGTATGGCAATTTGTCCATCATGGCGCTGCTATTGGACGCACTACCGAAGGTAACCTGACTTACAGCAGTATAGCAATGTGTCCATCATGGCGCTGGTGTTGGACGTACAACGGAAGATAACGTGAGTTACAGCAGTATGGCAATGTGTCCATCATGGCGCTGGTATTGGACGCACAACGGAAGGTTAACTGACTTACAGCAGCATGCCAAATATGCCCATCATGGCACATTGGCATGCTGTTGTAAGTCAGTTTACCTTTTTGGGGAACACCCAATTTTTACAACCTGGTAAACTGAGGCATGGCTGTAGATTTTTTTGGAGCATCTTTGAGAGTGATTAGGGTTTCAAAAAAAATCCCAGGATTTTCAAGATCGCAACGAGATGCTGCTGTCTCAGAGCAAAATAATTATGTAAGTCTGCACCAGGGTTTCTCAAAATATCAATAAAACTGAAAATCACGTAACTTAGACATTTAAAACAGTTCAATATCTTGGGGACACTTTGGAATGTCGAAAAATGCTGAAGCACGTCTTCTTTCTTCCAAAAAGGATTCTTTTTTCTAGTGACCACTTTCAAGGGAAACCCCACGCAGGTCAACTTTGAAATCTTAAATGGATTGTAATAGATTTTTGGAAAGTAAATAATGAAAGTATGTGGACATGTTTGTATTTGAGACCTGTATTCAAAACTGGGCTGCACTTATTCCAAGTTGAAGTTTTGCCAAAAATGTGAAAATAAATCTTCCTCGAGGTAAAACCACAAGTGTTTTCGTTGGTTTTAAACTTTGAAATTGTTGTCCAGTTCTCCATTTAAGACCAATCGGTTTTTTCTTCAAATTGATGAACATCGTTGAAATATTTTAACATCAGAGACGTTCAACTAGGTCCTGGAATATATATGGCCATGACTTGGCACAGAAAATGAAAGCGATATTTCTATTTAAAATAGGAAAAGTTTTCCTTTCGAAACAAAGGAAAACATTTTTCATCGATTTCCGGAATTTGAATCCGTTATTAAGATATTGATTGAGTTCGGCTCTTTAAGACATATCTCATTAGGATTTTGAAGTTATCCCCCCTCGGGTCCTAACTGGAAGGGGGTAAAAATTCAAATAAAAAATAATTAACCCCAATTATAATATTTTGAGTAGCTTTTTAGAAACCCACCCCTAGTCGAGACTTTATTTTCATCTATACCTGCCCACCGAATACTACACTATTTTTTGAAGATTCTTCCCCTTAAGTTAGTCACGTATATTTTCCTTTCAGATTGCGGCTGAAGTGGCAGCCCCACTTGCAAAGACCGATGAGATCATTCTGCTGGGAGGTAATGACCATTTGACAAATGACGTCACGCGACTTGTTGGACAACTTCCTCCTGCTGTACAAGCTCTCACCGGAGTTGATATTTCTAAGGTAATAATTGATCGAACCATGTGAGATCTACTTTTAACACAACAAATTTATTTAAACGTCTGTTTGTCTATACATTCCATAACTGCGTAACTTAGAGGCTGTGTTCCAGACTGCGTAACTTCGGAAATATTTATACAATTCAGAAAAAATCTTTTTGTTTATTGTTTTCAAAAATGAAACTTTGTAATATTCAAAAGAAAAATACCCCCTCCCCTAAAAATTTGATATTTTACGTTTCTAGGTATTCTCTACGCAGGATCCAAAATTGTGCAATTTTACCACTTAGATTAAATTTGGTAAGTAGGTCCCATTATGCGCCGAATTTTTTCGTTACCGTCAGTCACATACACAGGGTTAGTCATTTTAATTTATAAAATCGATTTTCTCGAAAACGGTTCATTTTACAAAAAAACGTTCAAAACAAAATATTAATTGATTTTTGGGGAAATTTTTATATCACCATAAAATTCACCTTCAATGTTTTTCAAGGTCAACTTGTTTTTTTTGTTTTGTTTAATGCAACCCTGTGTTTTTTATTGTAGCATTGAATTTTGTATTAAAAAAGAAATGTTTTTTGCTTTTATTTCAATTTGACTTCCAATTTTGAGATTATTTTTACCTTGACGTTCTCTCAGTAAGAGATTTTTTTTTTTCAATTTGGCTTAACATCTATTGGTCATTCAAGACGGGGTTCTTACTCTCCATTCGCTAGAAACTTGCAAACCAGCTACCCACATTGACCTCACCCAGCCTGGGTTGGGCCGGAAAAAAGAGCCAACGATACGTGGTGTTCCCAGGTGGTCACCCATCCAAGTACTGATCACGCCCGACGTTGCTTAACTTCAATGATCTGATGGGAACTGGTGTATTCAACGTGATATGATCGTTGACTGAAGAATCTAATGTATGAAGTATTATCGGCACAAAATTCAATACCACAATGATAAAGACAGAGCTTCATTAAAAAAACAAAAACAAAGTTGAATAACGTTGAAAACGACCTTTGAGATAAATTTCAAGGTAAAAATAAAATGAACCGTTTTCGAAGAAATCACCATATGAATAAAAATGACTCACTCTGTATATGTGACTTAAAGTGATAAAAAGTTTTGCCGCACAATTTGACCCCAAATGGGACCTACATACCAAAATTTTCACCGTGAGTTGGCTGTGCACAGGGTACGGAGGGCTGCGAATGAACGGATTTTTTTTTTTTTTTTTTTAAATTTACCTTGAAACTTAAAATATAATTGGGAGGTAATTCTAGTCAGTAAAATTAAAAACATACGCATTGGCAAAAATTGTTTAATTTAGCCTACGATTTTATTAAAAAGTTTCTTCGTCTTTGTCACATTGGCAAGGTTTATTTAATTTAGCCTACGACTTTATTAACAAGCCTCTCCGTCTTTGTCACATTAGCAGTTTTTTTTTTTTAGCCTTCGATTTTATTAACAAATCTCTCCGTTTTTTCCAGGTATTATCCAAACTCCCCGGAGCCAAAGGTTAAACAGAATCAAATGGCAGCCTTTTTTGCCGATTTTTTTTTTTTCAAAATTCTAGTCAAAAAGAACTTGAGTTACCCCCATAGAGTGAATTTCGTACTCTGCTGACATCATGAAAGATCCACAATTAGAAAATTGTCTTCCTTTTTAATTTCCTTCTATGTAATTTCACGTTCTGGGTTGCAACTCCAGGTTAACTTTGAGGGTAGAAAATGGGTGGCGGGATTTTCATCTGCGAAGCATGTCCATAAAATTGTTTCCTAACCTGTTGTGGTTTGTGGAAAATTACGAATTATCGCTGGCCCATAGTGTCCTTAACCACAATAAAATTAAGGCGCACTCCGCCAAAGTGTGAAAGTGAGTTCCAAAGTGCGAAAAATTGAGAGGTTTGCAAGATTGAAAGGGAGAGAAAAACTGTGTATATACAATTGATTTCAGTACTTCTTGTGACTAATGAATGAATTGGTGGAAACTTTTACCGCAAAGTGGTTTTTATACAATTATTTCTAGTAATTTCTTCTGCAAAGGTAAAATGGTGAGGAAACCCCTAAAACGCTGTCCTGGCTACGGCCCTGAATTTACGTAAGAAGGAATTATGTTTCTACGGCTAAACGTAATTTTTTTAACAAAAATACTACCCTCAAACTGGAGTCATACCCTCATTTTCCGCAGGATGTGAGAGGTAACTCAATATACCTAATTATTTGAGCGAAGAGATCAAGATTAAACTCTTTAAACGTCTTTTCGTTCCACGATAATTCTCGAACGTTTTGTCGGATTTTGAACTCCAGTATTTTTAACTAAACGACTGATTATTTCACTTTTTTACCGCCTTTGGGCCACTTTAATGGTATATTTCCTATATCAGATCAGATTATATAAATCAGATTAAATAAACTATGCATAAAGTTATGAAATGTGAGGGGTGTTCAAATCTGAGCGCACGGCAGTGCGCCAGGCCAAGTTCCGGAAAGCACTAGTGTATCTTTACACGAAGCAATTCACCGGGTTTTTCACACCGTCAGATATCCGGTTCTACAGGGGATAGGTCATTGAAATTTTGAACATACATTCCGTAGTATAGTACAATACTACAGGATAAACTTCATAAAGTTAATATTAACCCGGACAGGAGATAGGTAATTTCAAAGTTTGTACTTTTGGATACTNGAACGTGCAATAATAAATTTAAGTGCGGGATATACAGCAGCAACAATAAACTTGGCCCCAATAATCGATATCACTACTTTCATAGGCGGAATTTTTTGGAAGAATTGGAGGAACTTGGCCTTTTTTCAATGATAATTTTTTTGTGAGATACGTTTTTTCTACTAGTTATTTCTTTGTGCCTAGGTTGGTGTTTCTTGCGTGCCCACCTATCGTGTGTAGAAAGTTCAGAAATAAAATAAAATGATTTTTTTTTAAAAAAAAAAAAATATATTTACATTCTATAATCTTAAACAAAACAAAAAAACCAACGCAAAAAAAAATTTGTTAAAAAAGACGCCAAGATAAAAATTGAGTCAATTAAGTAGAATCTTGGTGTGGTCTTTAAAAAAATTGCTACAGGTAAAAATAATAAGGAATTAATTATAGTTAAAAAGAATAACCCGTTTTCAATGCTAAAGTATTCCACAAACAATGTATATTGTATGTACAGGTCTAATGAGGAGTAGGGGGATTTCTTCCGACCCCGAAGTAAACTCAGGAGTTCGGTGTAAGTTCAACGTTGTTACAAAAGATACATTGATTTTAGCTGAAGCTGCCTCGGTGGCACGAATGTTGAGCGTTCGCCTGGTAAACAGTGAGGCATGGGTTTAATTTCTCATTCATTTGAGTATTTGACTAGGTAAAAATAGAGATACAATTCATCGGGCAATAAGATCGCCTAATGGTAACCTTTTTAAAAAATGGAGAGACCCGACCCCGAGTCCCACATATCGACGGCCGAAATCGAAAAACATGGATCTCGATTTTTCCCAAAAATAAACAATTTTAATGAAACTGGGTAAAATGGTTTTGGGTTTAGTTTTGGGTTAAAATAATTTTGGGTTTAGTTTGTCCTAGAAACTTAATGTTACCATCGATCACATATAAAGGGTTCTGTATTACAAAAATTCCTTGACAAGTTGTAAATCATTGGCCTGGATGGTTGGTTCAAAAATGGTGTTTGAAAGAATTTTGTTTCCAATTGAGACTTGAATATTTTTTAACCACTAAGAGTTTTCCATTTCTTGATGAAACAGACATAAAATTATGTAATACGTAGTAATGAAAACGGGTCATTTTTTATGAATAATCTTATACAGTTTGTCCCATACGTTCTTACGGAACTTTTGAACGTGTGCGCATTTCGACAAATTTTAAATGAAAAGGTATTACTTCTGCTTTTCATCAACTAACAGATCAAAATATTATATTGCTATCTTAATTTCATTTTTCGAACATTATTAGTGGCGGAGATAAGGGGCTGGAAATGTGAAATTTTGTGCTATGCGAAATGTTTTTTTTTTTTTTTAATTATTTAAAAAATATATATATTTAGCAATATTGCAAGATTTACGAGAATTAAAATTAAAATAACAATATATTTATTTATTTTTCGATCCACAGAATTGGGGGTGTTCTGGATTCTACAAGTAATGAAATCCTCAGAAATTCGCTAAATAACTTCCACCAGTGAAGGAGACCGATATCTAAAAAAACAGACTTATACTTTTCTTGACACAAAGACGATCCATGACTTTGGAATATCAGAGTGTTTATGATTACGTCGTACACTTCCAAATTCGTTAAGCATTTCGATCCTCATATCTCCGCCACAAATATTGATCGAAAAAAAAAAAAAAAAAAAAAAAAAAAAAAAAAAAAAAAAAAAAAAAANTTACCATTGGATAAATACAGGGTGTTTGGCTATAAATGGGGGGGGGGGACTACTCACATCAAATGGAACATATTTTACAAAATTCGTCAGTGAGTCAGGCGAAGAATAGCCGAGTTACAGGGTACAGAAGGTCATTTTTGGTCAACTTTCAACGTGGCTTGGGTTCTGTAGGACAAAAATGGATGGACGCTAAATCCAAGATTTTGATGGTGTCGATTTCATATATGGCATCAAAATTTTAAAAACAAAAGCAAAATATGGGACTACCGTAAAAATTATAAATTTTTCATTTGTTTTCAAATGCGATTACATATGATGAAATGGGCTTCTTTTTCTAAGATTTGGAAAATTCTAACCCAACTTTTTTTCCCATGCCAATAGGGGAAACGCGAAAATGGGCGGATTGTGAAATAAGCTCCAATTGATGTCCTGGACACAACCATCAAATTAAAATTTCGAAAAAAGAGCGTGAAACAAAATGGCAGCCTACCAAAGTTTGAAATATCTCCGATTAAAGTTATATTTTTTTCTTGTTTGATTTTTTATTTTATTTCTCGATATAACAGTACCAGAGTATAACAAATAGAAATGTCGGTTTAGATTTTTAATAAGATGTCACAAAAAAAAGGACAGAAAAATGTGACAAATACATAATTCCTAGATATTTCTGATGAATGTGTGCATGATATTGTGCTAAGTTTTTTCGTTATTATATTCTGAGCTCAGATTAAAATTGTCATGCTCAGGTACTGTTAAGATACAAATTAAAAGATGTTTTAAAATGAGGGAAAGGAAAAAGAAATGCTTTTAATCGAACCTTTCTTAGACTTGGGATGTTCCATTTGATGTCAGCAACCCACCCTGTGCCCAGGGCTTCAATTGGAGGCTATTTCAAAAAAATATCGTAATCCGACTTTTTCATTGTTCCCTAATAAATGGGCAAAAAACTGTGCTCGATTTTTCAAAAACTTTTTACACAAAACGTCTTTAGGAAAGAAGCACATTTCATAGGTCGAATCATATTTGAAAATAGGAAAAAATTGAACACTTTTCAGGTTCCTCCCCCCCCCCATCTTTTTTTAAAAATTTTGATGCCACATTTGAAATCAACAAAATTGTCCATCCACTTTTTATTCAGTCACACAGAACGCAACAATCGACGTTGAAAGTTGTCCAATAATTACCTTCTCCACTATGTAACTCGGCTATGCTTCGTCTGGCTCACTAACACATTTTGTAAAATATGTTCCATTTGATCTCAGCAACCCACCATATTCAGAAGTCCCATTTATACCCAAACACCATGTATATCCAAAGTTACGCAGTCTAGAACACTGCTGCAATCAGAATTTTAAAAAATCGTGGGCCTTCAAAAGTTGTGAGCAATCGGGTTGGACTTCTGGCACATACTGTATAAATAAGGTAAAAGTACCAATAGTGGCCACATCCTCTCATCTATACTTATAAAATGTAAATCCTAGTTGTTATAAAATGTAAATCCCAGTTTCATAATTTTTGAGATAATGAAGTCACCACTACTCTTTTACTGTACAATGCATAATTTTAAAATTTCTTTTAGGAAAAACTTACTCATCACTAATTTGTATTTTATTTTTACTAACCTCCATCAGAGCCTCTACAAAAATTGTACATTGCATCAGCACATAAAAAAAAATCTGCAATCACCTCTAACCTGTCACCATTAAACAATAAACGGCCAATACTTAGATCATAAAATGAAAATATTTTTTTCTTCATTCAAAATCCATTGTTTCTTGTTTGTCCCAATTAGCAATGCCTCTTTTTTTCGAAACACAATTATCGATAGACAATTTTCTTATACAGAAGAGTAAACGTGGTGGGGGGGGGGGNGGGGGGGGGGGGGGGGGGTTGTGATCGATTGCAAAGTTTATTATTTCGATAGTGAATAGTGAACCAACAAGTATTTCTGAGTTTAAGAAAATTTGTTTTGAAAAAAAGGGCAATATTATTTGGATCTTTGAATAGAATGTTAATTAGAAGTATTACAAAATATTTACTTTTAAAATAAATTAAATTACACAAAACAATTATTATCTGCTGTCCAGTATAATTTAATATTATTTCGTCCCAAATAATATTATTAATTTAAAATATTTCTTTATAAAGAAATTTTAAATTATTAATAATAATAATAAATTCAACATAAAGTAATTGTGAAAAGTGTTTTGTTTTAATTTATTTAAAAGTAATTTTTTTTTTTTTTTGGCGAAAACATGAAACGTACAAACGTTTCAAGGTGAGTAGAATCCAAAAATCAAATTACAAAAATCCATGGATTGACCAAGTTTTATGTAGTCTCCCATGTGGGGTGTGATTGTGCTCCGAAACGTTTCATCGTCACGTATATAGGGTTCCATATTCACGGCGGTACTGGGGACGGCGGTCGATTTTTGAATTCACGCACCTGAAGCGCCAAAATAAAGTTTTGTGGAGGCGGTAATTTTATTTTTAGGCAGTAAAACAATAATCACAGATTCTAAATTTGCAGAGCATTATCATCTTAAAATATTGTGATGATTAACCCTTTAATGCCCTGTACCAAGTCACATAAAGTTAGGAGACAATTTTATGTACGAGTAACCTGTACTTGCTTAGCCTAGCCTGATTTTAATATTTAAATTGACAGATTCCCAGGAAACAACTTTTTGGGTGCGAAATGAATTCAAGTTGCAGATTTAAGGGCTTTTTGTTATTTACTACAAGGCCAAGGTCACAGAAACACACAACGAAAACTAAGTATCCATCCTTTGGCGTTCGTCAAACAACGGCCTGTAACAGCATTTGTTGTTTCTAGTAATACTGTGATGTCTCTATACCAGTATTTTTTTATGTTTCAAATCTATAAACATGTTTTAAATATTTGCTGAGCTTAAGGTTATTATAACAAAATATCTAAAATGTTATACGTAATAAATAGTCCGCATTTTGGGTGTTGTTAAAAAATCTCATCTCACAGGTAACCAACGCCCTTTTGAGCCCTTATTCTCTACTGAATAAACAGTATTTTGAACTGTTCGTCGACGGTAATAATATTTAACACAGTCGTCGCGTTGCGACTCAAGATTACGTACAGGTTAAAGGGTGGTCCATTTTAATTTACGCACAATAAATGTCTCCGAAACTTTTGGGAATACATAAAATATATTCCGTTCAAAATATCACGATATCAAAGGGCTCCATATTGTGGTGACCTTGTTGGATCTGTCAAGGTTGACCTCAAAGGTTAACATTCGTTTTTTAAACAGGACCTTTTTTACATTATAGAATTTTCCATCAATTGTATATTCAATCGAAAATTTATTTTACTTGTTCTCTTTAGTCGCGTTGGGCAATGTGATTGTTGCAGCCTTTATCATAGCATAGCTAAACTAAAAGAATTCACCAGGCATGATGACTTGGTGTTATTCTACATTATGTCTCAAACGATGGTTCCACTGTTTGTTTCATCTTCACCAAAAGTCGCTCATTTATTCTACAATAAGTCTTGTTTATCTCGTTCAATTCAACAACCACGGATGATACCTGAGCGATTCTTTGCTTCTGTCTCCATAGTCATACGTTATTTCAGTTCCAGGTGGTATGTCCTCTTTGGCAATGAGCACCAAGTGAGGTTCGTGATTAATTTCTATGGTTTTAGTACACAAATTACCATTGCGAGAATGATTGACCAACCGTCCAAGGCGATCAGATTCGGGCGTGGCATCCACACTGAAAGAAAGAAGAGAAAATAGTCATAGAGATCCCTTCCGAAAGCGTAATTTCTCCAATCAACTTCCAGTGTGGAAAAAGGTCATACTTGGGATTGTCAGATATTACTTTGGGATGACATCCTTAAACAAACAGCATGAACAATGAGGCATTGTATCCACAACGGACAAAACGTGGCCTCGCTGGATTGCCATGAATAGAGGGCCAGTGTATCCACAACGAAAAAAAACGTCGCCTCGCTTAATTTCCATGAATAACCGTTTTTACCGTAAAAAAATTAGAACGACATCTTACCATTAATTATAAAGACAAAGTGTGCTTTTCTTGTCCACGGTAATTGAAAAAAAAAAACTTTCAATCGGTACCAAACTTATTCACATGATGTGGACATAACAGAGAAGAACATAGGATATTTTTTGTCGATTAATTATCATTTTTGGAGTGATTTTCATGAAGCGAAGCTTGTTAGTCCTCCGTACTTTTTAATATTCTCTAATTTGACACGTGCAGCAGCCTGACAGGGACTCCGATGTTTGTCCCTTCTACTCAAATATCCCTTTTTATTTTGACTCACCAATATTGATTATTGCCATGCCGAAAGTAATACATATAACATCCAGTATTCTGATCTTGGGCGTAAATCTTTTCTCTCTGTCGGGCGACATCCATTGTAATAAGTTGACCAAAATACTCCACAACAAATTCACCACGGTAAAATGTACGCGTGGTCACAATTCCACGGCCTTTGCCTTCAAACATATGAACCTGCAAGAAAACATAAAATATATGTAAAACTTTTTGTTGTTAACGTTCTCAACGACCCTCACTGTGATGGTCAAGGAAAGCGGCCACTCCAACAAGAACTGTTTATAATGCTGACGGCTCTAGATTAGTTGGGTTTGATGGACAGTTGAATCAATGATTTGCATCATGAGCAGGCAGCATACATAGAGGACAGCGATCAGATACTCCAGGGTTCAGCAAGGATTTATATAACAGGTATCTGGAGCAGCACGGCTGGGATGAACAGCTCTAACGGAAGAAAAACACATTGAGAGATCGTCGGAACGGTAGATATCTTGTTCACAGACAGACGGACAGACACACATACGGACCAATGGCTGAAACTCGAGATAATTTCCTTTTTATAGGATAAGGAAAGTAAAAATAAAGAGTGGACACGTTAGGCTCATGTTTGACCCTGTAAACCAAGATGGCGGTCACTATCAATACGAAGAGATTGACACCCCTTCCACACTTGTGCAGTTTGATGATCAAACTGCACAGGGGAATCCCTATTCCCTCGGGCTATTGTAAACTCATGTTGTGTTCTTTCACAAAAAAACATTTCTTAAATATGAGTTTTGACATCTTTTTGCGTCTAAATTTTTAACGATATGTTGAACCGTTTTAAATTCCATTTATCGATATATTTTGAACGATATTCCATCCCTAGCTCCGCCCGTTTTAGTAATTATTATTGTCAATTGTTAACAAGTCACCAATCTGAATTACCACAGATCGGTTAGCATCGGGGCTGTGGAGAAAATAACTCCCAATTATCAAAATTTTCATTAATAGGTACTTTTGAACAGACAGATCATTTTCAACCTGAATATTTAAAATAAGTGACATTACCTCCAGTCCTTCCTCTCGATTAGCGAGGACAGCTTCCTCCAGATTTTTCTGTTTTTCTAGCAGGACAGTTTTCTTTGTTTTTCGAATACTCCGACGGACCGGAAAAAATTCTGTAATCCTTTGTTGTTGCGAGGAAATGTTTTGATTCTGAGATACTTTATTTGTTGTGTTGTCTGGTCCAGCTAAGTTTAGACATCTTTTCGATTTTTTTGACGTCAATTCAGTTTCAGTTAACAAACTTATTTTAGTCGACATGGGCGAATGAATCGATAAAGTAGAAAGGGCACATGACGGTGATTGACGGCATACTGGCGGTGGTTGTGGCGGAGAAGTAATTTTGTGAGGAGTGGGAGATAATCCCAATTGTGAGAGGGGTTTTGGTAAGTTGCTTACAACCGAGGCATTTAAATTGGCCTGTGTCAATAACTTGCGAGGCGATGTTCGAAGAATTGTAATGGCCGGTTGAGATTTTGAAGGCGACAGTGGCAAATCACAATTTTTGCTGATATTCTGTAAAAAATAAAAAAATACCATTAAAATTGAAGCTATGTTTGTCCCTTATGCTATCCTTTAACTTTTTCTTTAATTTAATTGTTTATACCCTAATTTGTGATGGCGAATTTCAATCACAACCGAGGCATTACTGACGTGAAAGAAAAACCCAATCTATAATATTGATGTTGGATTGATCAACCATGGTATTATAGGCGGACAGACAGTCACCCTGGTCTAGTGAGCATCATTCTAGCATTACATTCGGAGGACTTGGGTTTAATTATCCGGCAGAGCGGTCGGAAAATGTTTGAGCTCTTGTGATTTCGGGGTGCACTAAAACAAACAAAAAAAACATTTTTTAAAAAAGAATTTGACCTGTTCTTTTTTACTTTCTCTTTCTATAGGGGATAAAGTATTGTAATCGTGCAGAAATTTTGGACATTTTTTGGCCTAAAAAAATCGTCCGACCGGATCTTGAAACCCAAAATAAAGATCAAATATGTAATTTCCTAATGCTTTCGGGCTATATTTTCATTAATTTGGGTCATTTTTGAAGTTTGAAAATATTTGGAGCTATGGGGTCCAAAAAACGATATTTCATTTATCCATCCAGGAGTGAATCAAAAGAGACACTCGAATAAATGTAAAGGCTTGCTGGCTTATGTAGAGGTGAAAAAAGGTTCATATTAGTTCAGGGCGCTGGTTAGTGACGTGTTTTCTCTCAAGCATTTCCTTGTTTGTGGTCGAGCCAGGGATTAATTTGTTGAATACTACAATCTGTCAAATTTCAACTGGCTACATCTTAGGACGGCCGTTTTTTTGAAGGGTCAAGATCACGCTAACATGAGCGACTTTACGTGACAAATACAAGAAGCTTTTAGTGTGTAGTTGCTTCCAAAGGACAGAAGGGATTGCCGCTGTTATATTTTTACATAGATATAGTCCTGGTCTAGTGGGTATCATACTGCCATTGCACGCGGGTGCCCGGTTCAATTACTGGCGAGAATTGTCCCGAATTTGAGGTCTGGTGTCCTAAAGGAAACCCAGATGAAGGTAGCTCCACGAAACTCAAAATTTGTCGATATGTTACATTTTAAATCTCATCAAAATTTGTCGAAATGTTACAAAGAGTATCTCTTTTAAATCTTATCAAAATTTGTCGATATGTTACAAAGGGTATCTCTTTTAAATCTCATCAAAATTTGTCGATATGTTACAAGAGCGTCTCTTTTAAATCTCATCAAAATTTATCAAAATGTTACAAAGAGTGTCTCTTTTAAATCTCATCAAAATTTGTCGAAATGTTACAAAGAGAGTCTCCTTTAAAATCTCATAAAAATTTGAGTGATATTGCCAAAACTTGTGATTTCGAGAGCACTTAGTCTTCTAAGGACGATTGATTAGCACTTTAATGTGAGTAACCATCAGGGGTGGTAGTTTCATTGTAAAAAGTTTTAGTTTGATTAGTGCATAGGGCTCTTAGTATGCTGCGATACTAAAAAAAAAAAAAAAAAAAAAAAAAAAAAAAAATCTACATTTATTTCTTATTAATTGTGGCCTTTCAGAATTCGACCATTGCACACAGATACCCATGTGACTTACGGACAAACATTCTAGACGGCTAATTAACATCTTCCCTGTTTATGAACCATTTTGGTGGCCACGAGATTATTTTACTCGCACGTATTATAAAGCAAGATTTTATGTAAATAAGAGTAAAAACCTTTAAAAAAAACTTGCTAGAACTATCAAGTTAATACAAAAATTATATGATGCAGTAGTTCATGACGTACATAAGTCACACAGATTAAATCCATAAATCATATTTGCTGAATTTTATTGTAGTGTTTTAATTAATTTAGACCAGTCCAAAATAATTTCATTTGAAGTGGACTGGAAGGGTTAAATAAAAATTTAGTTAGAGACTGAACGATTAAGATTTATGTACCATAACTTTTTAAATCAAGTATTGAGCATAGGCCTGTTATGCTAAAACAGGATGTATTATCATGGAGATGCACGGTTCCCCGTTGTTATTGTTTGGTTAAGTGGCCCTAAAAACTTACTTCTTCGTGAGGATGAAAATATTTTGTGATTTTAGTATTAGGAGAGACCGGACTGGCGTGAGAGAGTTTGCCATGAAAATTTTCATTAACATTTCTATTTCTCCGCTTGGGAGTTTTAGTTTTGGTTGTTAATCTGGTCATGCATGAGTTTGCAGACGTGGTTGCTAATCCAGTCACTTTTGGTCTTTTACGAGCTGTAAAATAGTAAAAACACAAATTTGTTGATTACTTAACCAAGACTTCTTTCAGAAGATAATAATTGTACAACCTTTGGTCAAAAAACTTGCTTCAGACACTCCTAAATTGAGAGAATAGATTGTTGAACAAACATCGAGATATAGCTGCATCAGGGGCGTACACAGGATTTTTTTCGGGGGGGGGGGGC
>CM022881.1:12719770-12760553 GCA_012654025.1 Pachypsylla venusta | reverse complement strand
CTTGATGAAAATAATTAGAGTAACGTTAAAAAAAAAAAACTAAATTTTTTGAGAAGGGTTGCCAGACAATCCTCCCCTGTTCCAGCCCCATCTTTTGAGGTGAGAACGCTGCCTCTAGTGGCCAAATTGGTAAATAAAAAAAGGAACAATCAGCTGTTTTCCAAAGAAATAAAATGCGAAGTGAGTTGGATTAATCCATTGTTCCAAGAAATAAAATTCGATTATTGATAACATAGGTAATTGGCGCGATTTTTTTTTTTTAAAATGGTGTCAAAGTGTTATCAATATTATCAGTGATAATGATAATGTTTATCATTATCACTGATAATATTGTATTACTTTAACCTTAACCATACTCTAACAGCTCTAACTTTAACTGTCAAAGTGTCAAAACAGTCAAGATATCAAGAAGACTTCTGGGAACGCACGGTTAAAGAGACAATGAAAAATTTAAATGAGACTTTATAAATCAATTACTTACCATTATAGGAAAACTATTGGTTATTAATCACAGTGATAATGATTGCGAATTTTTGTGCTTCTAGTTCTTTATTTATGAAATTTTTTTGTGTATTTGTTAAAAGAAGAATACTCCGAAGGCAGTTTACAAATCAAAATGAGTAAGAAAGTAACCTAAAATCTCTATTTCTATTAGAAATAGAATAATGAAACACTATTTTCTGTGATTCGGAAATTTTATTTAGACTGACTTTTATATTATCCTTGACCTCTAACAATTTCGATCTTTATTTTTGAAGCTAGAAACCTTTGGCCAGGATGAGGATTGGCCACACCAGACTTACAGTTTCCTTTTTAAGGGATCTTCTCCGCCCGTTTGTTGTTGCGGCGAGCCTCTAACTGTGCGCCACAATTCAGACCTGTCCACTAAATAGCCACTTCAGGCGCTCATTTTCATATGAAATTTCTCTAGCCGATGATGAGCAAGTTGTGACCACCTTGCTCAGATAGTTCAGATACCTTAAATTGGCTAAACCATTCGATAAAATCTAAGGTAAAACTTGCGAATCGCGGCTTTTTCGAAAAATTAACTTTTCTTTTGAAATGACTTGAAATGGCCTATTTTCAAGAAACTTTAACGAATTTTTCGGGCGCGAGGTGTTTTGTGTTGTAGAAAAAAAAAGTTTTACCCACTAGGTAAAACTTTTATGGACCCATAAATCGAGGCATGGCCNAATTACCCAAAAAAACGAATTTTTCGGGCGCCCGAAAAATTCGTTAAATTTTCTTGAAAATAGGCCATTTCAAGCCATTTTCAAAAAAAAAAGTTAATCTAATAATTTTTGAGGAATCGGGGCGAAGGACATAGCTTTAGCTAATAGTTAAAGCGCCTAATGCAAAAAAAAAAAAAATCTGAGGTTTGTTTTTAAATGTTTCCTGGATCATTTAAAATCGATTTAGTTATTGATGAATGTGTGCTTTTTAGAAATACTACGCTCACAAGAAACTGATTTTAGGTGACATTCATACGGCCGTGCTCGCATACTGACATAGTGTGACCATACTATACATGGATCAGTATTCTTTTGAGCGAGGCTTGGCCGTATGAATAACCTAACATCAGTGCTCTTGTCATCGAAGCAATATAAATATAATAAAAAAATATATACCACATTTTACGTAACTAAATCAAATTTATAAATAATCCAGGACACACTTAAAAATAAACCCCAAGTTTATAGCTTCAAAAATAAAGATTCAAGAAATGAGATATTTGAAAAAATATTTTGTATTCTGTAAGCTTGTCTTATAGTTTTTTTTCCATGTATGTTTTGTAAATAATGTCATCCAAATGAGGGCCTTGACGAGTGCCGCACATTTGGAGTCTTTCGCGGAAGTTTTCAATGACTCGTCAGCATACCCGCATCAATTTGGATGATTTCTTCCAAAATTGCCTCCTTTAACTCTTCAAGGGTCCTAGGGCGATTTTTGAAGACCTTAGCCTTGAGGTAACCTCACAGGAAGAAGTCACAGGGACTCAAATCCGGCGACCGGGGTACATGTCCTACCGAATCTCATGAGAATGATTGGTTGCATGTGTAGCCCCATACAGCCTAAAGCTAATGATGTGGTCCTAAATTGGTGAACTCAACTCGAAAATTGTTTTTCGATCCGGAACTAGATCCGTCTAGTGCAAACCATACCTTGTGCGGAACGCCCTCTGAGTGGCTATAATGAATTCACTTTTTTAAAAACCACTTTGACAACGACGCACAATGCACGCGCGACCAAACCATTGCGACAACTAAAAACTAGATGTCATTTCGTGTTGAATATCTTTAACCCCACGCTCCTCCCACTATCACTTCCCCTCCCACGACTTTTTGAAAAGTGGGAGAACTAATTGCCGCACCCTGTATATCGTTCGAACCCATTCTTCTTTGACAGACAAGCGCAAAAGTCTGCGCAAGGGAGATAATCTCACAGACTAAAAACACAGTTTTCAGTGAGCAACTTTTTTTTTATTTGTTTTTTTAAATGCGCTCCTAAAGTATCACGTTTTTCGGACACCTTCCTTCCTGTCAATGCAATTGAAAGTAGTCAATGATGATTAAGATGTTTATGCAGCCTGTACACGGATTGTTAACAGCCATGAGGCCTTAGTCAACAATTCATTAACTCTACATTTCAATTATTGATTTTTAAATCAATAATTTGGGAAATTCGCCAAGGCTGTCACTCGACTTTACAGTTAAATTTTCTTGAATGACTAGAAAGCCGTTGAAGAATAAATTATTTTAATTTTCTATTCAAAGATCTTACTACTCGCGTTCACTAGTTCTCGTACTTTTGGTCAGATCATTGAAGAAGCAATTTCGAAAGAAATATTTATTCGATCTGAAATAATGGGAAAGCGAATCCTGAGTATAAAATCGGGCGTGGTCAGTACTCGGATGTGTGAATACTTTGGTAAAGTGAGGCATATCTGTATAAATCTAATACTCAGTATTCTTGTAACCCCGTACAAGCTAATCTATGGATAGGGTTCTTTAATGAATTTTGACTTTAATTTTCAGAATTGTTCCAATCAAAATGTCTTTCAGGGTGGCTGATAGCAAACAGCCTGTGGAAAAACATGCTAGTCCAATTATAATTATGCATGGATTGTTAGGATCCAAAAATAATTGGAACACTCTAGCCAAAACTATCGGCAATAAAACAAATCGGAAGGTTAGTTTTTTTTAAAAAAAAGAAGAAGAAACAAAAAAACCAATATAATATAGTTACAGGGTGTTTGGCTATAAATGGGGACCCGTGAATATGGTGGGTTGCTGAAATCAAATGGAACATTTTTTTACGAAATTCGTTAGTGAGCCAGACAAAGCATAGCCGAGTTACAGGGTGGAGAAAGTCATTTTTGGACAACTTTGTATGTCATCTAATGGGTTCTGTGTGACGGACAAAAAAGTGGATTTACACTAATTCCTAGCGTTTTTTTTTTAAAAAAAAGCAAAATGGGGGTGGGGAATCTAAAAAGTCTGTTTCGAAATGTGATACCACTTTTATCATGTAAACCCTGATCAGTAAGTAACTAATTAAGAAATATGAAAATTCCCAATTTGTTCCCTCTTTTTTTGGTGATATTTTGTTAAAAAATCTGAACTCACATCTGTATTATTATAACGCGAAAAAATAACTTTAATCGAAGATTTTTCCTACTCGGGAAGGCTGCCATTTTGGTTAATTTTTTTTCGAAATTCTAATTTGATAGTTGTGTCAAGGACTTCATTTTCAGCTTACGAGTATTTCATAATGTTAGCCTAATTGCATCATTTTCCTGGTCCCCTACCATTACAATATTATTAAACTGATTGCAGGTCTCTATTGAGACTGTTTGGAATTATCACTGCGACCTTTATTTACATTTTTAATAATAAAGTTTGTGACCATTTAGATGAGGCGGGGATGGAGTTAGAGATTTGAACCAACAGCCTCCTGGTTACGAGTCGGTCGCCTCAACCAACTGAGCTGCTGAGGTTGTTCAAAGGATACTAACATTGGAAAAAAATGTGTTCTAATTTTCAAAATCTTTTTACACTAAAATTCTTAGAAGTAGCACTTTTCGAATCATATTTGAAAACAGACGAAAACACATTTCATGTTTTCCTTTATTTTGCTTTTTAAAATTTTTGATGCCATACTTGAACACCATCAAAAGCTAGGATTAAGTGTCCATCCACTTTTTCGACGGGCACACAGAACCCACCAAGCAACGTTTAAAGTTTTTCAAAAACTACCTCCGCCCTGTAACTCGGCTATGCTTCATCTGGCTCAATTCATTGAGCTTCACCCCATCAGCCTCATGGGCTTTTTGTGTATTGGGCTTAAGCCTATTTCTCTAGCTAATGTTCAAATGCCCAGAGAGTTTGAGCAGTCTTCTTACCAGATTGTTTTGGACGAGTAACTCTCTGGGTTTAGTGGCCCGATGATACTCTTTCTTTGATTGACTAGGCACTGCAATCAAAGATTATATTATGTAATAAGCTGTTTCCTTTTTCTCCCCACATAGTGTTCACAATGGTTTTCCCTAAATATTCTCATATTGTGTAGGTGTTTTCTAAGACCACAATGTCTCGTTATTTGTCCAATGACCAGTCTCATTTGTTTCTGATTTTAGGGAAGGAGGTCAGCAGTTAGTTTTAATGGTTCAGTTGCCATTTGTTTGCTGTGTCCTGAAGTTTTAGTCCAGTGAGACCCATGATTCTTCCTCATTCATTGTCTCAATGAACTGCGCGCCTCAGTTTTGCTGATACCAATTTGATGATACCAACAGCACGCTAGCTAGTCAGATTGTTAATTTCCTGCCATCCCCTTTGTCCTGGTAGACAATCCAGATATACCTTATTGAGCCTGCGTAGTTCTATCAGGTTTTGCAGGCACTTCCAGATTAGATTTGTTCTAGTCTGGAAACTACTAATAGCCTTTATAGCTGCTTGGCTATCAGAAAAGATATCTCTATTCAGTGCACAAACAGCTATAGCCTGTATTTCGGTCTGGTACACACTAGCGTGTTTCCCCAGCGGTTTTCCTACACAGGGTGTTTCAAAAGATTATACAAAGAAAGAAAAGAAAAAAAGAAACCACGTATAGTAGAGCTCAAATAAAGGCAACTTTCCTTAATAAACCCCTATACGGAAATGCACCCCAAGGTAGCTAGGGCCACCCAAAGTTGGCACTTTGAAAACACACGTTGAAGCTTGCATCTCCAAGAAATCCATCAAGTCCGAGGATCGAGGCCAAGATTGGGCAAATTTTTTGGAACTTTTATTTGCAATGAATTAACGTCAGGATTATTACTTCATATTTAGAATTGTCCTACGCTCAATTTTTGTGATTTTAAAAGTTCAACGGTTGGTTTTAGACTCCGTTTTTTTTTTGTAGAAAAACAAGATGTAGAAGACATGTCATACCTTAAAACACCAAAAAAAAATACCCTGGCATTTTTTAGGCATTTTCATTTCATGGCCCCCTCATAACTCTGCCCCTGATGTGGGAAAAGTGTCAAACACTCACCAAAGAAGCATGATAACAATCGGAGATGTCATGTAAAAAATTAAGTCAACCGCAAAATAATTCTAATTTTAATAATTATTTTTCGATTTTTAAGTGCCAAATTTGGGTGGCCCTAGCTACCTTGGGGTCCATTTCCGTATAGGGGTTTATTGAGCAAAGTGGCCTTTCTTTGAGCTCTACTATACGTGGTTTCTTTTTTTTGCATAACCTTTTGAAACACCCTGTATTTACCTTGGGGTTTTTACAGAGAACTCTTTTTCACAGAGCCGCATCCCTTTCTTTTGTTTTGGAGCCCTCACTAACAACATTCGTGTTCCATTTGATCTCACCTACTTACCATATTCAGGGGTCTCTTTATAGCCAAACACCCATATATGAAGCAAAACCCAAAGCAATAGTTATTTTTGTTGTTAATAAAACGAAGGTATTGAGTTGCAGCGTTTGTCAAAGCTACGATGAATTTTTTATAAATTGTGATGCACATGTCATGTGTGCTTACTAAAAATAAAAATTAATTTTATTACTATGTTGATTTTAGGTGATAATTTTAGATGCCAGAAATCATGGAGATAGTCCCCATTCCGATGAATTTTCTTATCCAATATTAGCCGAGGATGTTAAATATTTTCTGCTGGATGAAAATATACCGAAAGCCCATGTACTTGGTCACAGCATGGGGGGTCGAGCAATGATGTACTTAGCTCTAGCGTATGTAAGTTACCTAATTGGATTAATATTCTTGGTGTACATGGTGTTTCAGACCACCCGGCCACTGTCTTTTTCCCACTAACCGTTCAATTTAAAAAAATATACATAAAGTTGACCCTGAAGTTTTTATGGAAAATATTTAAAACATCCGCCGACGCGACGGTCTGTAATTTTAGCCCTGGAATTTTAGATGAAAAAATGGGTTAAAAACATTAAATAGCATAGTTCTAAATTTTTCATAAAGTGGTAGATTGGACTCCCCTTATCAATATTATATTGAGTACCGAGTTGAGGGGTTACGGAACCTTCCGCCATTTTGACTTTTATCGGCCACCATCTTTGCAAATATCTCAAGAATGGTTAACTTTATCAAAACAGTTTGTAGGACTTTAATGAACGACAATTAAATTTCTTACAAAATTATCCGTATAAGTTTTTCTCGTATCTTTTGCCGTTTTCGAGATATGGAATATTCCAGGAATTTTAAATTTAAAAATGAGTAGAAAATTTAACGATGAAGTTCTAAATTTGGCTGAAAATGTTAGATTACACCTACCTTATAGGGATTATGAAAAGTCCCCGGTCGGGAACGGTCCGCCATTTTGAATTTTTAGCTTTTTCATTGTTTTCGTGCAAATATCTTGAGATCGGTTAATTTTATCGATTTTTTTTTACAGTTCCCAGCTCAACTCAAAGTAACGTCGATTTCTTAAAAAATCAGCTTAACCGATTCTCACCATTTTTATTATTTGAAATGCTTGTTCAATTCTGGGTCAAATAGATACCTTAATTTTCTCAATCAGGTTTCTAGATCTCATGGCGGAGTGAAAAGTCAAATTTGGTGCCAAAAGCGGCCGCTATATCAGGAATATAGACAATATGGATTGTCAACGATTGGCTGAACCAATTTTGACGATTTATATATCGTCTAACAGATTTTTATATTATACTAGCATTCCCTGATCGCGGCTTCGCCCGCGCATATTTTAAATTATGTATCATGCTATCTCTCTTGCTCCAATGCATTTCTTATGGTGATTGTTTCCTTTTCGCGATTTCTACCCCTTAAAATTAAAATTTTGCAAAATCCTTCTTTAGTGCACACTTACATGGTGAAAACGATGGTCCCTGCCAAATTTCAAGTCTATAGCATTAATAGTTTTGGCTTTACGTTGATCAGTCACTCAGGACATTGCCTTTTATGTACAGGGTGTTTCAGAAGGTTATGCATAAAAACAAACCACGTATAATAGAGCTCAAATAAAGGCCACTTTGCTTAATAAACCCCTATACGGAAATGAACACCAAGGTAGCTAGGGCCACCCAAAGTTGACACTTAAAAATCGAATTATTTTGCGATTGACTTCATTTTTTGCATGACTTCTCCGATTGTTATCATGCTTCTTTGGTGAGTATTTGGCACTTTTTCCCCGATCAGGAGCGGAGTTATGGGGGGGGTCATGAAATGAAAATGCCTAAAACTTTTTGAGAGGGATTCTTTTTTTGGTGTTTTAAGGTATGACATGTCTTCTAAAGTCTGTTTTGCTACAAAAAAGTCCGGAATAACTCTTGTCTAAAACCAACCGTTGACCTTTTAAAATCACAAAAATTGAGCGTAGGACGATTCTAATTATTCAAAATTATCCCCGGGGCCGGCGGCCCCGACCCCCCTCTGTCTGGGGGTATGCCATATCCTCCGGAAGTATCCCCTCCCTAAGCGCTGCACCGCCCCCCTAAAATATAGCCTCAAATCCGCCCCTGGCCCTAGCTACCTTGGGGTCAATTTCCGTATAGGGGTTTATTAAGCAAAGTGGCCTATATTTGAGCTCTTCTATACGTGGTTTCTTTTTTGGCATAACCTTTTGAAACACCCTGTGTAAAGATTATACACCTAAAGGTACAATAATAATAATTTATATTGTCAGAGATACGACAAAAATAAAGGGTACTAAGTTTGTTATACAGGGTGAGTCATTTTAAAGGACATAGTCAAATATTTTGATAACCGTTAGAGCTAGAAAAAAAACGTTTGGTATAACCCCCTTATTTTTTTAGGGGGAAAATTAATGGTTATCTTCACAATTTTCTAAAGGTTGTGTTCAGGGCTATTTTAAGGTCAACTTTGTTTTAAAATGGAACCCTATATTTTTGATTATTGTATTAAATTTTGTTTTTCAAAAAAGAAATATTTTTTTCTCAAAGCTTTTTTCGTTTTGACTAACAGTGTTCGAGATAATTTTTATCTTGGTGGGTGCTCTGAGTTAGAGATAGCCAACATATTATGAAGAATTATGGGCAAACCCATTTTGAAATATTTTGGCATTAATGTGTTAATTTTACATCAAGGGTTTATGCACAAATATTTGCAAATAGGCGTGTCGTAATGATGTACAGGTTAGATATCTCTTACTAAGAGCACATCAAGGACAAATTTATCTCGAAAACTGTAAGTCAAATCGAAAAAAGTTTTAAGCATAAAATATTTCTTTTCCAATACAAAATTCAAAACCACAATCAAGAATATAGTATTTTATTAAGAAAGAAAACAACGTCGACCTTGAGGGTTAAGGGGTTTTGTATCGAACATTTTCTATCTCTAACGGTTATCGAGATATTGGATTATGTCCTTAAAAATGAATCACCTTGTATTTTGTCGTTCAATTTAGCGCTATAAAAAATCGTTAAAGACAACCATTGTCAAGATATTTACAAGAAAACAATGAAAAAACTGAAAATTTAATTGACGGCCTTTAAAGGTCAAAATGGCGGACGGTTCCGCAACTTTCCCGACTCGGGACTTTTCATAATATTTGGAATGGAGGTCTAATCTAATAAATAAAATTTAGAACTTTATCGTTAATTTTTTTAACTCATTTTTAAATCTATAATTCCTGGACTATTCCTATTTCTCGAAAACGGTAAAAGATACGACAAAAACTTATACGGATAACTTTTTCAGAAAGTTGACTGTCGCTTATTAAAGTCCTATATACTGTTTCGATAGAGGATTGGAAGAAATTATGCCTTTGGAAATTATAACGATTTTTGTAATAATAAAATAAAAAAAGCTTCATGTGAAAGACCTGTCCGGTTTTTTACAGGGCGGAATTAAAGCTATATCTTGGTGGCGGGGGGTGGGTGAAGCACTTTTGGAGAGGATACTTTCGGGGTGTATGGAATACGCCTCAAGTAGAGGGGGATCAGAGAGGGGGCTTCTGCGTGTGTTGATGAGCTATACGTACGTGCCTAGCCGGCGCATGCGCGGAGGGCATGTAGTTAGTGGCTGGGAATATAACCTTCGGAGCGGCATTTTTACTGTCCCTGGACAGTTTGTAAGATGTAGTAAAATAAGCCTTGTTCTTGGAGCAGTTGATGTAAAGAAGATAGACAATTGGCGAGGAGAGTGCGGGGCGTTGTTGTGACGTTGTATATCTGGAATATTTTATTTGAATGTATAAAATCATTCTGATTGTATGTATAAAATCAAAATGAGAAAAATATATAAGCCATAAATTATTCAGTGGAAGATTACTGTATAAATATTCACACTTCTTCCTGCCAGGGTGGGGGGGGCTCCCCCGCGAACACATTTTGAAGAAAGTTTGCAAATTTGATTAGTAAAAGACAAAGTTTTGTTACAGAAGGTTCCCAGGTCATCTACTCACGCAGGGTAAAATATATTATCAACCTGCTTGTAATAAACACTGAAAGTGTTTACGAAACTTGTCTTTATTATTGAATACTTAGTGTCGCTCTTAGTAAAGCAAACCATAAGTTCTGAAGAAAACAAATATTACCCTCAAAGTTAGCTTGGAGTTGTCTCTTGTCTAACTGTCATCAACTTCTGCTACTTTTTGGTTTCAGCCTCATTTGGTCTCCTCCCTTCTAGTGGTTGACATATCTCCTATAGGAACATCTCCCACAATGGGGCGTATGATTGAATTATTCGATGCAATGAAATCCATAGATTTAAAAGCAATGAGTGATAAAACATTACCCGTTGTTAGAAAAATAGCAGATGCAAAAATATCTCATGCGGTAGACGTAAGTAGACATATTGAGGAGAATGCAGTGCGTGTCCAATAGTGTAACCAATTGAGGGGCTAGGGGATAAAGTCCCAAACTACCTACCTTCTTGAATTTTTTTAGAAACCACAAAAAACAAAATATTTTTAAGTTGTTTACGTTCTTGAAGACCCTAACTGTGTCTCCAGGCCAGGGAAGGGACCATTTTAACAGGATCTGTCCATACGATACGTAATATTGACGGTAGTACATTGGTTGAGTTTACATCATGAACAGCAAGCATACGCAGAGGACAAAACCGTTGTGCTTTTAGTGTGCGTATATTTATATACATACAGTATGCCACAGAAGTCCTAGCGGAAGATCCGTAACTTTTGATGGTTGGAATTTTTGAATTTTGGTTGATACATTTACATTTTTTGAAAACAATAATCAGGTGTGGAGATAGAGAGGTCTGAATTTTTATTTGGTTACACCCTATATAACGGCGCCACTTTCGAGCTTCGATGTAAAAGTTCAATTTGTCAGTCCACGACACTGATAAAAATTAAATTGTGTACTTTTGACAATTTCAGTAGATTAGTAACGTTTTTTGGAACACAATAATTGACGTTTGACCCCCTGATTTTTTTTTCATTGTGCTTTTAGTGTACGTATATTTATATACAGTATGCCCCAGAAGTCCTAGCGGAGGCTCCGTAACTTTTGAATGGCTTGGAATTTTTGAATTCTGGTTGATACATTTACATTTTTTGAAAACAATAATCAGGTGCGGAGATAGAGAGGTCTAAATTTTTATTTAGTTTCACCCTATATAACGGCCCCACTTTCGAGCTTCGATGTAAAAGTTCAATTTGTCAGTCCACGACAATGATAAAAATTAAAATGTGTACTTTTGACAATTTCAGTAGATTAGTAACGTTTTTTGGAATACAATAATTGACGTTTTACCCCTAATCTTTTTTTTTTTTTTTCAAAAAATGTAAATGAAATTTAGTCTTTTATTTTTCCATTTAAAATTCCTGGGAAACTGAAACTTTTTTTGAAAAAATGTCATTTCCGGGGATCGAACCTGGATTTTACTGTCAATAATCGAATGGCCATGGCCCCTTTTCTATCCCTAGAATCAATCAGAATTATCCAAGCCATTAAAGGACCAGGCCCTGTCCGTTAGAACTTCTGGGACATCTGTATATTCATGGTTTACATCATGAGCAGCAAACATACACAGAGGACAAAATGTTGTGCTTTTAGTCTGCGTATATTCATATACGAGTATTCATGGTTTACATCATGAACAGCAAGCATACACAGAGGACAAAAATGTTGAGCTTTTAGTCTGCGTATATTCATATATTCAGGGTTTACATCATGAGCAGCAAGCATACACAGAGGATAAAATGTTGTGCTTTTAGTCTGCGTATATTCATATATTATTGGTTTACATCATGAGCAGCAAGCATACACAGAGGACAACAATTTTGTGCTTTTAGTTTGATATGAGGTTAGCGAAGAGATGTTGATTGTCCTTTATTGATCGTTGAGATTAGACAGTCAATCCAGCAGTTCACTTGGTTTTGCATTTTATGAGTACAGATGACTACAAAAATCCGAAATCTCTTTCATCTTGTGGGTGTCATATCCTCAACAGACATTGACTGTGCTTCTGGCTCAACTTTTCCATGACCTTGACGAATATTTCTTCTGGTGTAAAGCCTGTTTATTATATTATATTGTCCAGCCATTTTGTACTCGGTATTTCTTGAGTTCCTTTCCCATTGGCCTTTCCTTTGGACAGTTCATATTTGGAGCTTCTCTTGATGTGTCTTAATTAAGCTGTTTTTTTTATTTTTACATTTTCACCATTTCTAATTATCTTCCACTGTTCACATGATAGAGCACCATATCTCCAAAGCTTCCAATCAACTTGCCATTTCTTCGATCAACGTCCCCGTCACTACTGCATACATCTTAACCAAAATCACGTAGCATTTGAAAACTCAAATGAAACCAATTCGATGCATGTTGCATAGAATTGGTTTCATTTAATTGAATACGGATCTGACTTTTCCAGTTCCGATCTTTATTTCGTTCTAACAATATTTTCAACGAAAAATAATCCCAAGTAGTCTTGCTTCCTGTGTTATTTTACTTCAACCCGTGAGGGTGTTATCTTCAAGTAAATTCTTACAACCGTAACTATGATTCTTATTTCTTAAAGAAGTCTATAAGGAACCCTTAATGTGCTAGCCTGAGTTTTTTTACGATATATTTCATATGTCAAACAAACAAAATTTTCATTTCGTTTTCAGGATATGGGCGTTAGACAGTTTATTTTAACAAATTTAAGACAGCGAGACAAAGACAGTGGTGTGGTCTGGCAGTGTAATGTGGACGCTCTACAGAAACAATTCTTCAATCACATGATCAACTTTCCATTGCCAAGTTCCCGTACTTACTCAGGACCCACCTATTTCATTGGTGGAGGAAAATCGGATTTTATAAAGTAAGATATGTAGTTGAATTGGTGAAAGTGAAGGATTCTCATGATGTGAAACGTGTAACGGACTGAAAATCATTTACTTTTTTATAAACCTTTTTTATATTCAATAATGCTTACAAATTTTAGAAGAAAAAGTTCCTCACATATAGGTGAGTTTATGATAAGTGGGGAGTATGGTCGTAAATGGGGGAAAGAAAACTACTCTGGTAACGAAGAAAAAAATTAATAAGGACATAAGGACGATGTAGAAGAAGAAAATGCTGAGAGAAATAATGGGGGTGTTTTTTATTATTCGTAATATTGTTAATATCAGATATAAATAAGTCACACATAAATAAGATTTTGAAACATTGATTTGTTTATTTGTATCACGCATTTATTTGTATTCACTCTCAAGTAAATCATTTGGCAGGACATTGACAAGTTTTTGGACAAGACTGTCTGTCGGTCAGGTAGGGTGGCTCCTTTTTGTCATGTGTTGTTGTATTCGCGGCCAATGTGTCAGCAGAATGAAACAGGGGCAAATTAGCGTGAAAACAGGTCATCGTTACATTTCTTAATAATCGTTGTCAATTTTAAATCGATGATGGCTGATTCTCCTTTTGATGGCTGATGCATTTCAAGTCGTCCCCGGGACGACCTGAAATGCATGCCGCCACAGTTCCAGCCGAGGGCCATCAATACCATTTCGGTAACCTCATATCAACCTAGTTCTACCTTTTTCCAAACCAAGATATAAAAAAATGGGGAGATCCGTTGATTTTGTTAGTATTTAATTATTTAGCGTATGGTTTTTTACTATGCATCAAAAAGAGTAAATATGATATGCGGATGATGAATAGAGGACCAAGAGATTTTTTTATTGTCAACAAACAGAGCAAACCAGATTGTTACAAAACAAAAACAATCTACTACGCATTGGGGTTGGTTTACCGCGCATACTTGGTTTGTTATCAAAAATCGCCTAATGATTTTCTGGTCGACTGATGTCTTTTTTTTTGTTAGCAACACCGTTACAACAACTCTTTCTACCTTAGTGTTAAAACCGGTTTGACGATGATATCCTGAATGCTCTTGGGGCTCCCTTTTTTATTTATAAAAGGGATACAATTATTTAATGTATAGAAGCAATAGAGTTAACTTTTTGACTCTTTTGTTTTTCAGACATGAAGACCATCCAGGGATTAGAAAACTATTTCCTAATTCAGAAATATCATATATAAAAAATGCTGGACATTGGGTACATTCTCAATATCCAGAGTTGTTTGTTAATAAAGTGACCAGTTTCTATAACAACCTTCCGTTGTAATATGAGATACATACTCTCCATGATAATATTAGCTATTTGAACTAAATTGACGTTTGTTGCTTCTAGTAGTCACTCACAATGCCCTTACTTTATGACCCATTCCCTTTGGCAGTTTAAATCTTTTTACGCGGGATTCGTTTGTATTTAATTGTTGAACTCAGGCTAAAAGTGAGTAATATGAAAAGAGATCGCAAACCCCTTTGGTAGTTGAATTATAAGATTTGTCAAAAGAGAGGATATTTATGTGATCGATTAGCATGCCTCGGATTTCTAAAGCATTTATTTTTGTGTCAATTTTCGTAATCTACGTCAAATGTTGCACAAACTAGTTCCCTGCAGTAGTCAGGTTTCAACATGATCCAATAAAATATGTCGGTATTATAAATAACTTTTCCACGCTCCATGACCCATTTGGAGTAAAATTTGTAGGTAATTGGAGGATTCAATCAAACAATAAATGCTGGTGTGATTACAGTCATCATAAGAGTACAATCAAGATGTCCATAATGAGGACTGTGAATGTCGCAAACGAGACTTTCTCATTATTTATTTGCTTTCTCATCAGGATATTTTTTAAAATTACATTCTGAATTTAACGTATATTATTCACGCCATTTTAACCTAAAATTCCTGGGCTATACCTATATTTCAGGAGAAAAGTATGAGATACGAAAAAAGGTATAGATTTGAGCTTGTAGAAAATTTAACTGTCGTTCATTAGAGTTTAATAAAAGTATTCGTTCAAACCGTTCTCAAGATATTTGCAAAATTCCAGATGGAAGATGATAATAGGTAGTTAAAATCTCTGTTTTAAGTATTTTTTTGCGTTTTTTACCCATATTTCATGAAAGGAGATACGAGAAAAGGGTATAGAAATTAGATTGTAGAAAATTTAATTTTTCTTAGTTAAAGTGCAGTAAACATTTTTGATACTATTCGTTCTCTAGATATTCACAAGCAATCACAAACAACTCAGATTTTCATTTTTATAGTCCTCCATCTTAAATTCCGCAAATATCTCGAGAACGGTTATTCTGAACGAATAACTTTATTCCACTCTAATAAACGAAAATTAAGATAAGATAAATATTTATTTGTAATAAAAATCAAATTTTTGTTACAATGGGTTGACATTAAAAAACTAATAAAAAAAAAATAATAAGAACTTAAAACTAAAACATTTTTATAAATATAAATTCTAACTTTCATTTAATTGAAAAACTCGAGTATTGTAAGTCTTAACTCAGAAACGGTTTTTATTATATTCGGACACATTAATAATTTGTCTTCTTTTAACTCTTTTAGTAGGTAATATAGGCTATTGGTTGTTGACTCTTTACTACTTGATTTTAAAATGCTTTCGATATTGCCCCCTGCACCAAGAATATCCCCCAGAAACTTGGCTCTTGTTGCCCAATATTGTGGACAATCCATCAAGAAATGTTCTATGGTTTCCGGTTGCGATAAATTGCAGACTGAGCACAACTCTGATTGGTCCCATTCATACAGCATTCTATTAACAATGATCCTTAGTTTACTACCCGATAATCGGAGTTGAGCTAATACTCGTTGCCTAGCAATTGGGCCTTTGTTTTTCAGATATTGATTGGAATAAAGAAGAGAACTATAAATAACGGAATAGGATGAATTGAATACCCCACTCTTATCATGCTCAACTAGTTTCCAATAGTAAGACTCATATATTGAATGTTTAATTTCTTTTAAAACAATGGGGCATTGAGACTCCCAGACCTCACTATATCCCAATCGACACAATTTCATTCTAAGTAAAGAAACCCAATTGTACTTCACTATATTCCTAGGCCTAAGATCTAGTTGCCTAAGTTCTAAGTAACACTTTTTAGGGTACCGATCAGATGACATAATCAAGAGATTTATCCACCATTCCACCATCTGCTTGAATATAGTGAATGACAAGCTCTCCACACCCATTTCTAAAGGGACCAGTAGTTGGGAGTGTTTCTGGGTAGACAATAAACTGTCTTGAGGAATTGTAGTTGACACTTTTCAATAGTTTCTTCGTACCTACTAGCCCAAACCCCCGCTGAGTATAAAAGTGTTGTCTTCACAATAGATTCAAATAATTTTATTCTACATTCAAATGAGTCTGTTTTTGAGTTGACTAGTATATCTTTCACACATCCAATAGCTGATCTTCCTTTTGACAAAGCCTGCAGGGATGTTTTATGGAATACTCCATGAGATGAAAATAGCACCCCGTAATAGTTATAATCACTAACAACTTCCACTGGTCTTCCGTTGAACTCAAAGACGTCACTTCTTGCAAGTCTACCGCCTCGTCTGAATATAACTATTTTTGATTTTGTCTCATTCACTATCATTTTGTTTTGCTCACAGTAAGAGTGAAGTAATTTGAGTTTTCTCTGCAAGTCAATTTTACTCGCCGCCAAAAGTATCAGATCTTCGCAGTACAACAAAAGTATGATATCTGTCGCACTAGATACAATTACGCCTTCTGCGCCGTTTCTTCTCATGAACTCTTCCATATCATTTATAAATATAATGAAGCTCAGGGTTGAGATAGAGTCCCCCTGTAAAAGGCCTTTGTTGATCTTGTGGGATGGTGTAAATTGGTCTGCCACGCGAATTTGAACTTCTGCCTGCTGGTAGAATTTTCTCAAAAGTGATAGAATTATTCAAAAAGGCGTAAAACATGACCCTAAATGGCCTTTAATTAATTTGAGTCATATATTTTGTGGGCGGAGCCATATTAGGCCGCCATCTTGGAATTTCAGTTTTCCTCAATATTTTGAGAACCGCTTATGTTATTGTGACCAGACTTTTGTGAAATGCTTTACGCCTGACCCTAAATGGCTTTTGATCACATTGATTTATTTATTTTGTAGACGGGGCTATCTGAGGCCGCCATCTTGGAATTTGGCTTTTCCTCAATATTTCAGATCCACTTAATATATTGCGACCAAACTTTTGTGAGATACTCTACGTTTATCACCAAAGGCTTTTGATCACTTTGAGTCATATATTTTGTGGGCGGGGCCATGTGTGACCGCTATCTTGAAATTTGGGGTTTCCTCAATATTTTGAGAACCACTTAGATTTTAGCGACTAAACTTTTGTTAGGTGCTATACGCCTGATCCTGAATGACTTTTGATCACATTGAGTCATATATTTTGTGGGCGGGTCATGAGAGGCCACCATCTTGGAATTTCACTTTTCCTCAATATTTTTGAGAACCACTTAGATGAAATTATGTACAAAAGCGATTAGGCGATTTAATATAATAGAAATTAACAAAAGATAAATGGGTGGGAAGTGTTGGGAGTAAGATTGACTTATTTTTTTTTTTAAAAAAAAAAAATGCTTTTGAGGTCAGGTTGAGAAAATTTGAATATTCTATTCGCAACCCAATATTCCATTTCAATAGTACTCCATATATATTTTGTGCTATTGTTAGGTGTAAGTTAGGCTTTTCTTCGCTGATACAATGGTATTGAAGTGGTTGTTCCGACTCAAAATCATACAACTGACCTAAACACCACCAAGTTTGTTGGGTAGAACGTGTTGGGAGTAGTATTGGGTTAGGTTCCAGAAAAATTAAAATACGTGTTGAAGCCTGCTGAGTTTACCTAACCCAATACTACTCCCAACACGTTCTACGCAGCTTAACAACACATTACTATTCCCCATATTCTACATAGGTTAGCAAACGTGTAGATAATATCTGATCTATATGTGGTATGCTCTGATAGCGTTTAAACGGCTGTACCTCGGTAATATGATAACAAATGTTAAAGTCAGATTTATTCTCATTTTTTTTCCCTCATCTTCCCGAAACGAAGTTCCTCGGCATCAACTAGTACCCTATAAGGGAAACTTCTTTCCATTCCTTCGCTTCACTCTGATTATAATAAAATAATATCTTCATAATCTTGACAAAATCTTAGACCAAAAACAAAACAGTAACCACGCCACTGATTATTATGTAAATCATCATTTAGTGATAAAAGTTTATAAAGCAATCTTCAAAATGTGTTTGATTATAGTTTTAAATCTGATTCAAAGAGCTTTTATTCAAACTTTATTCCGATTTATTTGTTATCTCATTAAATTTTCGTCCCTATGAAGTGGTGCTGACTGCGGACATTTCAAAAATGTATTTGCAGATGGGTATGAATACACCTCATCGACAATATCAGAAATTGTTGTGGCGTTTTAGTAGGGTTGAAACTTTGAAAAAATATTGGCTCAACACTTTACATTTTAGTTTAAAATATTTAGCGATACGAACGGTTCAAGAATTAATAGATATCGAGCTAAAGGAAAATCAAATTTTTCTTTAGCTTGTGAGTTACTTAGTCGGGACATGTACATGGATGATATAGCGAGTAATAGTACTGACAGTGAGACTACTGTTTTATTTCAGAAACAGTTGGTTAAGTTGTTTAACCTCACTAAGTTTTCTTCAAAATCAAAACAGGTCCTGGAAAATATACCTGAGATCGAGCAATTTTCTACTTTGGTGGAATGGGACTCAGACTCATCGGCTGCTGTTAAAATATTAGGTTTGCAATGGAACCCCCAATTCAGATTAAATTTTCTTTAAGGTCAATATAGAGTATAATTTAACATACATTGTACTCATTACGGCAAATTAGTGTACAAAAGACAAGATAACGATACGCAGAAAATTTTAAACATCTTGTAAGAACAATCTCACAAAAAAAAAAAAATGTAAAAGAGGCCAAGTTCCAATGCCCAAAAAGTTTTGCCTTTAAAAGTACTGAGATCTAAAATGAGGCCAAGCTTTTCTATTAATGGCCAGAAATAAATATATCTAAAATTATATTCCCAGCTTGTTTCCAAATAAACGCAAATGAATGCATGTATCTAATGATCTAAAATATCGGATGTCCAACTATCAAAAAAATCAAAATTTTACAACGGGAATATTTATGTTCTTTTCAAAGAATTAGTGGAAAGTGAAAAGTTCACATTTATTTGGCAAATTTCGTGGCTTGAGTTTTATCCAAACGCACACAGCAACTTGCCAAGTAAATGTGAACATTTTCACTAATTTTTTGTTAAGAACATAAATATTCTCGTCGTAAAATTTTGATTTTTTTGATAGTTGGTCATCCGATATTTTAGATAATTAGATACATGCATTTTTTTGCGTTTATTTGGAAACAATCTGGGTATATAATTTTAGATATATTTATTTCTTGCCATTAATAGAAAAGCTTGGCCTCATTTTAGATCTCAGTACTTTTAAAGGCAGAACTTTTTGGACATTGGAACTTGACCTCTTTTACATTTTTGTTTTTTGTGAGATCTCAATACTTTTTGTAAGGATCTACTATTTGAGATTGAGTACTAGAGCATTCAGTATCTTTCTGTGTGTAATCACTGCAAGCTACTTTATTGTTTGATATTTACCCACCTCAGTCAAATTGCTAGCCCCCCTCCTCCTCCTAACCGTGTTGTATTCTCACCTTTTTAAATGAACTTTTTTAAACCCGAGCCCATCAAACATCAAATACAATACCTACTGGCTCCATTAACATGTTTTATTTTTTATTTGGGTCACGAAGTTTTTGGTGGTGACTTTTTTGCTGGGGGACGACTTATGCAGAATCCTGGACATCTGCATTATTGCCTCCCATAACTGATCTCTGTCACGTTTTATCTTTTGACATTCGGTAACTAATCGGAATCAGGAGCCTCTGTTTTGGGTTGAGTTCCGGGTGGCACGAGGAATAGGTTTACTAATTTCGGCTGACTTCTGGATGGCATACCTAAATTAGAAATTATTTTCGTCACTTGTCTGATTTGATTCTTTTTGTTCACCTCTTTTAATTTTTGAGAGGACGACCTCTTTTTAATATGTGATGGACGGTGGAGAGGATCCTACATCGCCCTAACACTTCCATTATGGTGGACAAACAAATAGCGTCACGCGCGTCGTATATCCCGTTCGTGGATAACAAACAGAAGGAACACGAAATTGATATTCCATTACGTTATATTTCCCAGAAGAAGAGTTACCACTGAGCCTGTGTATTTTGAACCTTCACCAAGAATAAATATTTTTTCAAACATTTAGAATCATTCACAAGAGTAAAACAATCAATAAGAAATCTTTATGAAAATGAAAACAAAATCTTCTCAAATTAAGATCGGGAATCGAAGTATATTTATATCGTTGCCACCATGTTAATGCATTTTAGGTTTCTACCTATTCCGCAAAAGCTCTTTAATATTATAAATCGCATCTCTTATGAAATCCTTTTTTCCGGAAAGAAAAACAATTTGGGTGTTTCCATAATTTTCCTAGTGTTTTTAAGTTAAATTATCTTCTAACCAATTATCAGCTTTCTACCAGCAGTGCTCTAAAATTATAAATCGCATCTCTTATGAAATCCCTTTTTCCGGAAAGACCACGCCCGGCGTTGCTTAACTTCAGTGATCTGACGGGAACTGGTGTATTCAACGTGGTATGATCGTTGGCAGATATAGTATTTTATCTGTCTTATTATGGTTTTACTTGACATAGTATCCGAATTAAAAAGAAAAAAAAATGAAGTTTTATATTTCTGTGAATAATTGTTAAAATCGTTTTAACAATTTGCAATTAGCAGAAGATAGGAGACAGTAGTTAGCTAATCTGCCTCTTGCCTTCATCACCTTTGTAACATTCAACTAAAAACTTGAAATTTTCCACTTAGAAAATGTGGTTTAACATGTACCTAAATGTTTTTTAAACTTTGTTTATGAGGAAAGAAAAACATAATATCATCTACCTATGCCAATTTATATTTTTTGGTAACTAATTTAAGCCGACATATTATCACCATTTTTCAGATATTGTATATTAGCCTGTGGTATGGAACAGCAGCGGGACCAATACACAGTCCTGTTTAACGCGGTCCTCACCTCAAAAGGTGACGGAAAGTCGTTTCCAACCAGTATTGACGTAAACGTGTTTTCGTGTAGTACTTGATCATGTCTTGTAGGGTTGACGAACATCCCATTTTCTCTAAAAAGCTATACAGATTTGATAATTTCCCATTTTTTCTACGAGTTCCAGCGTTCTTTTCTACGAGTTTGTGTGGGTATGCAAAGATCATGTCCACTGTGGGAAGAGTTCCTCGCTTTCCACGTTGGCTGTCGTATATAATCTTTCCTGGTGTTGACGCAATAAAAATGGCATTTCTCTATCCTTTAGGTACATTCTTTTCTCTCTTCAAATTGCTGTGAAAAAGCAAGATTTCCTTCTCCTTTTATTCATTATCTTGTGGAGTCGCTTTCAGATATTTAATTGTTTCTGAAATTTCAAGAGCACTGCAAAATCAATGTTTGTACGTTGCTCATTTAAGTCTGATTCTTGATTAAGAAGAATCTCGAAATTGTTCTTTAATGTGTTTAGTCGCACGGCTTTGTTTGCAATCGGTTGGCTATTTCTGCCTTTGATGGTGTCAAAAGGGTTTTCTTTTAGGCCATAATAGCATTCATACCTTTGTACAAATTGTATTAAGGATTTTTTGTTACATAACAGGGTTTGCACTTTCTAGTTGTCACATAGGATTTTACATGGAAATTTCGACTTATGGTTGGTATGGTATATCCTCCCAGTATGTCACAAAAAAGAAATGATAGTGACTTTTGGTGTATTTTTTAACGAGGAGACCAGTGAAACAATCACCACGAAAATCGGACCTACGCTTCTGGACTTATAAATTAACTGTACATCTCTATACAATACAGATGTTTCCAAGAAGTACTATATATATATATACTACAAACCAACTATCTTCCAAAATTTTACTGTTGTACATGTTTACATTTGGTTCGTCATGAGCTTCCTCGTCAGCTCCATTTTCTGTGTGACCTTCTGTCTAACAGTCCTTATTAAAAACTGTAAGTTCCTATTTTATCTCAGAAAATGTTAGGCCCTCCGCACAAGGTGTAATTAAAATTGCGTCTATAAATCAATTTCGTATGTAAGTGAGTGGAGCACTACACACCAGTAGATTATTTTACCCTTAAGCGTGTCGGTAGATACGCGTACGTCAAGAGTAACCTACCGACTATATTAACAGGAAAGATAGTTTTTATGTGTTTTACGCCTTTTTGAAATTTTTATTTTTTATTTTCAATGGGCATGATAATTGATGGTGATTTCCCCAAATACGAAAAAATACCGGGATTTCTCAGCAATACGCCGCTATTCAACTCTATTGTTGAATACCGGCTCTATCTCTCCATCCTCTTACTCCAATAACTTGCAGGTCTTTTGTGACCCAGCCATGAAATTCTGGGTTTTCCTCGTGTCCTGTTGCTGTAAATTCTTGCAGTTAGGATTTTTGGGCATTCTTGATTCGTTGAGACTTGATGAACTTGACTATATCTTCCCCGTTTAGTATGTCATTCATTTCGGAGTTGTACCTGCGGCGCCAGTTATCGTCATCTACTCTGACAGGACCATCAATTCTGCGGATCTCTTTTCTCTCAAATCATCTTATCTTCTCTTGATCTTCTCCTGTTAATATCCAGTTTTCACTGCCGTATGTTATTATTGACCGAATGGCAGTTTTGCAGATTTGCTTTTTCTTGGTATTAGCTTGCTTTTGAGGAGTGTTTGATTGGCAAAGTATGCTTTGTTTTCCACCTGTATTCTTTCTTCAATTGCGCTACTTTTCTTTCCGGTGTTGTTAATTATCTCTCCAAGGTGTTTGAATTTTTAACGCCTACAAACTTTTTATCTCCAATTTCTAGGTCTTCCAATGTTCTTCCTTCTTCCGAGGCTGAAACTTTCATAAACTTGGTTTTACTTTCGTTCACAATTAATCCTAGTTTTTTGCCTTTGTCCTCTAATTCTAAAAACAGTCCAATGAGTCTTTGTTTTATTAAGACTATATTGTCGGCGTAAACACAGATATGCGTGGATTTAATGATTCTAAAAACAGTCCAATGAATCTTTGTTTGTCCGTGATATTAAGTCTATATTGTCGGCATAAGCACAGATATGCGTGTCTTTAATGATTATAAAAACAGTCCAATGAATCTTAGTTTGTTCGTGATATTAAGGCTATATTGTCGGCGTAAGCACAGATATGCGTGGATTTAATGATTCTAAAAACAGTCCAATTAATCTTAGTTTGTTCGTGATATTAAGGCTATATTGTCGGCATAAGCACAGATATGCGTGGATTTAATGATTTTAAAAACAGTCTAATGAATCTTAGTTTGTTCGTGATATTAAGGCTTTATTGTCGGCGTAAGCACAGATATGCGTGGATTTAATGATTCTAAAAACAGTCTAATGAATCTTAGTTTGTTCGTGATATTAAGGCTTTATTGTCGGCGTAAGCACAGATATGCGTGGATTTAATGATTCTAAAAACAGTCTAATGAATCTTAGTTTGTTCGTGATATTAAGGCTTTATTGTCGGCGTAAGCACAGATATGCGTGGATTTAATGATTCTAAAAACAGTCTAATGAATCTTAGTTTGTTCGTGATATTAAGGCTTTATTGTCGGCGTAAGCACAGATATGCGTGGATTTAATGATTCTAAAAACAGTCTAATGAATCTTAGTTTGTTCGTGATATTAAGGCTTTATTGTCGGCGTAAGCACAGATATGCGTGGATTTAATGATTCTAAAAACAGTCTAATGAATCTTAGTTTGTTCGTGATATTAAGGCTTTATTGTCGGCGTAAGCACAGATATGCGTGGATTTAATGATTCTAAAAACAGTCTAATGAATCTTAGTTTGTTCGTGATATTAAGGCTTTATTGTCGGCGTAAGCACAGATATGCGTGGATTTAATGATTCTAAAAACAGTCTAATGAATCTTAGTTTGTTCGTGATATTAAGGCTTTATTGTCGGCGTAAGCACAGATATGCGTGGATTTAATGATTCTAAAAACAGTCTAATGAATCTTAGTTTGTTCGTGATATTAAGGCTTTATTGTCGGCGTAAGCACAGATATGCGTGGATTTAATGATTCTAAAAACAGTCTAATGAATCTTAGTTTGTTCGTGATATTAAGGCTTTATTGTCGGCGTAAGCACAGATATGCGTGGATTTAATGATTCTAAAAACAGTCTAATGAATCTTAGTTTGTTCGTGATATTAAGGCTTTATTGTCGGCGTAAGCACAGATATGCGTGGATTTAATGATTCTAAAAACAGTCTAATGAATCTTAGTTTGTTCGTGATATTAAGGCTTTATTGTCGGCGTAAGCACAGATATGCGTGGATTTAATGATTCTAAAAACAGTCTAATGAATCTTAGTTTGTTCGTGATATTAAGGCTTTATTGTCGGCGTAAGCACAGATATGCGTGGATTTAATGATTCTAAAAACAGTCTAATGAATCTTAGTTTGTTCGTGATATTAAGGCTTTATTGTCGGCGTAAGCACAGATATGCGTGGATTTAATGATTCTAAAAACAGTCTAATGAATCTTAGTTTGTTCGTGATATTAAGGCTTTATTGTCGGCGTAAGCACAGATATGCGTGGATTTAATGATTCTAAAAACAGTCTAATGAATCTTAGTTTGTTCGTGATATTAAGGCTTTATTGTCGGCGTAAGCACAGATATGCGTGGATTTAATGATTCTAAAAACAGTCTAATGAATCTTAGTTTGTTCGTGATATTAAGGCTTTATTGTCGGCGTAAGCACAGATATGCGTGGATTTAATGATTCTAAAAACAGTCTAATGAATCTTAGTTTGTTCGTGATATTAAGGCTTTATTGTCGGCGTAAGCACAGATATGCGTGGATTTAATGATTCTAAAAACAGTCTAATGAATCTTAGTTTGTTCGNAGAAAATAAGTGTTTTCTCAATAAAATAAACATCGAAATGAGATTTCTCTTGAAAAAATATTTTTTTCTGTTAGTGATGTGATTTATCTTGTGCGTAACTCTCAGCCTCCTGAGGACAATTTGCATTCCTTTTTATTTATAAGTATGTATCTGGAGTAGTGTGAAAATTGTAGGTAAATAAAATACTTTACAGGTAAGCTAAAAATGTTCTATTGTTTTGTATGCACAGACATGCAAATTTTTTTGAAATTTTACTGCAGCCCCCCAGGCCAAATATTCACGGGCCGCTACTGCCAGTTGGGTGATTGACTGACGAACAATCAACGTAGCCCCACGATGGCTATATATATATAGAGACTTCAAATTTGGAACACATCACGGCGGACAAACGGATTTTTTTCTTTCTATTTTTGTATTCTACGTGCCAAGGTTTTTTTTTTTTTTTTTTTTTTTAACGTCTCTTTAACATCTATTGGTCGCTGGACGTTGCTTAACTTCAGTGATCGAACGGGAACTGGTGTATTCAAAGTGCCATAGACGCTGGCTACCAAGGTTTTAAAATTTGATATCTTACGTATTAAGAAATGTTAAATATCAAATTTTGAGGGGAGGTATTCTTTTTTCCTGATGATAAGGTTCATTATTGAAAATAATCAGGGTCGGATTAACTATAGCAGCACGTGTTAGCCTCGCGCTTTAGAGGGCCCTGCGGAAGGTTAATCCGGCCCTGAAAATAATAAACCAAAAGAATGACAAAACCAAAAGTTCAACTCGTTGTACTCATTAATTTATACTTTTACCACTCATTGGGGTTCCTTGAACCTCATTGTTGGTTCTTGTTTATACTGTGTGTTGAAAGATGTCGAGAGCTATTAAAACCTAGATCAGGGGTTCCCAAACTTTTTGGTACCGCGCCCCCTTTACTTGAAATTAAAACCTCCCACGCCCCCTCCCCTTTTTTACATTATAAATTATGTATGGATGTTTGTGCATGCTATCTCATTCAAATTGCTGAATGCTATCTCATTCAAAACGCTAATGTGTTGCTGAATGCTATTTCATTCAAAATGCTAATGTATTGCTGAATGCTATCTCATCCAAAACGCTAATGTGTTGCTGAATGTCATCTCATTCAAAACGCTATTAATGTGTTGCTGAATGCTATTTCATTCAAAACGCTAATGTGTTGCTGAATGCTATCTCATTGAAAACGCTAATGTGTTGCTCAATGCCATCTCATTCAAAACGCTAATGTGTTGCTCAAAAACATCTCATGTTGCTGAATGGGAAAAATTATCTTTGTATGCATACGAATAAATAATAAATCAATTTAAAAAAAAAAACGCTATAATGTGTTGCTGAATGCTATATCATTCAAAACGCTAATGTGTTGCTCAATGCCATCTCATTCAAATTGTATAAACATCATGTTCAATAAAATTACCTCTTAAAAAAAAAAAATAAAAAATNAAAAAAAAAAAAAAAAAAAAAAAAAAAAAATGTATACATTTATTTTAACCGAATGATAATAATTCAACTGGTCTCGCGTCCCCCTTGGCTTGCCTCCACGCCACCCAGTTTGGGAAACCTTGACCTAGATGATCCAAAAACTTACCTGCTAATTTTAAACGTACCTAATATATTAACCCTCTCGCGCCCGTGGTAGCAAACTTGCTACCAAAAGTTGGTGAATTATCTAATTTTGCTTCTGTCCCCCCTTGGTATTCTTGTTGATTTCAGAGCATTGTGTGAAAGGTTCTTTACCCTTACAGCTAATACTAAGCGGGGGCAGAAGCAAAATTAGATAACTCACCAACTTTCGTAGCAAGTTTTCTATTACGGGCGCGAGAGGATTAAGTGTCATCAAGATCGAACAAGGCTTTCGACAATTATCGTGGTTCCTTTAGCTTTAGGATAAACAGAAAAGCAAATGAAAAATCGTGTTTTTAAAATTAGCACTCCGTTCAGTCAACTAAATTTGTTCAATTTTGTTTTAGATTTGAAAGAGCTTTCGATTACCATATAAAACATAGCCGTAAAATCAGTACGAATCCTATTGACACTTTCTCAAATTTTTTTTATGCATATAATCCTGATTTTAAACCAGATACCGGCAGTCTGGGTTTAGTTCACCGGTTGCTGATGGATTTTTTTATGGCCTGTCCGAATATTAGAGACAATATTTTCATGGCTACTGTGTATGTTAACGCAACCAACAATTATGTGAATATTCAACAAAATCGCATTGATATAGACAATGTTGACTTTATTCACTCGGGTGTGGTTGGTAAGTATCTACACGATAATCGCATTGATATAAACAATGTTGACTTTATTTACTCGGGTGTGGTTGGTAAGTATCTACACGATAATCGCATTGATATAGACAATCTTGACATTATTCACTCGAGTTTGGTTGGTAAGTATCTACACGATAATCGCTAATTTATGATCACTCGATTTTTCTCGGAATCCCTTCGAATTTTCGAATTTGGCACTTTCTATTGAAGTTATGAAAAAAATGATGAGAGTGAAATTTTAAGATGCGTGCGCATCTGTAAAAAATTATCACCGCATCAGTGTACCTAACACAAAATTAACACAGATGAAGTTAGTTATGAAAAAATTATGAGAGTTAAATTTAAATATTGTATTTTCTCATTTTATACTTATACAAAAGGCCTCAGTGGAAAGGCCTCTGTGTATTTGCATTTTCCATCAATTTTTACATACTTAACTACCTATGTTGATCAGGTTGTCACACAGATAATTAAAAGCGATAGTATTCTTGATTTTTTACTTTTTGTTCTCAATATAAGACATTTACGGGTATATGCTTGGGCGAAAAGGCTTATTTTGACCTCCTCTATCGATGGTGATTTAAAACCTGGACACCCTGTAGACAAGGAAAGTCGTGTGATGTTCACACAAGATTTTTCCAAATAATTATTCATTCACTTCTTTTTTTCTTGGTCCTCTAAAAATAAATCATGTTGTAATTTCGTTGTTTCAGCTGTCTTCAAGTTTTCATTTAATAATATTATTACCTACGCCATATATGATCCTGGAAATGGCTACAATAATCCAATTTACATCCGGGAAGGACACATTGACTTCGATGGTACAAATCCAATGAATCAAAAGGGTAAACAATAATTATAGTAACTCAAATATTTTTACCAATCTTTTACAATAACTTTTCACATTATAAAATTTTACTAATTTGTATTGTGAACTAGGTATATACAAATTACAAGTATGCCACTAGTATTTTTTTTTTATTTGTCTTGAACATTAATTTACAATACAACATGAGAAAAAATAACAAAATAGACACATTCATTCTTATCAGTGTGATAAATTAATTTATTTTCAGGGGTGGCAACATGTTTGGGTAATCAGAGGCGACCCTGAACTTTAAAATAAGTATTAAATAGAATTACCTCATTTGTGATAAATTGTCGGAGAGATTGGGAGACAATAAAAAAAATATCCCTTGCTTCGGTACAGTTCAATTTAATTTTTCCATTATTCTTTTCAATCATATTTGACTTTCTCGCTTTGGGTTGATAAATTATGTTTCACATTTCATGCTATTTGACATTAACTTACTGAATTTGACCAAAAAATAAGTATAATTCGAAAACGGTTCGACAATTTTTTTTTTTTTTAATTTGGCTTAACGTCTCTTTAATATCTATTGGTCATTCAGGACGGGGGTTTTACCCTCCATTCGCTAGAAACTTGCAAACCAGCTACCCACATTGACCTCGCTCAGCCTGGTTTGGGCCGGAAAAAAGAGCCAACGATTTTTTCGTGTTGTTCCCAGGCGGTCACCCGTCCAAGTACTGACCACGCCCGACGTTGCTTAACTTCAGTGATCCGACGTGAACTGGTGTATTCAACGCGGTATGATCGTTGGCAGGTTCAACATATTTGAACTCTGATAATTTTATGGGGGGTCCGTTATCATCACATTTTCGATATCTCTTATCGTTTTGGCTAAAATTTATACACACATACATGCGTGCGTCTATCGTTACTTTGAGTTTTATAGATTGTAAAAAAATTGAGAACTTTAACACGCAAGCTGAAGATGTGTTCCAGCAACAATTTGACAGTGATAAACAAAGTAAAAACCCCAGCTGATTATCACTCGTTTTTTCTGCAGAAATCACCAATATACTGGACTTTTCTATGAAACATTTCGAACCACTTGTGATATGCATTCTAACAATGTAACACAAATGGGGTAATTCAATTTAACATTTTATAGTTGATAGTCTCCCCCGATTTAATAAATTGTTTTATTACTTTTCGTCCCAGAGAAAAATATAAGTGTTACCGGACTTTTTCTCCCTGTAAACCTATGTATAATTATTATCTATTCTTTTATGATAATTGTTCGTTTATATTTTCCTCCACCTTAATATTATTGTCTCGGTTATCAAGAGGAATCATAGTTTTTCCTCTGGGTTTCAATTCTATTAAATTATAAATAAAAACCTATTGGCAGACCTACCGAATGTACATACAAAATTTCATTAAAATCGGTTAAGCCGTTTAGGAGGAGTATGGTAACAAACACTGTGACACGAGAATTTTATATATTAGATTTTGTCTCCATTTCAAAATCAGAACAACTGATTTTGAAATAGAGTCAAAGTAGTCAAGAACGTCGTTTTCTAATCCGAGATCTTTGGTTCAGTTCCATGTGGTTTTGTTGTAAATTATGTACGGCTAGAGTATTATACATACATACATATATATATATATATATATACATGGTGTTTGGCTATAAATGGGACCCCTGAATATGGTGGGTAGCTGAGATTAAATGGAACATTTTTTACGAAATTTGTTAGTGAGCCAGACGAAGCATAGCCGAGTTACAGGGTGGAGAAGGTCATTTTTGGACAACTTTCAACGTCGCTTGGTGGGTTCTGTGTGATTGAACAAAAAGAATATGGACACTAAATCCTAGTTTTTGATGGCGGTGATTTCAAATATGCCATCAAAATTTTAAAAAACAAAAGCAAAATGGGGAAAACCTGAAAAGTGATAAAAAAATTTTGTCTGTTCTAAAATGTGATTCGACTTCAGAAAATAGCGTCTCTTTCTAAGACATTTTGTGTAAAAAAAAATTGAAAAAACGAACAAAAAATTAAATTCCCATGTTAAGAGAGAACCACAAAAATGGTGCGATTACGATGAAATTTTAGAAATAAGCTCCAATTAATATCCTGGACACAACTGTTATATTAGAATTTCGAAAAAAAGAGTTTGAACCAAAATGGCAGCCTTCCAAAGTCCAAAAAAAATCGATTCAATACATTTCTTTTTCGTTCTTCCTCTTGAGAACACCGTTAAATTGAACTTTAACAGTATCTGATATCTGAGCATGGCAAATGTAATCTGAACTCAGATTAAGAAAGAAAAAAAAAAAAAAAAAAATCGGAAAAAAAGTCTTCTAAACTAGCACAATATCATGTTAACTATCATCAGAAAGTATTCTAGGTAATATGAAAATTCACAAATTGTTTTTTTCTTTTTTTTATATCCTTTTAAAAAATCTGAACTCATACTTCCATTTGTTATACTCAGACACAACTTTAAATTATAATAAAACAAAGAATATATTGATATCAATGAAACGGGCTTTATTGGATAGAAAATTGTTTGATATTAATGTTTAAATATGATTTCGCCACGTGGCCGCCAAGGCTTCCGCGTACAAGGCGCAATCTGGAACACCAATTTTCACAAACTTTTCGCAGCATTCGCGGATGTTTTTCGCCAATAACTCTTCGAATGTTGATTTCCAGGCGTTCAATTGTCTCTGGTTTATTTTTTCGACGTAGACAAGTGACTTTACATAACCCCAAAGAAAATAATCCAATGGGGTTAAATCACACTATCTTGGTGGCCAATTAATTGGACCATTACACGAAATTATTCTTTCATCAAAAGTTTCTTTGAGTAAATCAATTGAAGCGGCTGTGTGGCATGTGGCTCCGTCCTGTTGGAAGCACATGTCAGCAAGATCAATGCCAGCTAATTCACTTGTATACGTCGATAAACCAGAGACAATTGAACACCTGGAAATTAACATTCGAAGAGTTATTGGCGAAATATGGCCGCAAATGCTGCAAAAATTTTGTGAAAATTGGTGTTCCAGATACGCCTTGCACGCGCCAGCCTTGGCGGCCACATGACCGAAATCATATTTAAACATTAACGCATGTCATAAAATTTTCTATCCAATAAAGCCCGTTTCATTGATATCAAAAATATATTCTTTGTTTTATTATAATTTAGTTTTGTGTAACTATAAAAAACACCCTATATATAGATACTAGCAGAGTACCCGAACTTCGTTTCGAGAAGATGAGAGAAAAAATGATAAGAAATCTGACTCTTATTTTAATAATCATATCACCGAGGTGCAAACATTTAATCCCGATCAGAACATACCACACATAGATTACATATTACCTACACGTTTGTTAACCTAGGTAGAACTTCACTGGGGTCTAGAAAGAAATCTGTGATCGGCTCTAACTCGGAAACGGTTGTATATTTTTGAAATATGATAATTTTTCTGGGGTCTCAGTCTATGGTTTTGGGGAAGTTCATTCCCATCATTTTTTCTATATCTCTTACCGTTGTGGTTAAACAATGAGTATTGTCTAAATTTTATTTTGGCCGAACTTGTAACCCTCGAATTCGAACTTGTAACCCTCGAATGGCTAGTTACAATTTTGCAAAATATGTCCTAAATAAAGGATGAAGATGTCACCTACAACATTCTCGCTTTGAGTTGATATGTTGTCGCAACAAAATTTGAGATATTGGACCGTGACTATTGGCCAATTTTCTGATTTTTTAAAAAAATTGGAAAATCGGCCGTAACTTGAAAACGCCTGAACTCTGGTAATTTTCTTAGGGTCGTAGCCTATCTTAGGGTGGGGAAGGGGTCCATTCCCATCAATTTTTCGATATCTCCTAACCTTCTGGCCAAACAATTCCGGACAAACATACATACACACATACAACATATTTCCCTTTTATATATATAGATAAAGTGTAGAAAATAGCCTATTCTGACCAAACCGCTGAACCGAATTTAACGTTTAAATATGTTATTCGACGCAAATTCAATTCACATTAACTTTGTATAGAGCAATTTTTTAATAAAACGCATCGTTCGAATGTTACACACCAAAAACTAAAATTAGCGGCAAAATTAATTTTACCGCTAAAAAATTTAGCCCAAATCAGAAACCATCGCAAACTTAGATTACTAATATTCAGGATGCCAAACGTGAAATAAAATCATTTCTCGCTTTTTACTAATTTATTCTAGGCGAAAATCTAATTTGACTGGGCTAGAGGTTTCTTTCTATATCTTGCATTTGCCAGATTCTTTACAGCAAAAAAACATTTTTGGTTTATGTATGTTTTAAGCATATATATTCAAGTGTTTATTTTTTAATTCGGATAAAAATGAAGTCTCCCATTTTTCTTTTCCAGATTCTCTTTTATTTAGGATGTTACCTCACACTGGTTTTGTAGACCCTCGACCTTATATGATTCAAGGTGCACGATTGAATGAAGAAAAAAGTCATCTGTACTATATAAGAAAACCGTTTTGTGCTGCGATGAGGTTTACTTTTAAGTTTAGTCTGAAGATACCGGAACGATCGCTAATGATGAGAAATGAAGATGGAAGAGTGATTCTAAAAGTATTTGCGAACATATTTCCCCCTGAAATAGAAAATCAGTATTCTTTCTATGTACAAAGTGAAACCAAATATATCAATGAGCGTTTGAATTACTCGATCTTCAGGACCAAACAAGAGGTATGTGTATGTGTTATGTATTTTTTTTTTTTTTATTACCATCAAATTTCTCGTGTATTAATTTAGATATAAATATAATTTTGGTTACTATTAAATTAATTTAATATTCCTTGTGTTGAGTCGAGGGAATAAAAATGATATTTATATCTAAGTCATCATCCACCATCACCAACATCAAGAGCACCATCTCCAACATTAAGAAGCGCATTTTTTTATCTCTTCCACCAAAATACAGATCTGACAATCATATTTTAAAAATGATGCTACACAGGCAATTTTTGAGAAAGAACAGTAATTATTCTGGTTCTTCTTTCCAATAAAGAAAAAAGAAAAGAAAAAATAAGGATTTTTTTGTGTAAGATTTATTGAACATTTAAATCATACATCAGATCGGAGAGGATTCTGATCATGCGAGGATATAGGGTAGGGCACAGGGGGCAAGTGCCCCCTCCAGTTTTTTTAAGCGGGCGCTATTTCTCAAAATTTATTAAACCTAATCACGTAATTTAAAAAAAAAAAAAAATCAAATAAATGGTGATCCGCTGTGTCTTTTATTATATGGAGACGGGGACACGGGCCCCTAAATAATTCCCAATCCTGAGACTAAATAGAAATACGTAAATAAAAAATGGTCAAAAATTATATCATTCGCCATGGCACTTTTTTTCGTCATCACGCTTATAAAATCGCTTATCACCCTAATGAAAGGTATTTGTGGTAAGCTCTTAACAAATTAGGTATCGTACCTCAATAAACATTGCATTAAAAAGTACTGCCCAGTACTTTAACCCCGGTCTCTAGGTTACGAGTCCCTCCCCACTCCAAAACTTCTATTAGGTATATTGTGCAATTGTGCCCCCCCCCCCAAAACGAGAGGGCTATATCCGAGCATGATTCTGATGTTTTGCATTTCCTGAAAATTTGGACTTATTGCAGAATAGTATTGCGTGTAGGCAGGGACGTACCCAAGATTTTTTTTGGGGGGGGGGGGAGGGTCTGGACCCCCTGGGTACGGCCTGGCCTGTAGGGACCCTCTCACGTCATCTAATCCGGTAGTACAAAACTTCCTCTGAGTAATACCTCTACAACAAATACCTACACGATGCTCAGTGGTCCACGATTCCATTGTAACTAATTTCCCTTCTGTCAGGAAGAAAATAACGCCAACAATCTAAGACAAGTTATGACTTGGCGGTAAAACATTTTTACACCCTGTATATTGATTTGTTCCCGAGTACCAATATGTATTATTAAGAATGTTATCACAGGATTTTCTAGAGGGAAGAATGTCTTTGAAAAAATGTATTCCTTTGATTTCAGCGTGACAAATTGAGCAAATTATTAACACAAATAATTGGAGATAACGAAATGTTGGTTCAATTATTTTATAATGCAATACAAAAACTTGGAGGTGTGTTGCGTTCAAATAGCAATTTCACACATTTTCACAATCGTCTAATAACACAAAACCTATAAATACATTGAAGGGAATGGAAAACACAATGTGTTGAAGTTCTCAATGGCTCTAGTAGTATTTTCGACTTTTTAAAAAATCATTATTTTATCAGAAACCAAAAAAAAAAAAAAAAAAAAAAAAAATGGTATGGAAAACTATACTAAACTTCCTTTATTCTAAGAATTTGGGAACCTGCGGAAGATGTCGCAGGTATTTCATGCAAATATTATATCAATTAGCAGTGGCAGCATTCGGCTGTTATCACAGATCTCCAGGGAATATACTGTATCAATTAGATTTGGGAGCCTTCGACTGTTGTTGTAGCTCTATAATAAAAAAAAATATATTTGAATTACCTTTGACAGCCTTTGTTTGTTATCCCTAGAGAAATTATAATTTGAATTAGATTTGGCAGCCTTCGGCTGTTGAGAGCTGTGACCTTTAGTGAAAAGAAAAAATATATTTGAATTAGCTCTGAAAACCTTCAGTTGATGCCTAAGCTTCCTAAAGTAAATATTAGATTTGGTAGCTTTCGGCTGTTGTCACATGTTTCTAGTTAAAATATTTTAAAGATCCCCATTTTAAAATCAATAATATGTTTTACAGAGTGATTATTTTAAATTTCATCAAATTTGGAGTGATTATTCCACTTTTAGATAAGTAACCTGAATTTGAAGTTTGGTGCCCTAAAAGAGCCCTAGATAAAGATAGCCCCAAATTACAGGCGGCGTGCTATGCTTAATACTAGAATATTTTCTGTCGGAAATTATATGTTTTACATACGTTATTAGGCCTGTGATTCACTTAGTACGGTGAAAAATAGGACATACCTATGATTGTGACAAGTTACTTGAAGGTGACATCCTAACGGACCGAGGCCTCCTGAGTTATAAAACAACATGGTATAAAACAACATAGAAAGCAACTGTGTAATATTATTATCTATGTAGTGCTACTGATGTAATCATATTACTCGCAAACTTAGTGTCACTGAGGGGGGGGGGAGATGGGGTAATCCCCCTGGTTCCGGTTTTTTGGAGCAGCGCACAGTGATTGAAATGATTTTGGGTACTCATGACAATTATTGAAATTCAAACAACGAATAATAACTTATTTGGGTCTCATACATCTGTCTACCATCGGACACGATCATGCCATAATGAAATTAATACAAACATTTACATTATAGGTATTTACTTTTAATCTTTTTGCAAAATAGTTGTAAAGTAAACAATCAGTCTGATTTCCTATAATTAGAAATGAATTCACCTTTTAAGCCACAGAGTCAATTTGAAAGCGCATTTTTTTTTTTTTTTTTTTTTTTTTTTTTTTTTTTTTTTTTTTNTTTTTTTTTTTTATATAGAAAATCGCGAATTGTTTCCTCATGATTGATACGTTTTCCAATGTTTTCTCTCTGTAGCAATTCAATGAAAATTGCGATTTACTGCACCTAGTGTATAGTGTAAACTGATTCACCTCTAAAAAAAATCTGATTTCCGCCGTACGCCGTGATTGGCACTTTTGCCACTTGACCGATTTGGATAAAATTTGGTATACAGTGTTGGACGTAAAACACACACACAGTATATTGATTGAATAATAATTTCTAGATATGGTATTAGTTACATCATAATTTTATCAAATATTAGGGAGCGCGGTAAAGCTCCGCCTAGCTATGTAAAAATTTGCTGATCTCCGTGGCCGAGTTGTTAAGAGCATTGACTCTTGGTGCGGAGGTTGTGGGTTCGAATGATTCGAATCCCGCATGGAGCGAAAATTTTCTGATCGAATTTTCTCGTTTCCGGAATGGCATGGCTGTAAAAAGGAGTGCCCTGAAGTAATGCAAAAGTGGTTCTTTTTTTTAAAAAACAAAAAGCTATGTAAAAAAAAAAATAAAAAAAATAAAATAAACGGTAGGTAGCTACCAAGAGTATATTATACGTCACAGCTTACATTGCCGATTTCAACTACTTGTGAAAAAACCCGCAAACTGTTTATTCGATTTCAACCAATATTTCGTGTGTCGTATATGCCATAACACTGATATACATACCAAATTTCAAATCTCTAGCTGTCTAGCACTTACCTTTCTAGTGATATCTTGTTCACAGACAAAAGCGGCAAATGGCTGTATCTCGAGATTTGGACCTCAAACGTGTTTTAGTATTGAAAACTCGGCAGCGAAAATTTCAGTCCATTATAGGATAAGGAATGTAAAGAAAAAGAATAATAAAAAAAAAACAGTAAAAATAAGCCAATCCCAATCCAAAAAATGTCGGCCCAATAAAGTAGTAAAATCCAAATAAAATACGGCCAAGTCCTCTTACTATCAGAATCGGTTTTAAATTAAATGTGTTAGATCTTTTTATGTAGTAAATATATTCAATGTGTTGGATTACTCTCTCTCTATGCAAGCTACCTTCATTTTCGTAATCAAATTTCAACGTTTAACATCTCTGAGATTTTCGTGATTTTAACTTGGCAAGTTTTTTGAGAATAACACTAACATGAAGGCTGGTTTTCATGATTCTATTCAATATCATCATATTCTTTATTTAATGTTTCACTGTCATTTTGATCATACGTACCTACCTATTTCTTATATTCTTCATAATTAGTACTTGAGATTATGAATTGTTCATACTTGACATAATTATTTTCTTCATTCTCATCAAAAATAATATCTTTTCTACGAACACTTTTTTTTTTTTTTTTTTTTTTCTTTTTTNTTGAATTAACTTCAAACAAGAAGGAGACATAAAAAAAAAGAATAGTTTAGAAAGAGTGAGAGAAAAGGAAAGAAAGAAAAGAGAGAGAGAGACTTTTTCTGTCAATAGGATTCCATAATCTATAGCTGTTATCACAATAACCAACTAATATATATTAAACAGTCTTCTCATCAAGTTTAATTCTATTCTCTTTGGGTACTATCACTTAAGATTAAGAGCAACGTCCACAGCCGAAGTCTGCCAAATCTTTTTCAAATGATACTATCATAAAGAGAAACGTTCACAGCCGACAGCTGCCAAATCTTTTTATAATAAAGGTCAACGGCAGCAGAAAAAAAATATATTATAATATCACTAAAGGACTTCAAACTTTAGAAGAGCAACATCTACATAGGATGGTGATCTGATGGAATGAAAAAGGAAGAGAAAGTTTAGTACTGTTTTCCGTACTATTTATTTATTGAATTTTTGTATTCTACCTACGTAGGAACGTTAAAACGTAAAATATCAAATTTTGAGGTTCATTATTCCGGTAGGTACTGATGATAAATAAAAATCTGCTAGTTAGTAGAAAAACAATTCAGCTAACGACTTCATGTGAGTTAAGTTGAACATAATGTACCCATACCTACGAGTATGCTTCGTTTTAGGTTCATAATATTTCTCTAAACATCTGTTTGTATCACGATACCTCTCAACTCCCGAATGATTTGTCCAAAAGTTTGTATGACTCTTTCTGACAGTTTGTATGACTCTTTCAAAACCTAGCCTCGGTCATACTGTGGACGCGGCTGCAAGTACACGAGCAACTTCAAGCTATTATACGCTAAGTATACAGTGTCAAAAAGGGTTTGTGTGCGGTTTTCCTCTATGCTAAATATTAATTAATAAATTATTCTTTATGAATTAATATTTAGTTGCGCGTTGCTCATTCATTTAATTTAATTAGTTTGAAGAGCGTGCCAGAGCTCCGCCAAATATAATGAGCGTTGTACAGGTGATATTAAGAGGGCACACCGTCAAAGGTGTGAAAGTCATTTTCCAAAGTGCGAAAAGTTACGAATAAAGGGCGTAAAGGAGAGATTTGCGAGATATTTAAAACTAGTGAAATTAATATAAAAAAGGAAGCTTTAAAAAGAAGGATAAGAATAAAGATATGGAATTGAGGCGGGCAATGTTTTGATTTCAGTGCTTTTTGTGACTAATGACTTGGCGGGAACTTTTTACCAAGAAGTTTTATTTGGAGGAATAACTTCCAATTCAAATGAGTGTTTTTATTTAAATTGTTTTGCTTTTGGATTTAAGGAGTATTTTTAATGTAAATAAGGAGGGTTCCTTAGAGCTATATTTTTTGGTGAATGATAGAATGATTTTTATTGGGCGTAAATTATTACAAAATATTGTATGTAAATCATATCTACCAACATGCAAGATTTTTTTTTAATTCGGGTTAACGCCTCTTTAACATCTATTGGTCATTCGCTGGAAACTTGCAAACCAGCTACCCATATTGACCTCACCCAGCTTGGGTTGGAACGAAAAAAAGAGCCAACAATACGTGGTGTTCCCAAGCGGTCACCCATCCAAGTACTGACCACGCCCGACGTTGCTTAACTTCAGTGATCTGACGGGAACTGGTGTATTCAACCTGGTATGATCGTTGGCTAACATCATGCAAGATTGATTTCAGTGCTAAACCAAAACCAGTTGATATAAGATTCACAATACCCTTCCTTATACTCCCTAGGGGTGCTCTCAGATAGCCGCTTACTTACCATGCATATCACACATTTTTTTAATGAGCAAGGAAAAACAAATACACATGGAGTTCGCAGATCGAGCAATCAGCACACATATTGCATATATGCGAATATATTTATTTGCTTTATGCGATAAGATGAGTATGCTGCTTTGCGGCACCCTAATGCGACGCCGGACACCGTTTTGAAGCATTTAAAGAGTAAAATAAAAAAAACACAATTTTTCTTATTCTCCTCACATCTCTGAAGACAAAACATCTTTACTACCTATAGTATCTAATCTATAATGTGTGCTTGATGTGATAAGTCAAGTTTAAATAACCAATAGAACCTCGACTAAAATCACTCTCTTAGTTGGAGCCAGTATCATTAGAATCTGATTCTGCTACTGCAGTCATAGTAATGATAACATTCAGGAGCTTCTTCGACAGTATCCCATACATCAATTACCGTTTTCTCAGAATCCGATTCCTCTCTCGTATCTACAGATACACTTCTTAATTTTCTAAATCGAGGTGGTATGTTATGCTCACGCTCATCTTCTTCATCGGATGATGTTGCTATGCCATCATCATAATATAACGCGGATGCTTTATCCTAAGTTTTCTTTTTTAGATCGGAACAAACCTATAAAAAAAATGAATATTTATTAATAAGTATTTCATATACAGGGTGTTTGGCTATAATTGGGACCCCTAAATATGGTGGGTAGTTAAGACCAAATGGATTTTTTTTTAAAAGAAATTCGTTATTGGGTAAACCGAGTTAGAGTGTGGTGAAGGTCATTTTTGTTTATTTTTTTCAATGATAAACCTATGGAATCGTCACGAAAAAATTTGATATTTTAGAAATATTAATAGCAAATTTCATCAAAATCGAACAAATAATAATGTGTATAGATGCGCAAACACGATCACGACATCATCCGATGAAGAAGACACACATTTTTTATAGGCCCGTTTTTTGAAATCTAGTCGTCATAATTCGTTGACAAGAGCTATTCCGGTCTTTTTTGTAGTAAAACAAATTTCGGAAGACATGTCATACCTTTAAACGCCAAAAAAAATTGCATTAAAAAGTTTTAGACATTTTCATTTCATGACCTCCCCATAACTCCGCCCCTGATCGGGGGAAAAGTGCCAAATACTCACCAAAGAAGCATGGTAACAATGGGAGACGTCATGCAAAAAATGAAGTCAATCGAAAAATAATTCGATTTTTAAGTACCAACTTTGGGTGGCCCTAGCTACCTTGGGGCCCATTTCCGTATAGGAGTTTATTAAGCAAAGTTATCTTTATTTGAGCTCTACTATACGTGGTTTCTTTTTTTGCATAACCTTTTAAAACACCCTGTATAGTAGAAAAAATTACCTTGACTATCTTCGGCTGTTATCGCAGCTCCCTAGAGAATTATTATTTGAATTAGCTTTGGCAGACTTCGGCTGTTGTCACAGCTCTCCAGTAGAGAATTATTATTGGAATTAGCTTTGGCAGACTTCGGCTGTTGTCACAGCTCTCCAGTAAAATTCAAAAATACCAAGCGGTTCAAAAGTTAATGGGGGGGGGGCGAACATTCTGAGACACCCTGTATATAAATCAGAATCTGGTGTGTATGGCCGTTCCAATACCCCAACCCAAACGGTAACATATAGCAAAAAAATGACAGGAATGACCCCCTCCACACCAAATCATGATCTAAAATTATCAGAACTAAATATGTCAAGCGGTTTTCAAGTTACGGCCAAATTACTACTTTATTCACTAAAATCGGACAGTCATGGTCCGATATCTTAAATTTTGTCGCTACAACATATCAACACAAAGCGAGAAAGCTATAGACTATAGGTGGCCGTTTAGTGTTGATTTTAGGTCATTTTCTGCAAAGGTATGGCCAGTCATTCCAGAGTTACGAGTTCGAAACCGGGAAAGGGCAAAATAAAATTTAGAAAATACTAAAAAGGTAGAATGGCCCATGGAGAAATATTTAAATCGTGGTTTTTTAAAGGTTGCAATTTACAGGGTTCACACAAACACATGTTCCCCCCCCCCCCCCCCC
>CM022881.1:12669012-12719764 GCA_012654025.1 Pachypsylla venusta | reverse complement strand
CCCCCCCCAGAATTTCATTGTCCATGAAAAACAATAATATAGCAACATAAGAATCGTCACGAAGCACGGGCGAAACTGCTATAGTGGGAAGATAAAAAAATAGAAAAACCTGAAAAGCTGTGTAATAATAAGGAAAATGTAGATTTTCTAAGACTTTTTTTTGTGACCCATATTCTGTACTCACATTTATAGCACACACCGTACTGTGCTTACAGAATGTAAGGTCAGTTCCTCCACAACCACCAATGTTAATAGTCAAATTATATGTAGGGTATTTATTGGGGGCCACTCTGAAACATAAACTTGAGGGTTCACCCTGTAGATATTGGGCAAAACACATAATTTCGAACACAAAAGACTTTTATTTATGAGTGCATATATTTCGGTCTATCCGGTTATAGGACCGGGACAACTCTGAATCTTGAGACGATTATTAAATAGATTCGAGTACGAATAGGTTTTATCCAGGGCCTCTCACTGGCGTTTGGCCCTAATAGAAAATGTTAGGGCCAAATGTCAGTGAGTTCAATATCCCGATGGAAAAAAAGAACGATCCAAAAACGAGGTCGGGATATAAATTTGAAGTTTTTTTCGATAGTATTTAACGAGAATGATATTTGGAAATGACGTGTTCTACGTACTCTTGGACTGTGATAAATTCTGGTTCACTTGGAAATGACGTGTTCTACGTACTCTTGGACTATGATAACATTATTCTGGTTCACTTGGAAATGACGTGTTCTACGTACTCTTGGTCTGTGATAATATTATTCTGGTTCACTTGGAAATGACGTGTTCTACGTACTCTTAATCTGTGATAATATTATTCTGGTTCACTTGGAAATGACGAGTTCTACGTACTCTTGGTCCGTGATAACGCTATTCTGGTTCACTTTGAAATGACGTGTTCTACGTACTCTTGGTCTGTGATAACGTTATTCTGGTTCACTTGGAAATGACGTGTTCTACGTACTCTTGGTCTGTGATAACATTATTCTGGTACACTTGGAAATTACGTGTTCTACGTACTCTTGGTCTGTGATAACGTTATTCTGGTTCACTTGGAAATGACGTGTTCTACGTACTCTTGGTCTGTGATAACGTTATTCTGGTTCACTTGGAAATGACGTGTTCTACGTACTCTTGGTCTGTGATAACTTTATTCTGGTTCACCCTGTATATGAGTTATGCTATCAGCAATCATCAAAAATGAGAAACTGTAGCCACGCGAAGCTAATTCAATTAACTACAAGAATCACTGTGGGTGCCTCATACCTAATCTACTCCTAAACACAAGCTGTTCCCATTGACAGGCCTGCGATAACTTTCACCCTTTAAATTAGTCGTGGAAACAAAGGTCCTGTATGAGGAAAACAAAATACAATATTTTATCGAGGATATCTGCAACTAACTTTCACTTACCGTAAAATGGACGTAAACCACCACTAGCATTGACATAAAGAAAAACCATTTCGCCATTATGAGTTTTGTCGACAACTGATGATTGTTCAATTATTGTGGAGAATACGTGGGTTCCTCCTACACTCATAAGTATTATTTGCGTCGTGTACCTAATAGGTAACCTACTTTACTCAAACAATGTTACCAACACTTGTGTAACATTGGCGCCTTGGGTACCTCATATTGTACCTAGTTCTTTCACTGCTCCTATTTCCATTTTGGTTTAATATTATTTAGGGTTGGGTGGAAGAGAATTAACCCCGCCCTTTGAATTAACTTTTTTACTCACTTTTTTCCCCTCTTTCCTTTCATTCTATCTTTATTTATTAACTTTATATTCAATAAAGAGTTAAATAATAATAATCTTTGGAATCGTCACGAAATAATACCACTCCTCAAAATATGATATTCGAAGTACGTAGAATCCTAAAATCTAATAAATAAATTGTACGGAAAACCGTACCTGCCAGGGCCCCAAAATCAAAATTTCTATAAAATACCAAAATTTGTCCATTTTTACTACTTGGGTGACTGAGTATATCAAATTTTATCAAAATGGGATGACTTTTATCATTTGACGACTTTTATTTTTTACATTTGTGGGTCCCTGCCGGGGCACCGAAACCGTAATTTCTATAAAATACCCATTAAAATACTCAGGTAACTGTGCATACCAAATTTGATCAAAATTAGAGAACTTTTACATTTATTCGTTATTTACAACCTACTGGGGCCTCTAAACGGAGCCCCTGGTGAATTTACGCCTCCACGGACCCATGTCTTTAGGTAAAATATTGCTATGATTAGGTACCAGATTCAAATTTCATCAAAATTGATTATGTGGTTTAGATATTAGAGATTTGGCCTAAATGTGACGTCCTCGGCTTCTTGTTCCCGAATTCTGGAGAGCCATTTTCAATAGAAACTCTGAATATACAGTGATAAATATTTTCATTAATCCTTGTAGGCTATAGACATTATTTGTTTTGAATTTCATGCTACTATACTGAACCGTTTTCTTTTAAAATGAATTCCCATTTCAAGATACTTGTTAGGGTTCCCTGACATTTTTGAAAATAGAATAGTGCCATATTTATCCATTTTTATGTGGTTTGGATTTTAGAGATTTTGCCGAAGTGAGTTACTTGGTCCTGGGACCCTGGGGGGCCCCTCTGACTAAAAGCTGGAAAACAGTGATTATAATAAGTCGAATAATCCCTCTAGTCTCCAGACATTAATTGTTTTCAATTTGTTTCTGAATAAACGGGATCGTTTCCTTTAAAAAGCCATAGTCAATTGAAGGAGCTTATTGGGCCCACTGGCGGGACCCCTGACAAAGACGCACCCACAAGGGCCCATTTTAAATTTCATCGAAATTGGTTAAGTGGTTTTGATTTTATGTCCAATTTGCGACGTTCTTGGTCCTGACCCGATAAAAAGTTGAAAATAGTGATCAGCTAACTTTTAATACTTTGAATGGTCCCTGTCGGCTCTAGACATTATTATTATTTTTTTTTTAATTTCATGAAAAATTACTGAACTGTTCTCTTTAGAGGGATATCCATTTTAAGGAACTTGTTGGGCCTCTGGCAGAGATATACTTGCATGAGAGCATTTATTTTTTTTCAATTCAATTCTTTATTTATTTTTAATTATAATGAGATTTTTTATACAAAGGTATTTTTCCCAAGCCTTTTTAGACTTCTCGGAAAATTAAAAGTTGGAGCGACCAATCATTGAAGATTACAAAGTATAATTTATATTAAAGATTTACTTTTACTGGCTGGTTGTAGCAGGCCTCGAAGGCGCAAAACCTCTCACAACTCTCACAAGCATCATCTTCCATCTCGCCCCGTCATGCGCAGCTTCCATCCAATCTTCCTCCATCGTTGGTGATTTAGCCTCTCTATACCATCTTTTTACATTGTCTTGCCATCTTCTTCTGGGTCTCCCTTTATCTCTTTTTTCCTTCTTCATAGTTTAGGTGTATAGTTCTCTGAAATATTTTCTGTCTTCTTCCATTTGTTCTAATCTCTCCTTTTCTAGCTTTTTTTTCTTTTGTCTCATAGTTTTCTTACTTTTCCTTCTAAGTTGTTTGTACTTTTCTCTATTTTCATCTGATGGTGATAACACTGCTATTCGTTTTGCTTCTTTTTGTTCTTCATTGATATTCTTGCATTCATCGTCGATCAGGGTCCATTTTTGTTCAACATTCGTTGTTTCTTCTGCATTATTCGTTCTTGTTTCTAGATATTCTTCAAGTGTTTGTAAGTATTCCGTTTGTTTCTCTGTCGATTTTAGTTCGTCTATATTGATTTTTTTAACCTTAATTTTCTTTGCTATTACTATGGATATTTTCTCCTTGAATTTTCCTACTAGCAAGTAGTGGTCTGAGCTTATATCCGCACCTCTGCTTGTTCTTTTATTGAATTTTTCCTTCTTTTATTTATCAAAATGTGGTCAATTTGATTTTTGGATCTTATGTCAGACGAGATCCACGTAGCCTTATGAATGTTTTTATGTGGGAACATTGTGCTTTTGACAGCTCGTTCTTTGGATATTGCAAAGTTGATGAGTCTTATTCCACTATCGTTTGAATTATGGTGCAAACTGTGGTTTCCATGTGTGGGTTTAAAGATTTGGCATTCAGGTCACGAAGAATGACTTTGGTGGCATAATTGGGAATTTGATTATAGATTTGTTCTAGGGTATCATAAAATTCGTCTTTTATTTCGTCTTCAGAAACCTCTGTAGGAGCGTGTACATTTATATAATATTGGTCACAAAATCTTCCTTTTATCTGTTGGTAAGTTATTCTATTATTTACAAATTTTACATTCTTCATAGGGTTAACAAGTCTGTCTTTTATACCTTATAAGGTAAGATACTCATCTGGATAGCTCCCGAACTTAAAAGGAAATCACAAGTAGTGTCCAGGGAGGTTCCTGGACACTACTCTCAAACTAGTGGATCAAGATTATCAGGTGTTCACGTTAGTGTTCTAGTCATTTATAGAAAAAATATCTCCCCTCCCTGGGGAAGCCCTCTGCCCCCCGGGTGGAGACCAGGGTACCCAAATTTTTTCAAAATCGAAAAGCCCTTAACACTAGCCATCACGTATCAAAATTTTATGTCTACAGCAAACCGCTATATAGATAAAAATTATTTTTTTAAAAAAACACAATATTGGGCCCCCTGAGTACCCTCGGGGGGGGGGGCACCGCCCCAAAAACTATACAGCATATTTCTTTCATGTCCCAAATATGTATACCATCAAATTTCGTCAAAATCGGATCAAAATTGTGGCTTGTATCGCGTGCCAAACAAACATACACATATACAAGTACATTTTGGGATGTATACCGTGTCCAAAGTGGATTTCACTAACGTTCACAATTAAGGAAAGAATAAATATTTGAGGTTCAAGAAACATAGAACTAACTATTTTCTTTTTTCAAATGTTTGATTGACTTGGCTACCCAATATGACCTGTATACGTGTATACCTAAAAATTTTTGTTTTGGAAGTGTGTTACAGATATTAACCGAAATTTCCTATCTCACAATTCAGTGTTAGAAGATTCATTTCTACAATTTGCAATTCTCATAAAATAAACGTCATGTTTTTGCTGGTTAAATTAATTTTCTGTCTCATCTTGCTTGTAGCATTTCAGAAGAACAAATGTAAGTACCCAAATATTGTGACTAAAATACAAAATATTGAGCGAACGAAATGAGGTCTAGTATGAACAACACGATTTTTCCTTTTATTTGCCTTTTGGTACCATGCATAATTACTCTCGGACGTCTTAAACCATTGATGTTTCTCTAAAATTACAACATTTATGACCATACTTTATTTTAAAAAAATCACTACCGTTATTTATGACAAGGATTCTCTTACTGTAGTGTTTTTTTTACGGTATCTAGTGTTTTTTAAAGTTACCAATAGGATGTCTAATATAAATTTGTTAAATAATAATGACCATATTTCACTAAAATCTACTAAACTAAAATACTAAATATTGAGCGAAAGAAATAAGGTCTGGTTTTAACGCCACGATTTTTATACAAAATTTTTATGAATGAAAAATTGATTACAAAGATTACGTCAACATTGGTTCTCAATTTTTAATGAAAAATGAATATTTTATCTGATTTATATACCTATTACTCGAAACATTACGAAGTTACGAACATAAATTTTTACAGTATACCAAACCACAAATGTAAAAATATAAAAAGTCTGATTTTGATAAAAATTGGTGTACTCAATCGAAAAAGTATTAGAGTGGACAATTGTTGATATTTTGTAGAAATTTTGGTTTTCGGACCCATGCAGGGGCCCATAAATGGAAAAAAAATCGTCAAATTTTGATAAAATTTGGAATGCACAGTCACCCAAGTATTATTATTATACGAGTATTTGACAGTTTTTAGTGTTTTGTAGAAATTTTGAAGTATTATATTTGACAATTTCTGGTGTTTTGTTTTTTATATTTTGGGGCCCCGGCAAAATCTTTCAAAATAATACTATCACTAAAGAGCAATGTCCACAGCCGAAGGCTGCCAAATCTTTTGAAAAAAATACCATCACTAAAGAGCAAAGTCCACAGCCGAAGGCTGCAAAATATTTCAAAATAATACTATTACTAAAGAGCAATGTTCACAGCCGAAGGCTGTCAAATATTTTTAAATTAAGATAAGATAAGATGTATTTGTATTAAATTAATTTTTTTTTTTTTTTTACAATTGAATCTTTTTAAAATAATACTATAACTAAAGAGCAAAGTCCACAGTCGAAGGCTGCACAATATCTTCAAAATAAAGGTCACGGCAGCAGAAAAAATTATAATGATAATATCACTAAAAGACTTCAAACTTTAGAAGAGCAACATCTAAATTCGATGGTAGTCTGAATGATTAAGGAAGAAAGTCTAGTACGGTTTTCCGTACCATTTATATCCTTCCTTAGGCTATACGTACCTGTTCATACGTTTAGCCATCGTGGAGCAACTGTATTTTGGTATTATTAGTTAGTTTACCAACTGATTTTTGCGTTTTATAACTACCTGCACAGGGTGTTTGGTTATAAATGAGAATCCAACTTATAGGGGTTAGCTGAGCTCAAATGTGGGACATATTTTACAAATTTCATTACCTAGTAAGTTACGAGGTAGTTATTTTGGAACAAATTTCTGTATCGTATTTTGGGTTCTGTTGGACTGAAGAAAAAGTTGTTTGACACTAAATCTAATTTTGGATGGTGGTGATTCCATATGGTCTTATCCACTCTGTCACTGGTCTCTGTTTCGTCTAGTTCACCAACGAATTTCTCAATTCATGTTCCATCTGATCTCAGCTACCCCACCATATTCGGTGGTCCTCTTCATCCAGAGTCAGAATAATAAACGATATATTTCCCCATAGGTTTTGCACTAAAATGGGGTTGTCCATATTCAAATGAATCCATGTTTTTCCTTTCAAGCGATATTTTGGCAATACACCATGACATTGTCTTTGGTAAAAGGATTATTGGGGCACAAATAAATGACTGGGATGTTCTACAAAATATTTTGGCGGATTTACAACGCTCTATACAGTCCGTAATTTCTGTGTTCCCATTGAACACGATGGACAGTATGTCAAAGTAAGATACATTTCGATAATATCCAATTCAATTCTTTATTTATTTTGAATATAACTTTTTATACAAAGTTGTTCTTCCCAAGCCTATTTGAATTTCTATTTGGTCAGTTAGCCATCATTGGGTATTTACCAAGTATACCAACATTGCACTTGTATAGCCGTCATGATCCGAGTTGCGAATATTGGCCAGTAGACAAACATTCGGCATTTACCAAGTATACCAACTTTGTACTTATATAGCCGTCATGATCCGAGTTGCGAATATTAGCCAGTGGACAAACATTCGGCATTTACCAAGTATACCAACTTTGCACTTATATAGCCGTAATGATCCGAGTTGCGAATATTGGTCAGTGGACAAACATTCGCCATTTACCAAGTATACCAACTTTGCACTTATATAGCCGTAATGATCCGAGTTGCGAATATTGGTCAGTGGACAAACATTCGGCATTTATCAAGTATACCAACTTTGCACTTATATAGCCGTAATGATCCGAGTTGCGAGTATTGGTCAGTGGACAAACATTCGGCATTTACCAAGTATACCAACTTTGCACTTATATAGCCGTCATGATTTGAGTTGCGAATATTGGCCAGTGGACAAACATTCGTCATTTAGCAAGTATACAACTTTGCACATATGGGGTGATTCAAATCGATAAGTAGGTTAATACTTGAGCCAAATCCATAAATACAATAAGTAAGGGTTAAACCCGAGAAATTTTTACGGAAATATAAGTCAAAACAAAGAAACCCTCTGTTTCTTTGTTTTGGTATAAATTTATATTTTTTTTTTTTTCAGATTTTGCGAATCAGTTAAAAAATACCTCAAATCTCAAACAAAGGCATGGAAGGATCTCACTTTTGATGAATTCATAGGCGTCTTTCTCAGATACAAACCCATCTTTGATTCTGATACTTTAAACGGGATCGTTGTTAAAGTTATTGAAACTTTTTTGGCACATAAAGATAATTCTCAGTATGAGCACGACATCTTTTTGGCTACTGTGTATGCAGACGCACCTGCGGATTATGTAGATGCACAACAATCAATAGGAGATATAGATTTGAACTCATTTGTACACAACCATGTTGCAGGTAATATTATATTGAATAGGGTGGATCGAAAAAATCGATTTTTTCGAATTCGAATACATAATAGCAAAATAAACTTGTGGAGTGGAAAGACGATTCCAAAAATGTGTCACTCGTTGGAATCGTACTTGATCTTGACCTGTCGCAAAGCGGTTTGAAGTTTCCAAAAAAAAATCGAAAATTTGCAAATCGGACCTATTTTTGAAAAATTGTTAAAAATAGTGAACGCTGTTGAAAGTTGATTTTCTCATTGTCTTGAATTTCATTTTTAAAATAATTTTATATAGGTTTATTCATATTTGATTAAGATATTTTTTTCTATTAATGACTACAACACTAACGTGAACAACTGATCATATTGATACACTAGTTACAATAGTTTGTTCTACCTTTGGCCACCAAACAAGCGCTCCATAGGTTATCTTAGGTCTGATCACCATTTTATACAGCCATAGAACCATTTTAGGTTTCAGACCCCAGGTTTTTCCATTTGATCTTCTGCAAGTTTTCATTTTAAAACTTTTTTGGCACATAAAGATATTTTATGTGCCAAAAAAGGTTATCTTAGGTCTGATCACTTTGGACACTCAGAATATATATATATATATACCTGGGTGTCCAAAGGACAGAAACATTGAAAATAACGATAAGCTTTGGTTATCGTTCTTTTCCATATTTCTGTTCCAGGTCAATCCAGATATTTGACCTCCTCGGACATATTGAGTTGTTTTCCAAATATTTTTTGTAGTTCTATATTGTACCTGTTAACCTTCCTGGTAAATGGGATTAATGTTGTTTTTGTTGCATTTACTCTAAGTTCCTCCTGATTGCACCAGTTCTCCACTCAGTTCTGCGCTCGTTGCATAAGGTCCATGAGTTTATCCCATATATTTTCCATTGATTATGATGACCAATTCGTCTGCATAGTTAATGGCGTAAAATAAAATCCTCCCATGTTCAACTGACAACTAATTTCCCCGACTTCCATTACACCACCATAAAGTTCCGCTTTCATCTTTCTAATCTCGGGCCCCTATCCACCGAGTTATAGGAGGATCAATGACCCTCCCTCGAGCAGCCCTGATAATTGAGTCATAGGAGGTGTTGTCAAATGCACCCTCTATGTCTAGGAAAGCTGCGGGAGCTTTTTCCTTGTTATCTAAGCTGTTCTCTATGTTAAGAACAACTTTGTAACATTTATTTTTATTTTTTGTTGTGTATGACCGTTTCAGTAGATTTGCCAGATTGATAGGCATACTGATTACTATTGGCTGTTCTCTATGTTAACAACAAATTTGTAACATTTATTTTTATTTTTTGTTGTGTATGGCCGTTTCAGTAGATTTGCCAGATTGATAGGCATACTGATTACTATTGGCTGTTCTCTATGTTAAGAACAAATTTGTAACATTTATTTTTATTTTTTGTTGTTTATGGCCGTTTCAGTAGATTTGCCAGATTGATAGGCATACTGATTACTATAGGCTGTTCTCTATGTTAAGTAACATTTATTTTTATTTTTTGTTGTTTATGGCCGTTTCAGTATATTTGCCGGATTGATAGGCATACTGATTACTATAGGCTGTTCTCTATGTTTCGTAACATTTATTTTTATTTTTTGTGTTTATGGCCGTTTCAGTAGATTTGCCAGATTGATAGGCATACTGATTACTATAGGCTGTTCTCTATGTTAAGAACAACTTCGTAACATTTATTTTTATTTTTTGTTGTTAATGGCCGTTTCAGTAGATTTGCCAGATTGATAGGCATACTGATTACTATTGGCTGTTCTCTATGTTAAGAACAACTTTGTAACATTTATTTTTATTTATTGTTGTTTATGGCCGTTTCAGTAGATTTGCCAAATTGATAGGCATACTGATTACTATTGGCTGTTCTCTATGTTAAGAACAACTTTGTAACATTTATTTTTATTTTTTGTTGTTTATGGCCGTTTCAGTAGATTTGCCGGATTGATAGGCATACTGATTACTATAGGCTGTTATCTATGTTAAGAACAACTTTGTAACAATTATTTTTATTTTTATTTTTTGTTGTTTATGGCCGTTTCTTTAGATTTGTCAGATTGATAGGCATACTGATTACTATAGGCTGTTCTCTATGTTAAGAACAACTTTGTAACATTTATTTTTATTTTTTGTTGTTTATGGCCGTTTCAGAAGATTTGCCAGATTGATAGGCATACTGATTACTATAGGCTGTTCTCTATGTTAAGAACAACTTTGTAACATTTATTTTTATTTTTTGTTGTTTATGGCCGTTTCAGTAGATTTGCCGGATTGATAGGCATACTGATTACTATTGGCTGTTCTCTATGTTAAGAATAACTTTGTAGTATGGCCGTTTCAGTTTCAGTAGTCACCCAAGTATTAAAGTGGACAAATATTTTTGGTATTTTGAAGAAATTCTGATTTTGGGTCCCCAGAAGGGGCCCACATATGTAAAAATATAAATGTCGTCCCATTTTAAAAAAATTTGGTATATTGAGTCTCGGGTGACACAATATTTTTTTACTAAATTACTTATTTGAGATCATAAAAACTCATTTCTAGGCATTTTTGCCTACCTTTTCGGTGCGGCCGCAAAAGGTCCATGTCACATGTTCCACCCTGTAATTCGTGAACGGTAGATCCTAGAGAGCTCTGGTTTTCTGTAATAACTCGTATTAACGAGACCTTTAAAACAAGGTGTCACTTGATATACCTTCTCATTTAAGATTTTGAAGCCAGTCGGTGCCCAGCCTAAACGGCTGGCCGAAGCCAAAAATTTTTTATTCTAAAATTAATCCCCCTAAAATCTAAGGGATACGTTTTTTTTTTTGCGTTTTCTTATATTTTCAACCAATATAAGATATGTGGGGTGAGACTTTATGGACACCCTGTATGCAGTTTTTCGTACCATTTTTTTGCCTTGGGATAGTCATTACTACATATAACCAATAGATTTTCAAAACATTTTAAGATTAAAAAGAAAAAAAAAATGGAACCAAAACCACCACCCAAGGGATGGAAATCCGACAACCGAATTAAATCTTGTTTCTACTGCCTCTGTGCTTCAAGTGTCACCTGCCAATTGAGTATTTGATTATAATACAACAACAGAAATGTAGTGACACTTCGCTAATTTGTAGTCGAAGTGAGAACTCACATTTGTGTGGAGTTTTATAATATGGCCCTTAGTTTGGACATAGATAATGTTCTAACTAAATGTAGACTTACTCTAGATTTTCTTTTTATTCCAGCAATCCTTAAATTGTATTATTATAATTATGAGACTTATATCGTCATGGATCCAATACGTGGCTTGGCGAATCCCATCCTCCTGATGACAACAGACATCGCTTTCCACCAACATAATCAGCATGGTATTTATTCGCGCATTTACAACCTTTAATGTTTGTACCTACGATTTTGATGATATTTGGCCACAATATATATTCCTTGAGGCCATAATTCGACATAACATTGGAGATAGCACCTTCTGTGGTCCATTTATGGGTCAAAAGGAGTCACTTTGGGGTGACCCTCTAGAACCCAAACAGCAAGTCCGATTTTGATGAAATTTAAAACAGAGACCCTATTTAACATATCATCGACACATTTTAGATTTCATGGAGCTATCTGGGGACACCTTGGGGCACCAAACCTCAAATTCGGGTCACTTCTTTAGAAGCGGCTACATCACTCAAATTTTGATGAAATTTAAAACAGAGACTGTTTGTAACATACCATCGATAAAATAAATCACATGATTATCAATCCTATCTTTGGCAGTGCATTTTTATGGATACAAGTAAATAAAAAAGGTGTACTTTTGTTTGGATAAGCGCTGTATATTCCTCATTCTCGTAAATCTATACTTATAATACGCAAAGCCCAGTTGGTATACTGACTGACTGATGTGCTGACTGACTGATAATCAATGTAGCTCCACGATGGCTAAACGAAATTTGGCACACAGATCCCTTTTAGTATGTAGGTGCGTAATAAGAAAGGCAAAAAAATAAAGTTCAAGTGGGAGCAAGTTACCGCCAAAAATGACGCTATTTAGCGGGTCTTTTTGCAATTCTTTTCTGGGCAAACTAAAAGAGATAACGAAAAATGACCGAGAATAGACCCCCCAAAATAGTATATAAGGACCCCATAAAAAATATAAAATTTGAAAATTTCCGGTTTATCCCCGATTTTTGGACGGGTTTCACCTCCAAAAAATTGGAATTGAGAAGTACCACTTCGGGATGAGCGAGAAAGCTGAAATTTGATACAAAGGTGTTCCGAAGTACAAAGTCATATCCTTGAATAAAATATTGAATTAGGAGCGGTGCTCACTCTGGGGGTCCATTCCACCAAAAACCCATAGTTAAGAAATATCACTTCGGGATGAGCGAGAAAGCTGAAATTTTATACGGTGTTCTGCCGTGAAAAACTTTGAGTAAAATATTGAATTTTCTAAATAGGAGCCGCGTTCACTCTGGGGGTCGGTCCCACCAAAAATCTAAAATTGGGAAGATTTAATTTCGTGATCTCAAAATTGTTGTTGAATTTTGTAACCGTGGCGAAGCACGGGAAAACAGCTAGTTAACTTATATTTATTATTGACGTGGGATAGATTGAATGACATTATAAAAATATGAACTAAACTAGTTCAGTAATAGTCTAATTTTAGTTTCAAATTAAGGTGCGTATACATATGCGCGTAGCGGCAGTAACGCTGCATACTTGCGACAAACTTATAGCAATGTTCGGCATATAGGAACGTGATTTCACTTTTCGCATACTGTGCGCTGTGCGCGCGAGCACAGCACGCGGCAATTTACTCGATCCATCTCCTGTCGTTTGTGCCGCTGTTCGTAGTATTCGTAATTGGTACATTTATTTTGCTCTTCGTTGTTTTCTGCGAACAACAGTTATTTCTTTTGTAAAAATTAAACATTAATTTTATTTTTTTAAATTGTATTAAGTATTTTTTTTTTTAAATTAAAATATTTTTTTTTTTTTTGATACGTCGTGATGGGCACTTTTGCCACTTAGCGTTGACCGATTTGGATGAAATTTGGTATATAGGTCCCATCTGGGCTTTGGGTGCAATCGAATACACACTTGCCGGTTTTTGCCCCTTTTTAGCGGTTTTCAGTATTACTGTCTAAAAAGTGAATGGTATTAAGAGCTAGAGATTTCAATGTTGGTATGTATTTCATATTTGGGGTCTCAGTAAGCTCCGTAACTTTTTAATGCAATCAAATATATTGCTGGCGGTTTTTACCGATTTTAGCGGTTTTCATTAATCCTGTCTAAAAAGAGAATGGTAAGAGCCAGAAAATTGAAATGTATGTCATATTTGTGTATGTATGCCATATTTGGGGTCTCAGTAAGCTTCGAAACTTTTGGTTGCAATCGAATACAGCCTTGGCGGTTTTCGCCGCTTTTTATCAATTTTTTTAAGTCAGTAAAATAATAAACTCATTTGTCACATTGGCAGAATTTTTATTTATAAATGGAGTGGCCTGAAAAAAAATATGATCAAATTATTTGAAGTTTATATAAAAAAAAAATACTTTGTATTTGTGAAAATTCTTGGGAACACCGGTTCGTCAAACTGTTCGTCGGAATAAATTTTCATCGAACACATCTATTTGTCGTATTACTGCCGCGCCGCGCATATGTATACGCACATTGCCCAACTCTAAAGAGTACAGTGGGTCACTTCAATAAAAGTACCTACTTAAATTATAACTGTTCAATTTGAACATTTGTCAGCATAAAAGTCAGTTGTTTTTCAAGCATAAAAGTCAGTTGTTTTATGAACAATTTATCTTTAAATGCTATGTAACAAGCCGCATTATTTTATATAAACAAGCTTATATAACTTGTTTACCAATGAGGTATTTTAGATTTTTATGAATATATTCGCGTCTATTTAACAATGTATAACACTAATTTGACAAAGATGTTTACCGGAAACGTTTACACAATCAAACAAAAACAACACTGATTATAATTTGATATTCAAGAATTTTAACGACAGAATTAATGGAACGATTTATTTCTAAACTCTATTTTTTTTTCTAATAAAAAAAAGACATCTATTTTATAGGAATATACGAGTATCTATCCTTATTCTATTTAATTTAGTCAAAATTAAAAATATCAATCCGTCTTGAATGACCAATGGATGTTAAAGAGACGTTAAGCCAAATTAAAAAAAAAAAAAATATATATATCAATTGCAAATAGCAAATTGGTACGGACGCTATAAATGGCAAATTACCAATCATACCAAATTTCATCTAGATCGGACAATCTAGGTGGGCAAAGACAAATTTGCCCATGTAATTCTTATGAGAATTTTTATAGAAAAAGACACTCTTACTACAGAGCGGATCAGTTTGACATAACTTTTTGATACCCTTCCATGTGAATAGATAGATAATTGGATAATTTACAGAGAAAATCATGTGATTCATTTTATCTTTGAAAGCCCATAACTCGAAAACTGTGCATTTATCGAAAAAAATACTTCCAACCAGGACACGTTCTGACTAAATGGTAAATCTGTCCTCAAAATTTTACATCAATACGATAAAGCGTTAACATACCTATGCGTTCACATATTTTTACAGGTGATAGCTTTTTCAGAATGTTACCTCATAATGAAATAGAAGAATATAATCCACCTTCACCTTATATGATCCATAGTTTAGATATATATAATAATGAAACAATGAACCATCATTTATATTATATTCGAAGACCATATTGTTCCATGATGTATGCCACGGTAAAGAATGATCTATTGAATCCAGTACGATTTATAGGTAGAATGAACGAGCAAGGAACTATGGTAGCAATGATTAAAAGTGACTTAAGACAAAACTATGCAGAATACGGGCCATATTTTGAAGTACATACTCTAAAAGAACACTATCCAATATATTTTAGTGCACATCGCTTAAAACATGTGGTATGTATATTTTTTCTTCTTTCAATAACTCAATATAATGAGAGATGATACAGAAAGCTGAGATAAAATGGAACATAGGTAATTTGCAATATTCGTTTGTCAGCCAAGCGAATGCCTAGCATAGTTACGGAGTGGGGAAGCGCCTTTTTGGGCAACTTTCCACGTCTTATCGTTCTGTGTACCACGGAAAAGTAGAAGGACATTAAGTCTCAATTTTTCGAAGAAAAAAATCCAAAAAAGATGATGAAATTTAAAAATAAAAGCAAAATGGGAGAAAAAAGAAAGAAAAGTGATGAATATATTTTAGTTAATGTTTCGAATGTCATTCGACATAAGTATATAATAAAAGGTGATTTTTACAAAAAAGACGAACAAAATTTTAGAAATAATAAGATGAAATTTTCTGTTTCGGGTATAACCGTGATACCAACATCGTATTTTAATTTTGCTTTAATTTTATTTTTGTATCGTTCCCAGGGCCGTAGACAGAAAATCCAGAAAAATTTACGGGCCCCTCTATCATTCTTATTCTAAAATCACCGTATGGGCAATATAAGAATAGTAAAGTGGGCAATTCACGTAGTTGATATGAAAAGGCGTGTAGGTACGCTTCTTCTTGGCAACACATAATTCGATTTTGAGATGTTACTGTTTACAAAGTATACCAATATTTATGATTGCTGTACAAGTTGAAATGTACCAAAAATCAGTGTCCTGCAATAGCCATTATCCCTTATTAGCATACTATCGCTAAACTTCTGATTTTGTGTGTTTGAATTTTTTTCAAAACTTTTAAGTTGATTTAATCAGAAAAAAAAAACATAAAAAATTTCATTATAATAATTTTCTTACCGGGCCTCTTGGGAAATCCCGGGCCTGAGGGGATCCCCCCTAGCAGCCCCCCCTCTCGTCGGGATTGAACCTGATTTTTTAAAAAATATTTCTCCAATTTTAGTTTCATTGTAAATACCTAAACTGTCCTGCTATCGTACTATAAAATATTTTCATATTTTTTTTTCCCCCTTTGTAATTATTATTAATTTTTGTTTATTGTGTTCAACAACTTTTGTGGTTGTTGACACATCACAATTATATATGAAAAAAAATAATAAATAAATTAGAATAAACATAATTAAGCCTGAAAAAAATAGTAAGTAATTTAGAACATATGTAAAAAAATATAGTTAAAAAAGTAATAGGAAATATATACAGGGTTTGCACTTTCTAGTTATGCCATAGGAGTTTACATGAAAAATTATGCCAACCGCATATTCTCTTAATATGGCATAAAACTTACATCTATACTTATAAAACCCAAAGACCAGTTGGTATACTGACTGACTGACTGATAATCAACGTAGCTCCACGATGGCTAAACGTAGAGACTTGAAACTTGTAATTATTATAAGATTTCAAGTATCTACCACTCACCGTTCTTGAGATATTTTTTTTACAAACAGACACACCGCACGGACAAAAACGTGTTGTGGCGTTGAAAACTCGACGTCGAAATTTTAGCCCATTACAAAATTTTCCCTTTCATTGGATAAGGAAAGTAAAAAATACAGTCGATCTGAGAATTAATTCCACCTTTTGAGAAAATGCACCTCGGGCGGGAATCGAACTTCCGATCTCGAATTCAGGTGTCTCCTTACTTGACTAGCAAGCAACAATGTTTCTTTTTCAAACAAGATTTAATAGTGATTTTTGGGTTTTGACGAGGATTCCAATGAAATGAAACTATCATCACCAAAATCGGACCTATGGTTCTGGACTTAGAATTGATTTAGTGGACTAAGGTTTCGTGGAATAATGTGGTTAATCCTTTGAAATGTATGTAGAAACCTACATTTTTGTAATTGTACTTTCCTCAATTATCAGACACTGTATTGTCTAAAATACAGTGTCTGATAAAAACAGTGACGTTTACACGTGGTAATACAGAGTCATCTAAATGCATTAATTTTTTAGTGGATATTATGTCTCCTGTGGATACACGCGGTAATACAGAGTCATCTAAATGCATGGATTTTTTAGTGGATATTATGTCTCTTGTGGATACGCGTGGTAATACAGAGTCATCTAAATGCAAGGATTTTTTAGTGGATATTATGTGTACTGTGGATAAACGTGGTAATACAGAGTCATCTAAGTGCATGGATTTTTTAGTGGATATTATGTCTCCTGTGGATACACGTGGTAATACAGAGTCATCTAAATGCATGGATTTTTTAGTGGATATTATGTCTCCTGTGGATACGCGTGGTAATACAGAGTCATCTAAATGCATGGATTTTTTTAGTGGATATTATATCTCCTGTGGATACACGTGGTAATACAGAGTCATTTAAATGCATGGATTTTTTAGTGGATATTATGTCTCCTGTGCATACAAGTGGTAATACAGAGTCATCTAAATGCATGGATTTTTTAGTGGATATTATGTCTCCTGTGGATACACGTGGTAATACAGAGTCATCTAAATGCATGAATTTTTTAGTGGATATTATGTCTCCTGTTCGAGATCGGAAGTTGGATTCCCGCCCGAGGTGCATTTCCCTCAAAAGGTGGAATTAATTCTCAGATCAACTGTATTTTATACTTTCCTTATTTTATGAAAGGGAAAGAATTGTAATTCTCCGACAAGTGTTCACTAAAAGTAGCCATATAGTGGCTCAGTTGGTAGAGGCGATGAATTCGGAACCAGTAGGCTGTTCGAATCTAATTCCATCCCCGCTTTGAAATACTGGTCTGAATAGATCTAATTAAGGGTTGCAGTGTCCAACATGACCATTTGCAGTGCGTGAGTTAGTATAATTATTTTATTTATTTAAAATTTTCTACTTCTTTTTAGCGCGACAGAATGGATAAATCACTAAAAGACGTTGGAGCAACAGGCATGAGTACGATCTATAAAAACGTCAGCATATATAAAGCGAAGCTAGTAACTCTTGGAAGACTATTTCAAACTGAATATTTCATTGGACACTATCTGTCTTTGATTCAAAATCCAGCCTGAACTTATATCAGATAAAGTGTTGATCATCACGCATATTCAGTATGCAATCATCACGATGACCCAACTCGCAAAGGTCGTAACTACGATTCAGCCAATTTTTCAGGATAGTCAGGAAACAAATATGTCAGGCAAGGTGTTGATCATCACTCATATTTAGTATATGCAATCATCACGATGACCCAATTCACAAAGGTCGTAACTACTATTCAGCCAATTTTGCAGGAGAGTCAGAAAACAAATATGTCAGACAAAGTGTTGATCATCACACATATTCAGTATGCAATCATCACGATGACCCAACTCGCAAAGGTCGTAAATACGATTCAGTCAATTTTTTCAGGAGAGTCAGAAAACGAATATTTAACTATCGTCTCAGCGGAAGAAAAGTTTTCAGCGGGGCAGCAACTTGAAAAAATGAAAATTTATTCAACTCTTACTGGTCGAATAGGTACATGTTCAAAAAGGTAGCGATCAAAAATTATAAACATGATATTTTTTTAAAACACTGCAAACTTATACGAAAAATTTCAGGCTATGAGAATTTTCCGCCTTGGGCAAATGCCCACTTTGCCCTTTTATAAAAATGGCCCAGATAAAGATAAATAATTTAGTACAAGTACATAGATTTCTGATTTATTTATTGTATTGTCCAAATAAAAAGTATCTTAAATCTAAAATCTTGATAATATGTACACGTATAGATACTATTACTTTGGTAATAGTAAACCTTTGGTTTTGTTTTCGAGAAGTCATTTACAAAGTTACTGATGATTGTATACTGGGTGGGTGTATGATCATTCTGGATTCGCAATTAATTGCCTGTATAAATGAATGAATTCAACATCATTAGCAACTACTCCAATATCTTCTATTTTTTGCTGATAATATAGGCTATATGTATAGCCCATATTTGAAGCATTAGCATAATCTAGTATGGCATCAAGCCTAGCGCGCTGAAAAATTCAAAAAATTGTTTTATAGAAAACATCAAAAGCGGTATTACTGCCGGTAAGATGGGTAAAATACTGCAGGTTGTATATTACACGAACCTTTTCATGGTATATACGACCCCCCGGATCTGGTGAACCTATGAACACGAACCATATATAACCTCTAATAGTCCAATCAACGAATGGTTTGTAGATTGCATTGGCTGGAAAGGAAGGAATGTCTTCAGAAATTTGTTTGGGGTGGTTAGGAGATACACATACTCTAAAAGTTCCCGAACCCGGGAGGTGAGCGCAGTGTGTGGGGGCGTGAAGAAGGTCACTTTTTTCAAAATTTTCCCTACAAGCAACCGTTTTCGAGATATAGGTAGGAGAAACATTGAAAAAAGTCACTTTCCTCACGCCCTTACACATTCCGCTCACCCCACAGTTCCGGGGACATTTAATATATTTATCTCCTAACCACTCCAAACAAATTTCTAAAGTAATTTCTTCGTTTCCAGCCAACGCATTCTACACCCCTATTTTTATCATTAGTTGACTGGAGTAATAAAAGCATGAAATGGTAACGGAAAAAAGGTATCCTGAAAGTTCACTTCCACGCTTGTTTTTTTACACACTCCTACTCATCAAAATTCTAGAGCACACCTAGAAGAACCGGAAAGTTGATATACGGCTTGTAAGTGTATTTTTACACAGAACCAACAGAAAAATTCTGAAACCACCAAAATTTTGTTTCGTTCCGGACAAAATAAGATTTTATAGAAGGTGATATTTATAAGTTTAGATCAGTTCCAGACAAAACTTATCAAGTAAAATTGAGAATTTCCAAAAAAAATTTCAAAGAATTTACATATTCCCTTCCTAAAGTTTTATATTTTTTGATAGTTGGACATCTGTAATTTAAGATCATTAGATACATTTATTTGCGATTATTTGGAAACAAGTTGGACATATCTTTTAAGACATTTACTGCCGGCCATTAGTAGAAAAGCTTGGCTTCATTTTAGATATCAGTACTTTTAAAGGCAAACATTTTGGGCATTGGAACTTGACCATTATTAATTTTTGGTTTTGTGAGATTGTTTTTTACTTTCCTTATCCTATAAAAAAGAAAGTAGATTTATTGTAATGGGTTGAAATTTTCGATGTCGAGTTTTCAATGCCAAAACACGTTTTAAGGTCCCCAGAGCCCAAATCTCGAGATGCAGCCATTGGTCCGTACGTTTGTCTGTCCCTCCATCTGTCAGTCAATCTGTCTGTGAACATGATTATTTCAAGATAGGTAAATGCTAGGGAATTGAACTTTCATACAAATGTCAACTTTATACCAGGAGTGAACGACGAAGCTTTTAGTTAAAATCAAAGTTACGGCTAGCGGTTTTTTGCGCTTTTTAACGGATTTTGGTTAATCCCGCGTAATAAATGAACGGTAAGAGCTTGAAATTTAGTGGCTATTCATATTACTTTTATCCATTGATTCTGAAAAGACACGATTTTTGAAGTTTAATATACCGTTGGCGATTTTCCGCCGCGTTTTGTATTAGAGGTAAAAATTGCGTGCATCTTTATATCAATTTTATGCATGGAATGCAAAATGAAATCGAATCCTCCCTTGTTTTTTTTTTCCATTTTTTAGCGGTAAATATCTTTCAATTGCATTCAAAATATTCTTAAGCATTTCGTGAATTAATACGAAAGGACACATTATTTTATGTACGCCCCCGGCCTCATTCTCCCTAAAACCTCTGATTTATACAAACCTCTGTTGAACGGTTCCATTTATCAAAAGTATAATCCAATTGTCCTAAACCTGTTTGTACTGAGAATTGAGCATCCGAGTCTGTCCTGTCTTGTAATAAGTAAATTTCAATTTTTACTATATAATTTCCATTTTCGCGACTTTTATCCAAAGAACGGATCGGATTCAAAAGATCTTTCTTATACGTGATGTACATCATCGAGCAGAACGGTTTTTGAATATAATATAAATGATTGGTTCTTGTTAGATCTTCGTGTGTAAGAATACTCTGCATCATAAAGGAGGGATGCTCAAGTAATTCACCAGATGTGCTCTGTTCAAGACTAGGTACCATTCGAAAAACTACATTTCCTGGGAAAAAAGTCATTCCTTCTTCCTCTATTAGAAAACCACATAATGATACAGCGTGTCCGAAAGTGACCAGTTATCCCCCACTTAACTTTTGAACGGCTTGGAATTTTTGAATTTTTAAAAGCTCTAAATTTTAAATATTTTTAAAATTTTAAACACTTTTCCTATCGGAAAAGTGCCATGGCCAATCGAATGGTTATGGTGAGATTCAGGTTCGACCCCGGAAGTGAAGTTTATTGACAAAATTGTCGATTTCTCAAGGGAAAAATTTTATTTTATTTTTCAAAAAAAAAAAAAATCAGGGACGAAGCTAGAGGTGTGCAATACAGGGTGTAACAAAATATAATTTTGTTACACCCTGTATTGCGGTATTTATTTTATACTTTGATGTTAAGGTTGCCTTATTGAGTTCCAAAATAAGTTTCTTAGGTAAAAATCAAGAAGACAAAGTCAAATCTCGTTTATCTCCTGGAATTTAAAAATAGGCCGTTTAGAAAACGGCAATTTTCGGGTAGAAAGATTGAAATAAGGTGGTGATTTAGGAGAACAGTGATAAGTAACTAAAATAAGGGATCATTTTAGCAAAAGAAGAAAAATATTAAACCTCCCATTTCCTTCACAGAGTATGAGAAAGATACAATGCAATTACATAGGAAATAACTTGCATCTAAAACTAATGGTATTTCTCATGTAATTGCATTGAGTTTTTCTCATTCCTCTGGCACCGCTCTGAAAAAATTTGTACCCAATTTTGTTTACTTTTTTTCAATAATGAATCTTAGGAATCGTCACGATAATCGTTCTACGCCTCAGGACGAATTGAAATACATCCTGTCACAGTTTCAGTTCCAGCCAAGGAACATCAATACCATTTCGGCATTAGCCTATTTCTACCTTTTTCCAAACCAAAAGAAAATAAAGGGTACGGAAAACAGTACTAAACTTTATCTTCCTTTATTCTAGAAATTTGGTAGGCCAGATGCAAGATGATGTCGCAGGTATTTGATGAAAATATTATATCAATTAGAAGTGGCAGTCTGAATTTATTGTTCTATGTCAGAGAGATCTAATAAATAAACGATCTAAATATTTGTTCTGTTTACCATAGATAAAGATCGACAAGGATTATTAGTTCTATTGGACCTAGATAGAGAACTACCTAAATTATTTGACCTAGATAAAGAACGACCTGAATTTATTGTTCTTTTTTTTATTTATTGTTCTATATCAGAGACCTAATAAATAAACGATCAAAATATTTGTTCTGTTTGACATAGTTAAAGAGCGACAAGAATTATTATTTCTATTGGACCTAAATAAAGAACTATACATAAATTATTTGACTTAGATAAAGAACGATCTGAAACATTTGCTTACTTTAAAATAAAATAATTATTAGATCTCTCTGACATAGATTTTTTTTAAAATGATTTAGGTAGGTATAGTTTTTTTTTTTTTTTTCAATATTGAACCTTTGGAATCGTCTCGAATAAAAAAAAAAAAAATCGTTTGTCCGCCGTGATGGGCACTTTTGCCACTTAGCGTTGTCTGATTTGGATGAAATTTGGTATTATAGGTACCATCTGGGCTCCAATTGTGCCCCGATACTTTTGGGGTGCAATCGAATACACGAATACACCCTTGGCGATTTTTGCCGCTTTTTAGCGTTTTTCAGTATTGCCGTCTAAAAGGAGAATGGTAAGAACTAGAGATTTGAAATTTTGTATGAATGTCACATTTGGGGTCTCAGTTAGTTCCAAAACTTTTGGGTTGGGTTAAATCAAATATACCGCTGACGGTTTTTACCGCTTTAAAGGGTTTTTTTTAATCCTGTCTAATAAGAGAATGGTAAGAGCCAGAGACTTCAAATTTAGTAGGCAAGTCAATTTTTTTTTTTTTTTGCTTAACGTTTCTTTAACATCTATTGATCATTCGAGAGGAGAGTTTTGGTTTTGCACATATATTCATTGTAATCTTACAAACCCACATTGATCTCACCCAGCCTGGCTTGGGCCTGAATTTTAAAACAACGCCGAAATTAATAGTCCATAACTACTCCCACAAATTAAATTATTTACCCTTTTGTGATCAGTTTTTGGAAGAAAAAAATCTATTTAAACATTTATTTTTAGGCTTTTTCAAAATTTAAATTGAAAAATCTTTCCTTCCAAAAAATAACTATGAAGTCTCCAAAGACATTGTGACTAATTTGATAAAAAGAAATTCGCATTTCCAAAATTACCAATGAGACATTCTAGACACCTGTCATAAGTTTACCTTTCAAATTTTCCTACGTCTACGTAGTACTCTCTGCTCATCACTAGAACGGGTTTTACAAAGCCACGTACTGGATCAATGACGATGTAGCCTCTCTCATAGTTTATTTTAATGTTCATTATTGCTGTAAGCAGAATAAAAAATCTGGTATGAACATCACACAACTTTCTTTATCCATTTTTATATAATTTCCTAACAGCCAAAGGAGACATAAAAAGAAATTGTCTGACTTAACGTACCCTGAAGAGATAACTCTTTCAGTATTTGTCTTCTTTAATAGGTTTGGATTTCTTCTGTTTTTCCACATCACCCAGGAGGTAACAGAACGGATTCATTTTTTTTTTTATAGGGGAAATCGCCAAGAGCTCTAAGAAAACCTTTGTTAGTTTATGGGATCCTGTTCTTCGTAGGAAAAGGAATCACATAAGCATTCGAATTATCATCATTCGCATAGCCTCCTAGATAGATACAACCTAATTAGTAAGCAATGAAAATCTAAAGAAATTCTTGCTCATTACAATACTTTTCTTTTTGTGGGATAAGTAAAAATTACTAACTTATTATTATTCCCGTTTTAAATTAATTTATTCATAATTACCACCAGGCGAGGTTAATTCCTGAAATCCTGAGGCAATTTCTTACATATAACACATGTGGTCAAATATTCAAAATTCCGGCAGTGTCCTTAGATTATAGGATCAGGTCCTCTGGTGGTATTTTGCTTAAAGTCCCAACAATAGAAAGATTAAGTTATCTATCAATTTATATTTAATCAAAACGTGAAATATACAGGGTGCGGCACGACCGAGTAACGGTTTTTGAGCAGCTGGTACAAGAGAATCAGAGGATGTAGGGAGGTATGGAACGTGTCATACGTTGCGTTAGGTATTAAGCGCGGCAGCGCTCCGCCCGCTAAGTCATATACAATGAGCGTTGCACAAGTAATATATGCACAAGTGATATATTCAGGTCTCTCTAAGTGTCATTTTTACACTGTCTCAGTCTCCTTCATTATCATATTCGTTATCTTCTTCTTGAACATTGACGAGGCTTCAGCCATATCTACCGAACCGATTTTAATCGAAGATGTCTCATTTGGTTGCATCTGGTGGAAGGGTGTGCTTTTTTTATCGTAAGGATCGTATTTTTTTTTTTTTTTTGCCCAANTTTTTTTTTTTTTTTTTTGCCCAAAAACCGATTTTTTACATGGATTTAAGTTTTTAAAATCGTATAGAATCTCAATTAAAAGATAGAATGAGATAAACAATGATTGCTATGTTTCTATGATAAACTATGATTGCTATGTAAGAGGCATGTGAGGGGGGGGGGGAATGACGATAAAAAAGGGAGAATCAAGTTAGTTCATTTCAACTGTATACTTCTGATAGTACTGATGTGTGATCGACTAACATCCTTGAGTAATACTACATCCTTGAATAATCTTTTCCCGATAGTAGCCGAGTCCAACTTAGAGGTAGGAAATACATAATTGAGAAGTAGGACATCGGGATAAGGTAGAAAACTGAAATTTGGAACAAAGTTGTTCCGCAGTACAAAAATAACATCCTTGTTTAAAATATAGATTTTCTAAGTAAATAGGAGCCATTTTCACTCTAGGGTAGGAACGAACAAAAGTCCAAAATTCAGAAGTACACTTCGGGATAAGGTAGAAAGTTGAAATTGGAAATAAGGATACAGGGTGAATTAGAAAGCTTGTATACATACCTGCCACATGATTATGAACAAAAGTATGATCTATATCAATGGTGTATGTTTGATCATATACATATTGGTCAGATGCATGTGCATACACAGTTGCCAAATAAACATTATTTTCATACTGGGGATTCTCCTCAAGAAAGCTTGTTAACACTTTAACAATCAGCCCATAAGCACTGTCATGATTATACGATGGTCTATATTGTCTATAATTCAATTTAAAAGAATCAAAAGATACTTTTTCCCAAATTTTTGAACGAATTCTAAATTTATTTTTCATGAATTTGTAGAATCTAAAAAAAAAAAAAAAAAAAAAATCTCGTGTAAACATCACACGACTTTCCTTATCTATAAAAAAATCTGGTGTGAACATCATATGAAAGGTCCCCGAAAACGTGTTTTGGCATTGAAAACTCGACATCGAAAATTTCAGCCCATTACAATACCTTTTTACAGGATAAGAAAAGCAAAAAAGAAGAAAGTAGATATTGTAATGAGCTGAAATTTTCAAAATCGAGTTTTCAATGCCAAAACACATTTTGAGATCCCCAGAGCCCAAATTTCAAGGTTCAGTATTCGAGATTGCCAGAAAGAGGCAACGGTACATTCAACTTTAATTAAAAGATTTTGTTGAATTGGGATACTATGTCAAGATTTTGTTGAATTGGGATACTATGTCAAGATTTTGTTGAATTGGGATACTATGTAAATCCATAATGAGTAAAGAAAGTACTATATCTTCACTTGACTATAAAATGTTCATTAGTTCGGAAAATATATATATAACATGTGTATCAAATAATTACCACCAATTTTGAGGGTTTTTGGAAATCTGGGGCTGAACTTAGAAAATCATTATTTTAGACAAGGATGTTATTTTTATATCGCGGAATATCTTTGTTTCAAATTTTAGCTTTCTAACATATCTTGAATTGTACTTCTGATTTTGGACTTTTAATTAAAAGTTTTGTGACAGGTCTAATAGGTACATACTACTGACATACCTGCAACCAAAATTTCAAGTCCCCAGTACTTACTGTTTTCCTTTTAGGCAGAAACCGACAAAATCGGCAAAACCCGCTAAAAGGCGGCAAAAATCGATATCCAAAAGTGTCATTTTGCATTGTATGCAAATTCTCTATGTCATGCAACTGATATAAATAGACATCAAATTTTCAGCTCTAGCTCTTACCGTTTTCTTTTTAAGCGGAATTAAGTAAAACCGCTAAAAAGCGGCAAAAAACCGACAACAGTAACTTCGATTTCGACCAAAAGCTTTGTGAGTCTCTAACACTTACACATGGATCAATTGCTGAGATTTGGGAGCTGGGGATCTGAAAACGTGTTTTGGGATTAAAAACTGTTTCTTATATTATACTTTATTTGAGGTTTTTTAGGTTGTCGACGTGCCGCGTCGTGTGATAGCTCAATCTGATTTTAAAATGGCATCGGACATGATATTAAGGAGCACGATAGCGCTCCGCCCCAACAAGTAAAAAAAAGCGGTGGCTACCAAGAGTATATATTATATTATTATACGGCACAGCTTACATTGCTACTTCCAGAAGAAAAACTACACACTTCAGGATAAAAATGATGCGAACTCAGGGACGAAGAATATTTCAACAAAATCCACTAAGTCATATCGGAGATATAAGCTTCTGAAAAGTATATACACTTTTTTTCTCATCGTCTGCTGTTGCTTCTTCTTCTTTGATGTTGACGCACCTACAGCCAAAACTACTAGACCGATATTGATGAATGATAACTAATTTTTCTCGTGAGTGGCAGATGTGTCTTTTGTTAGCATTGTCCCTCAGTTGATCCTTCAGCCCCAGATTTCCAAAAAACACTCATTTTTCAAACTAATGAACCGATATGGACGTATGAGGTGTCATTTTAATCACCAAATTTAATCAAGCAGAGTTACATAATTAGTACCGAAAATATACAGGATGTAATTTATCTCATATACAGGGTGTTATAACAGACAAATAAATTGTTAACAAGTTCATATTTTTCTTTAGTTAGTATTTCCTTGCATGATACATAATGTAATATTATTTTAACATTCAATTATTTATACCAAGTAACTCATTGATTAATGATAGTTGAGGATAGATTGATTTTCATCAATTTTGACTAAAAAAATTCTTTAGTGAAAAGGAAATAATTGTGTGGAACTTGGTTCAGCCGTTAGGTGCCGCCATAGGTATCTGGGGTAAATTTTGAAATTTACTGATAACTTGATGTGTATTATTGAAAAAATATGTATTTATGGTATCATTTGGGGTGTCAAAACTGTTCTTAGGATAATTAGTTTTTTTTTCTCCAAATTTTAACTAAAAAAATATTTTTCAAATCTGAAAGTATATATTAGTACAGGCCGAAAAACGTCCAGCGCCCTCAAGGGAATTATTGAAAAATGTGTATTTATGGTATCATTTGGGGTGTCAAAACTGTTCTTAGGGATATTTTTTTTTCTCCAAATTTTAACTAAAAAAAATCTTTTACGAATGTGAAAGTATATATTAGTGCAGGCCGAAAAACGTCCAGCGCCCTCAAGGAAATGACCGGTTAGACCTTGGTTTCTCCACCGGACAATGTCTGGGGTATAGTTTGAAAATAGATGATAATTATTCAAATATGTAAGATCTCTGCCCTTTTACTATTATATAAATACAAATTTTCTTGCTACAAAAAGTTATGAGATCCCCCCAAAAATAACACTACGTGCTATAAAAATTCCGCGCCAAGGTTCCTCCCCAAAAAAGGTGGGGGTCCACTCTTCCTTACTGCGAAATACCTACTGACTTTAAATTCCGACCCCACCCCAAACGATTTCAGAATTTTAGTCTGATTTCCTCACTCTCTTCACCAACACGCAGTCTTGGTGGGTTTTTTATAAACCGCTAAAGTAGAACAGAGGATCATAGTGGTTAAACGAACCGATGTACCCCAGCAAGACTGCGTGTTGGTGAAGAGAGTGAGGAAATCAGACTAAACTTCTGAAATCGTTTGGGATGGGGTTGGACTTTAAAGTCAGTAAGTACTTCAAAGTAAGGAAGAATGGATAGCGGGGCCCAAAATAGATTTCATATCTTTTTTGGGGTGATGACTTGGCGGGGAATTTTTATAGCACGCAGTGGTATTTTTGGGGGGATCTCATAACTTTTTGTAGCAAGAAAATATGTAAGAGAGAAAAGTATCTTACATGACGATGGCGGGGAATTTTTATACCACGCAGTGCTATTTTTGGGGGATTAAAGACTATATGTATGTCAAGAATAAGGACACTTACTGTGAGATATTGTCGAAGCTATTGTGTGGACAAAGGGAAATTATTGCTTGAAGACAAATTTGAATTTCCCCTAAAACTTGTATGACTTCACTCATGTTTGTAAATTCAGCCGGAGGAGTAATATAACCTCCAAAGATTAAGTCATTGTTCTGCTTTAATTTTGCTGCTCTCTGGGAAAAGAGCGCTTCGGTAGTATAAGAACATCCCCATTTTACTGAGAAACCTGTGAAATAGAATTGTTATTTAACTATATAAATCGGAAATTAGTGTGGACCTATATGGTAAGGGTTGTCTGTTGTTTTATGAAAGTTTGGTCAACTAACATTACAGCCTATGGCCGAATCTCATTAGCTCACCAAACTACTTACAACACGTGGAATAATTAAAACCCAACTATCAAAAATACTTCAAACATCTTAAAACTTTAACTATATTATATACATATAAAAATATACTTATGGATCACTCGGAGAGGGATTCCATTCCCGAAAAATATTCATACTTACACAAATGAAAGAAGGTTCTAATTGTTATACTTTAATATTAACACTGACAGAAAAGAGAATACCTCTCCGAGTGAATGGATCACTCTTTAAACTTGGTGCTTATTCATATCAATTTCATACAAGAAATTGAAAAATACAACTTAATAGCTAGAACTTTTTGTTGGCCGCTAATTAGAGGTAAAAGGCGCCTTTTGTAGGTTCTGCTTAAAACCAGAATGGAAAGAGCTAGAACTTGAAATTTGGAGCTTATTCATATCAATTCCTTACAAGAAATTGAAAAATACAACTTAGATTGAAGTGCAATATAATTTTGCCCACTAATTAGCGGTGAAGACCGCTTTTCGGCGGTTCCGCCTATAACCAGAATGGAAAGAGAGCTATGGTGCCAATTCATATCAATTTCACATATAAGAAATTGAAAGGTGTACAAGGTACATTATGTATAAGTACTAGTAAACACTTATCTTGCTTCGGGTATATGTTGGTCATTATTATTTTGCATGCAATATGTATATCCAAATTTAAGAATTTTTGATACCTATTAAAATTTCGAATTTGTTAAAGATTTTTTTTAGCCGTAGCGAAGTATGGGCAAACAGCTAGTGTACTTACATTTCTGAGTTTCAAATACTACAACCAAAATGACACAGAAAATAAATCTGACCATCAAACGCATAACGAATATTTCTTTGCTTTCCTTGATCTGTTGCCTTCCCTTGAACTGTTGTTCTTGGATCTGCTGAAAATGTTGGATATTAAATAGTCTAAGGAATGCCTCACCCTCACAAACCAGTGGAGTACCCCGGATTTTTCTTCAGGTGGGGTCAATTCGGCTTTTATCTTGTGCGCTAACCGCAAGGGCTGTAGCGAGTATTTAACTGGGGGTTGTATCTAATTTTAGAGGTAAAATGTTGAGGAAGGGTGAGCCTTTTATCCCTAAAATTGACGTCTGGTCCGGTCAAAAGCTTCGGGATATTGAGGGTATCTTTGTGCATGGAAAACGTTTTTTACAAGGTCACACTCATCCCCCAAAATCGCCGCCTGGTCCATTCAAAACATGGAGGTGGATTAAGGCCCTCCAATCCTGAATTTCACTAAATTATTATTTTCAATTGCCTACACTTTTTGTAGGTAGGTATAATTTATTCCACAAGGGAAGATATTTTGACGTATCTACTCGCTAACCGTCCAAAAGGTTAAGAAGTTCGATCGCATAACAAATTTAATATTTTTTTTCCATTCGACCCCCCCCCCTAGTTACGCCACTGTCTCATACATACAGGTTACCTGGTTGGATCCATATAAAATATGTTTTTCCCCAGCTTTTCAGCTGTTTTTAAGCAATTTGACCATTAAGGCCAAATAGCATGTAATGTAGAACATAATTATCAACTCAAAGTGAGAGTTTCCATTAAACTCAGGGGGTCAGTGCACTCATTTTTGCGTTTGAATTTTTCGTATACCTTATGAGGTAAATTTTTGCCTCTTTTTCATAATAGGCCGCCTGGGTTGATAGCCCCCGAAGAACCGTCTTATGAAAAATATTGTGTGAACATCATACGACTTTCTTACCCATAAAAAAACTCTGCCAATGTTGCACATGGGTACATGGGTTTATTATTTTTCTGGCAAAAAAAATGGAGGGGGGTTCTCGTGATGAATCCAAATCTGGGGCTTAATTAGACCCTAAATTTGACAAACCTACCAAATTTGAAGTCTCTAGCTCTTACCATTCCCTTTTTAGACAGGATTAATGAAAACCGCTTTAAAGCGGTAAAAACCGCCAGCGGTATATTTGATTGAACCCAAAAGTTTCAGAGCTAGCTGAGACCCTAAATATGGCATACGTATCAAATTTCAAATCTCTAGCTCTTACTATTCTCCTTTTAGACAGCAATACTGAAAACCTCCAAAAAGCACAAAAATCGCCAGGGGTATATTCGATTGCACCCGAGTTTCGGGGCAAAATTAGAGCTCCAGAAGATACCTATATACCAAATTTCATCAAATCGGTCAACGCTGAGTGGCAAAAGTGCCCATCACGGCGTACGGCGCGGCGGACAAACGGATTTTTTTTTATTCGATTTTTGGATTCTACGTACCTTGAAACGTATAATATCAAATTTTGAGGGNTTTTTTTTTTTTTTTTTTTTTTTTTTTTTGTGACGATTCCTTGTCATTATTGTAAATAATAAACCAAAAATCGAGACGTTGTAGGTAAACGTCATACAATGTAGGTACGCTGTAAAAAAAATGTATTATGTCAATTTTATGTATTGTACATAGGTACATAAAACTGACTTAATAAAACAATCAAGTCTCTAGCTCTTTCCGCTTTCTTTTTATCCCAGACTCATAAAAACCGCTAAAAGCCCCCCAAAAAAACTGTCAAGAGTAGATTCGAGTTATACCAAATGTGTCATTTTGCATTCCATGCAGACAATTGATATAAACATGCCAAATTTTAAGCTCTAGCACTTACCGTTCTCCTTTAAGGCGGGAACCGCAAAAACTCCTAAAAACCTCCGGGAGTAGATTTGGATTTAAAAAAAATGTGCCATTTTGCATTCCATGTATGAAATTTACCGTTCATTAAGGCATGAACCTTCAAAAAGCAGCCGAAAACAGCTAAAAACCGCCAACGGTAGATCACGCTGCAGCCAAAGGTGTCCACGCTCAACCAATGTATAAAACTATAATATTAATAGGCACCAAATTGGAATCCCTAGCTCTTACCGTTCTCTTTTTAGGAGGGATTAATCAAAACTGTTCAAAAACGCAAAAACCCGGCAACCGTAATTTCGATTTCAACCAAAGGATTCGCGGTTCGCTCCGGACATAAACTTGACGTACATATAAATTTTCAAGTCTAGCACTTACCGTTCGTTTTTGAGATATTTTGTTTAGACACACACACACACACACACACACACACACACACACACACACACACACACACACACACACACACACACACACACACACACACACACACACACACACACACACACACACACACACACACACACACACACACACACACACACACACACACACACACACACACACACACACACACACACACACACACACACACACACACACACACACACACACACACACACNCACACACACACACACACACACACACACACACACACACACACACACACACACACACACACACACACACACACACACACACACACACACACACACACACACACACACACACACACACACACACACACACACACACACACACACACACATACACACACATACACATACACACACACACACGTACCAGTGGCTGAAACTCTAGATTTGGGCTCTGGGGATAAAAACCCGACATCGAAAATTTCAGGTCCAAGTACTTTCTTTTTTATAGGATAAGGAAATTAAAAACACTCGATCTGAGAATTAGTTCCACCATTTGGGGAAAATACACCTCGGGCAGGAATCGAACTTCCGAGCTCGATTTCTAGAGACAAGTATCCTTACTTGACTAGCAAGCAAGACTGTTCCGATTCACTTTGATTAAACAAAATTTGATCAAACGAAAAGCAGGAGATATACGAGTAATATCTACTAAAGAAATCCATGCATTTGGACGACTCGAACCCACGTCCTTTGTATTACTAGGTATGTACGTCACTGTTATTTTAGGCAACACAGTTTCTGATAATTGAGGAAATTACAATTTCAAAAAAGTAGGTTTCTCAAATTACCAATAGTATCAACCATTATTCTATGAAGAAACCTTAGTCCACTAGATCGGTTCTAAGCATGAGCGGATATAGACCTATTGTTTTTTTAGGGGGGGGGGCACAATCGCACAATACACCTAATNACCTAATAGAAAATTTGCAGGGGGGATGGACTCGTAACCTAGAGGCCGGGGGCCTAATTTGTTAAAAGCTGTAGAGCTTACCACAAATGCCTTTCATGACTACAACATGCATTCTAGGCAATATCAAAGGACCTAATTGAACGTTGACCTTGAGATCTTTCGATTGCAGTTTTTCAGAATTAAAATATGTCAAGACATTTTCGAGTTACGGCCAAATTTCTAAGTTATTGGTCAATTTTGACAAGTCGCGGTCCGATATCATATCAACTCAAGGCGAGAAGGATTTGGGTTACCTCTTATGTCTTTATTCTTTAGGTCATAATTTTGCAAACTATAAATATTATGTAGTTTTCAAAATTAATAGGTATAACCAACCATTCGAGATTAATATGAATGTGGAATTGAGCAAAATAAAATTTAAAAAATAGGTACTTACCTAATGTTTAGCCAAAATGGTAAGAACATAATATTACCTATATCGAATCAGAATGACCCCCCCCCCCCCNAAAAAAAAAAAAAAAAAAAAAAAAAAAAAATCAAAGACTGAGACTGGAAAAAATATCAGAAATCAGAGATCGTCTCTACTCTCCAGCCGTTTTTTTAGTTTTGACCGAATTTCTGATTTTTGTATGGGACATTATAGAATGCTAATGGCACGAGAACGGCAATGGCCCTAAGGCCCGATCCTACCACGACGTGTTTTCAGAGAGTTTTATCTAACACTGTGTCAATCTGTGTTAATACAATACCCAGACCCGAGTGTTTCAAAACTCGGCTTTTGGTAGGACCGGACCTAAGCCTCCAAGCGGAGCGGGCGCAGCCTGCTAGTAGACTTTGAAGGTCCTTCGAAATGTAGTAAAATATTTTTATGGGAAAACATTTTCTCCCGCGAGTCTTAATCCCCCCTAGAAACCCTAGATCCTCTATGTTTGTACGGCAACGCTGTTTTGATAACATTGAGATTGTCAGTAGCCGATAACCGCGAGGTTTTTGAATTTTGGGTCTTATTTTTATTGAATAAAAAATAAATTAATAATGTTCCTATCCTCTAATCCTTTAGCTGAATTTAAATGCCTTATTCAAAAGTTGCGTTAGATTTATTATTCGGACCTTTGACAAACTCTTTACAATCTGTCTTGTACTTATTTTAATTTTGGTGCATAAAACATGTTTCATGGGAAAAACTATGAGTGAAAGAAAGAAACAAGAATGTGGAAGACACCTTCCAGGAAGTTCTTATATTGATAAAAAAAGAAACAAAAATAAGTATGACAAATCCGCTTCCAGTTCATCCAGGAGATCTGATTCTGTGCGATGCAATCAGAATCTGGATTCCAAATATTCATACGTCAGGTAAGACCCGGATTAACCTGCCGCGGGGCCGGTAGCACTTTCACAGAACGGTGCCCCCTGCACTTAATTGTTTTAAGATGAATTCCACTTAATTGTTTTAAGGGGAGCACATAGATACTATTAATTTTTTCTGAGCAAATAGGTAACCTAACTTAAAATATGATTAATTGAAAGTAGAAGGTTAATTTTCACGATATATACATATGGTGGGAAATACGAGAAAGCTCACTTTTAAATGTTTAATTCACAATTTTATTGCTTGAAAATCGACGAAACTTTGGAGAAATCAAATGTTAATTCGGATTTTTTTTAAATATGCAGAGATTTTTTTTGTTTGATTTTGTTTATTTAAAATTTTAGTTTCAGATTAGGTAACATGAAAAAATAATAATAATAATAACTACGATTTAATTTTTTCCGACGGGTGCAAGAGTTTTTAGAGAGCGACTTTATGAGGAGAAGAACAAGTTTAATCGAGGCATGGTCGATCAAAGCTTTTCCTAACTTCTCGGGGGGGGGGGGACGTTCATCTTAACGCTTATAAAACTTGCATTGGACATTCAAACCTAGTAACTTTTGCTACATTTTTCATGTTGGTAGAACTATGCCTTCCAACAAAACAAAGATGTCTACTTCAGTTCAATATATTCAAATTCTTAAAAAAATACGGAAGTAAAAGTTTTTTTTTTTTTAAATAAATTAAAATTAAAGTGAATTAATTAATCTCCCACCCCTAAAACGTCGAAAAAAACTTATCAGAATTTAAAAGTGTCGAACCGTTTTCGAGTTTCGGACGATTTTTCGATTTTTGACCAAATTTAGCCGGTCATGGTCCGATGTCTTAAACATACTAACTCAAAACTCAAAGTGAGAAAGTTCTGGGAGGCCCTATAAACCTTAATTTAGGACATAGTTTGCAAAAAAAACTGTGCAAACGTTTTCGAGTTACCGCCGATTTTCCATTTTTTTAAGGGAAATCTTAGAATACTCTATCAGCACGGGAACGGCCATGCCTCTAAGGCGCTCAGCTCAAGTCCATAGCGAATAACGGCCAAACAGCTAGTATTGAATAAAAATTATCACTAGTTGGCCAGAAGTGGGTGGTTAACTCACTCAGGCCATTTAAATTTAAAATATATATATATATATATATCTGAAGAAATCGCGAAATCGACATCCACCTCCATAGGAGAAAATTATTTCCAGCTAAATTTTTAATTTTTTCGTTTCGGGGTAAGCAGATTCCGTTTGTTCGCGTTACCCCGTAAAAGGCACGTTTGCCACTGAGGTCTAATAGTGCGCTGAAACTTTTCGTCACTGTCAGTCACATATTTTGCAGGGTTCCATACTAAAGTTTTATCCCCCCCTCCGAATGAAAATTCTGGTTGCGCATCGGATAACCCAGTCATTTTGGTATCTTATGAGTTACCGCCGATTTACGGGGTAACGCGAACAAAGTCCATTGGTGGCAATGAACCCCCCCCCCCGAAAAATGAAATCATTATTTAGAAGTATCTATTTTCGTTTATTTGTTCAACGGAAATGGATAAAGTATTTTTATTTCGTTTTTTTTTTATTCGTCACAGTTCCAGTTCTCACGATTTGAAATCGCAGCATGATTCACACACGGCTGATGACAAAGATTTCAAATTTGAAATATTCAGAAAAGTTCTAAATAATCTGTTCAGAGATTTTATTGAAGACGAGCAAGATTTTTGGAACTTTGTAAACAAGTACGAAACAATGAGAAAAACAAAATTTGGAAATAATGAACCGTTATTGAATGAGACAGGTGAGAATAGTTGTAGTAAGGGTGTTCTCCTGGAAACCAAAACTGTTCTATCATTTCTACATTCAGGTTTGAAAAAATCGTCAATTTATGTTGACATCTATTCCTTAGAGAAGTTTTCGTTGCAGCGTGCGCATGGAACATAGCTTACACCATGGAGGTACCGGGTTCCATTCCTGGTCGGGTCAATAGTAGACTCATATTAAGCCCCTTGAGTATGTGCAGCACAAATTCTTGAGAATTCTTGCATATAAAAATTTCCAAAAAGTAATACGAGTCGATCATGTCACCTCACAATGTCACGAACGTCGGTTGAAATTCTCCCATTTGTCGAGTGGAGAGAATTGGCAACACTACTTGCGTTGCGGACCTCGATTTAGTCAATTGCGATCTGAGAGAGATTAGAGGACTCTTCAATGTTGACAAAATCGGCAATTAGCTGATACAATTATTAGCATAAGTGTTTTTGTTATATATATATATATATATATATTTAACATTGTAAAAAAAGGTTTGCCACCCGTCAGTTCGTTAAAAAAATATATATAGGTATATATTAGAGGAAGAAAAAAAAATGATGGATTGTCTGTTAAAAATATCTTGTAATGATATGATACCCACAAAAAGTATGACATAATAGTACAAAGGAAATATACATTTGCATTTTACATCTATTCCTTAGAATTTAAACGATATCCTGCATAACCTCGGACCTGGGGTAATCTCTTTGTAATCAACTATTGTAAATTTGAAAATCAAAATTCTATAAGGTTACCGACTTTTTTTTCCGATCCGAAGGAGTACTTTGTTCTAATCCGATTATGTCTAAGTTCCATAGTGAAAATAGAAAATACTTGTGATTGTGAGATCTTACATTCCCACGGATCGAGTCCACCTGAGCTGGTGACGTAAAATACTACAGAAAGCAATTCTGCAATATTATCAAGTTACTGACATAATTATGTTGCAGTGATTGACTTGATTGAATTATGTTGCAGTGATTGACTTGACTGAAAAATGTTTTGATTTTGTCTCGTGTACAGGACATGTACACTATCTAAACAAACAATTATTTACAATTTTAGATTTCGACTTGACTGAGTTAGGCATTCCCAAGGAGTACAGTCCATGTTACAATATCAACGTTGATTTGAATGTACGTGATGCTGAAATACAATCTCGACTTGTCTATTACTCTGAAGAAGACGTGAGATGTACCATGAGCAATGGTCAATATGAACATTGGAAGCAGCTCCTGAGAACTTATATAATGTTCAAACAAAAAGAAAAGTTTGCAACTTTGATGAAAATAAGAAATATGCAAAATAATTTGCCTGTCACACAATTCAAGTACGTTCCATCTCTCTAAATATAGGTGTAAATAAAAAATTTCCCTGTTTATTTTTATGTGTTAGAAGTTATCTCTAAAACCCTGTGTTGGTGGAGAAGTTTAATTGTTCTGCACTCAGGGTTCAATGTAGATAGGAACTCAATTCTCCTGTCACACGAAAGTAAGGTTCGGTGTAGGTTTGCGGAATGGCGCTTAGGGTGTTTTAGAGGCTGGGGACAGCCACGGATACTCGACGCATTCAGTTGCTCCTCCCCCGTCACTGGGTTACTTAATAATAATAAAGCGGTTGTCTGTTGCAATACCACGGCAAAAACGGTAGGAGAAAAATTGGTGGCAATGGACCCCCCTCCGCCCGAAAAAGAAATAACAATTTAGAAAAGGGTTTCACAACCTTTTTTCAATGGTAGCCCCCTTTCAACGTTTTTACGAGATAATATTACTCCCAACGCACCCCTTTAGTAAAGAAATTTGAATGATTGTAGTGTTAAGAAAACTTTTTTTCAAGGAAAAAGGAAACATAAAATGGGGTCAATGTAAAATCTACAGGGTGTCTAAAAAACGGAGCTTGAGAACGAATGCGAATTTGTTCACTGAAATACGTATATCTTTGAGAATATGCATTCATTTAAGATTTAAGGCAGGGGTTCCCAAACTTTCTGGTACCGCGCCTCTTTTTCTGCCCCCCTCCCCTTTACATTATAAATTATGAATGGGTATGTGTGTTGCTGAATGCTATCTCATTCAAAACGCTAATGTGTTGCTGAGTGCTATCTCATTCAAAACGCTAATGTGTTGCTGAGTGCTATATTTATCATTCAAATTTTATAAACATCATGTTCAATAAAATTAATTCTGTAGGTATATTTTAACTAAATGATTATAATTAAACTGGTATCGTGCCCCCCTTAGCTTGCCTTCACGCCCCCCAGTTTGGGAACCTCCGATTTAAGGGATAAGATTTTTTTTTACTAACTATAGTTAATAGAAAAAGATGTAATGTAATAATTTTTCCATGAGAATCCTCAAATTAAATTCAATGTTTGATTTGATTGTATATTTGGGTTTCAGGAAAGATATCATTGATACCGTTAAGACAGACCAAGTTGTTATTATTGCGGGAGATACGGGTTGTGGAAAGTCAACACAAATTCCTCAGTATTTAGTGGAGGCTGGCTTTAATAAAATTGGTACGTGGTTAGCAATAACTTACCTAATACTCGTTTATTTATCAATTTGCCTCTGTGATAGACAAGGGTACAGTGTTTGCCTCCACGCGGTGTTCCCTGGTTAATTCTAAAGTTCCCTGGTTAATTCTTGATTTTTCATTTTGCCAACTTAAAACAATCAGAAGTAAGCTATTTTTTTTTTTTTTTGCTAATAGTGAAGAAATATCTCTTGAAGCAATAATCAAATTTGCAGTGAGAAATGTTCTCACTGCAAATCTGAATCTTTTTAGCACAAATCTGAATCTTTCGGAAAAAATATTTTTTCGAAAATTCGAGTCGAAATTTTCCATTAAAATTGTAATGGGAACCCTTGTGGCCCTCATAATATAGGCACATCTGTTCAATGACACCAGAATCGCTTTATTATTCAAAAGTAATGAAACAGAACGTGATTTTTAGCACCAAAAACTGTCACATTTTGACGCTAATTTTAGCTTTTTCCTTATAACATCCGAACGATGCATTTTATCAAAAAATTGACCATCATCAAATTTAGCAAGCATTAAATTATACAACCAATACCGCCCTTAAACATTATATTTGGTCCAGAACTTTGGTCATTTGATTAGAATGAGCAGTCAGTTTTAAGATATAGGCATGATAATAAGAAGTTAGATAAACATACCTATTTTTCTTTCTTATTTTCAAAGATTAGCCAAAAGTTAGTTCGTTTGTATTATTGGAAGTGATGAGTACTTTCAATTTTCGCTAGCCAATCCTGTATGAGAAAAAACGCCTCCAATACATACAACTGACAGACTAAAAAAAAAAAAAAAAAAAAAAAAANAAAAAAAAAATCAAATCTCTAGAGCCCTCCTTTACTTCATGAGGACCTATAATGTGTTTGATTAGGTTCCTCATTTGGTGTTTTCTGTATTTATCATTTCAGCGTGCACTCAACCTCGAAGAATTGCTTGTATATCTCTTTCTAAACGTGTCGCTTATGAAAGTTTAAGCGAACACACTGATTTAGTCGGTTACCAAATTCGATTTGAAAAACATAGAAAAACGAAAACAAAAATACTGTTTATTACAGAGGGACTTCTTTTGAGACAGGTAAGATGTTGATTACAAATCTGAAACCTATCCTGAGATTTTGGGAGGTAATTTTTTAGCCAGTAACCTATGCGTTAAATTTCTTTTCTTTTTTGTCAAGGTGTCCTCCGACTCATTTTTGTCTTCGTACGATGTTCTCGTTTTGGATGAGATTCACGAACGTCATCTTCATGGAGACTTTTTGCTGGGTGTTGTCAAATGTTTGCTGCAGTCAAATATAGACATGAAAATCATCCTCATGTCAGCCACTATCAACATAGAATTGTTTCAGAATTACTTCAACAACACGGCAAAGGTATATAAACTATTATAAACTATTTTTATTTTACCAAGACTGATATTACTTATATGTTTCGTACCAATCTGTGCCATTTTTTTTTACCTTAACTGAGATTATGTGTTTCTTACTATCATTTTTGTTTAAGATTATGTCTCAAACTAGGCACTAGACTGTGTCATTTTTTCCTTCCCAAGACTGAGATTATGTCTTGCACTGGGTACTAGACTGTGTCATTTTTTTACCAATGTAAATCATAAAGATTATTACTCAAAGTAGGTACTAGACTGTGTCTTTTTTTTTTTTTTTTATCAATATCTGACATAAAGATTATATCTCAAAATAGGTACTGGACTGTGTCATTTTTTTCTTTTTTACCAAGACTAAGATTGTGTCTTTTGTACTATCATTTTCGTTCAAGATTATATCTCATCTATTGTAATTACCTGAATATCCTTTTTTTTTAAGAAACTGAATATTTTTTATTAAGGCAGATAAAATACTATATCTTCACTTGACTGTAAAATGTATAGATGAGGGATAGTGATCTTCACTTGACTCTGTATTTACAGTCAAGTGAAGATATAGTATTTTATCTGCCTTTATATGGTTTTACTTGACATAATATCCCAATTTAACCAAATGAATATTTTTTGTTTTAAGACATAACTACTCTGTATTATTTTTTTCAGGTCATTAAGGTACCTGGTCGACTATTTCCCATTAAATTAGAATACTACCCAATAATGGATAAAGAGAAATCGGAACGACTAGATCCAGGACCATTCATACGAGTACTCACCATTATAGACAAAAAATATCCAAGTAAGGGGCTTTCATTTGAAAAATGTCTTGCGATCTAAGAGAAAGTCAAAATCAACCATTCAAAAAAAAGAAACTCGGAATATGAACATTTGTCTTCACAATAGGAAATAGTTCGAATCTAGATTAATTCATATTGGACCATGGCCTTTGCTGATCTCTGAGACCGAGTTGTTATGACCATTGACTTTTGGGCCGGATTGTGGGTTCCGAGACCCAAAATTGTCTGATCGTATTTTTTTGTTTCCTGAATTGCGTGTCAGTTAAAGGGTTGCCCTGAAGTAATGTGAAAGTGAGGGATAGATGTGATTTTGATCATATAGAACTAAGAAAATCAATATTTGACCAAAGAAACGCGTCCCGTAGAGTCGCCAGGCAGGTTAGATTGGAAACTGACAACATCACATCGTTCATATAAGATGCCGGGGAATTTGAGAAAAGTTCCGGCAACTATTTCAGTTGTCGCTTTTTCGGTCTAAATCGATGTCGTTTTCCGCTTTAAAAACATTTTTCTTTAATGCTAACAAGTTTATTATAATAAAATTGAATTAAATAATAATTATTCATACAATTTTGTACGTAAACAAATTTATAAACCAGTCAGTTTTTCGAATTGTTACTAATTTGTTAGGCTGGGTTCCACCAAGATTTTGATCTGCGGATCAGCATCATCCGCGAACAAAAACGACATCACCTTCCATGATCATCATTTTTAGTTGTTACTCCTGGCTTGGCTGTCCATCCTTCAGACCCCTCTCCCCCCCAAAAAATCTTGGGTACGGCCTTGGATATTGGATAGATTGTTGAAAATACCTAGATGTACTATGATACCAATAAATAAAGAAATATACATAATTTTGAGATCAATTATTATGAAACCCTATAACTAAAATGGGGCAAATACGGAGGAATGCTCCTAGATCTCTTTTTCGCGATCGTCTGTCTGTATTATTGTCAAATAAAACATTTATTCACTAGGACACTATTTATTTAAAACGACGCTATCAATATAAGAGATTAACAAACCCCACTCACTATTGAGACAAATCATTAAAAACAACTTGATCCAGCGAGGATCTAATGAAGACTGATATCTAAACTGTCTACCAACTAGCTCGCATAGCATTTTGGTTGTAGTTATCGCAACACAATGGAATGGGGTGTTTTATCATTCGGGGTGCATCGAGAGTGTATGCATTTTCTGTATTTCTGATTACGACTTGTTTTTTTTTATTTTAGGAAAAGAGAGAGGGGATGTGTTGATATTCATGTCTGGAATAAGTGAAATTCAAGCGATAGTTCGGGCCGCTCAAGCGTATAATGAAAAAGTCAAATCCTGGATTATCCTTCCTTTACATTCCACTTTATCCTTGGAAGAACAGGACAAGGTCAGTCAGTATAGCTTCCTCATCATTACTCTTATAGCGTTAAACCAACTTGAATGAAATTTTCTGAAATTTGGTCCCAGATTGTCTTATTTCATGGAATTTGCATTTGTTTGTATATACGTTAACAATTTTTTAACCATGTGATTTTTTTGTGGCTTAACATCATTCGAAACGGTGGTTTACCCTCTATTCGCTGGAAACTTACAAACCAGCTTCCCACATTAACCCCATCCAGCCAGGGAATAGTAGTTAACCACTAAGGAAAAGCTTGCTGGACGTTGCTTAACTTCAGTGATATTACGGGAACTACTATATTCAACGTGTCATAGCCTTGTCGCTGACGTAGAGAATGCATCGATGTGAGTTTTTAGTATTACGTTATTTTAGTAATTTTCATGTAGGTATATCAACATTTTAACATTAAACACTTTTAACATTTTAACATTAATTTAACAATTCGTTCAAATATAATTAAAAAAAAAATAGAATAATAATTGTAATTTTGTATATCCAGCAAAATGAAAGAAATAATAAAATTTCAATTAAGAAAAATCCTTCATTACTCTAAGCTCAAACTGCCGACCCTCGCGATTNGCACAGGCTTAGATGATATACACTTTTCACATTTGATGGCTTATCTCGAAAAAAATTTCGGGGGGCGGGGGGCTATAGCCGGCCAGCCCCCCTTGTGTACGCCCCTGCTTTCCTCGTTATGTATGTTCTGCGGTCGAAACAAACAGGGGGATGATGTCGGAACGAAAGGGAGTCGAAACAAATAGGGGGATGTTATCGTCGGATCGAAAGGTAGTCGAAACAAACAGGGGGATGTTTTCGTCGGATCGAAAGGTAGTCGAAACAAACAGGGGGATGTTTTTGTCGGATCGAAAGGTAGTCGAAACAAACAGGGGGATTTATGAAGTCCACCCCTTTGATGTACCTACCTACCTACTGCTTATAATTTCCATTCCAGGTGTTTCATTACGCACCTGAAGGTACCAGAAAATGTATTGTGTCCACCAACATTGCCGAAACTTCAATAACAATTGATGGCATACGATTTGTTATTGATTCAGGTAAAGTCAAAGAAATGAGTTATGATGCTGCTTCGAAAATGCAATCTTTAAAAGAATTTTGGATCAGTAAGGCGAGTGCAGAACAAAGGAAGGGTCGCGCAGGTAAGTCTGTTTCTTATATCCCTCGTGATTTAAGAATTTCTGGTATTTTTGACAAGTGTTTTCATACGATCGATAAAAAATTGCCCGATTTAAATAAATCCGTAGTGTGCGCTGCTCTATGCAATTGTTGGCGTTGTTGTGTCAACGATTTTAACGGCAATTACGTTGTTTTAAGAATGAATAAGTGTGCAATAGTCCTAACTATTGGACGCAGCACTTGGAATTTCGAAAAGAAAGGACGCCACAATTAATAATAAAAAAATGAATAAGGCCACATTCCCAACAGGATCATTGCGGAAATTAGGTATGTTGTAAGTCGCTAGGTTTTACTGTCATTTGTGTTTCAGGCAATAGTTATACAGTATGTCTCAGAAGTCCTGCCCGGTGCCCATAACTTATGAACCGCTTGAAATTTTTGAATTCTGTTTGTTTCTAGGGATAGAAAAGGGCCCATAGTCATTCGAATGGTAATATCAGTATCCAGGTTCGAATCCTGGAAGTAGCTTTTTTGACACGAAGTTTCGATTTCTCAGGAAATTTAAATGGAATGGCACAAATATTTTTTTGAAAAATAAAAGTGCAAATAATATAAGGAATTTTCCCATTTTCATTATTTCAAAAAAATGATCAGGGGTGGAGCCAGAGGGGTTCGAAACCAAAACTTGTTACACCCTGTATAACAAAAAACGAATTTTATTTTGATGTAGAAATTCGTTAAGAGTGTCTCAAAAAAGGTTTTCTATCTACATAAGTGATAAAAATACCAACTTTTAAGTTTTATCATTGCCGTAGGTCGGGATAACCAAATCTCGTATTTCTGCCAAAGGTTAAAATGACGTCCTTTAGAAAACAAAAACGTTTTAGAATCTGAAGTAGGAATATGATTTAAGACTTAAAATTAGGAGTGGCCCCATTAAGGAACCATTTTGGCCAAAAATAATAATTACTAAACCTCACACTCATTCACAACAGGGCCGTATTAATGAGGAAATTTCAATAGAAAAACTGCGTATTAAGAATACTTCAATTAATATGAAACAAACAGAATTCAAAAATTCCAAGCGGTTCAAAAGTTATGGGCACCGGGCAGGACTTGTGAGACATACTGTATATTGTCTAATGCTTTTCTGTGCCAGATGCAGGTAGCATCATTAGGATTAACTCAGTTGTTGTATTTATTGTTGTTGCGTTGTTCATCTTAAAATTAACTACTTTCCTCATTTTTACATCCAGACTCGGTATAATAGTAGAAATAGGTTGATGTGAGGTAATTGTCAAACCCAGTAGTAACCAAGTTGAAATCAGCCGCTGGTGTAATATTAAGACGCACCCACAGGGGTTCAAACCCAGCCAACCCATGGAATATTAACCTCATGAATTTGAGATATTTACCACATAATAATAAGACCCAAAAAAATCTACCGTTGTAGAGAGTATTAATAAGGACTATTGTAATAAATTATATATCTTATTTATTTAGGTAGAACAGGACCGGGCGTATGTTTTCGACTTTACTCTGAAGAAGAATACTCTCAACTTGCGGAATACTCCACCCCTGAAATACAAAGAGTTCCCATCGATTCTCTCTTGCTCAGTTTAATATCAATGGGAATCCAGGATTCTCGCAAATTTCCATTCCTGGAACCTCCACCTCCAGAAAACATTGAAAATTCCTTGATAAGTTTAAAACAGCAGGTATGAGGTTTTTGTATTCTTGAAAGATATACCAACGTCCCACTTGATATAGTAAAATTTTGGTCAGAATAGGTTTTTTGTCTTCACAGTAGTTATTTGTTAGGCTTGATCTTAATTAAATTATTGCGGCATGGCCGTATGCATGTGACCCAACCATACTAAATATGAATTGTTGTTCATTGATGAAACAAAGTGAAGTCTACTTTCAACACCTCAATTTTTTTTTAAAACATCTGTTTGTCTGTTTTATAGCTCCATGACAACTCTCGAACGCCTTGTCCTTTTTTGTTCAAAGTTGGTAATGACATTCGTCATGTTCATTTATTCATTAGTGACATCCGATGGTAGCCATACGTATGAGACAGTAGCTCCAGAAAAGTTCTAATCTACTGCTAAAGTTTTCAATTGTCATCGAACATCTGTCCTTGGAGGCAGATAAAATTGACATAGACCCCCAGAAACAAGACAACCACTGCAATATAATGACGTCAGTAACACAAGAAAATAAGTTACAAATATAATGATATTACAGAGTTGCTTTCTGTGTTATTTTACACTATAAGCTCAGGTGAAATCAGTCCGTGGGAATGTCACCCTCAAGTAACTTCTTACAATCTCAAGTATGTTTTACTTTTTCTCATGGAAAGTTTATCAAGTGATAATTGGATTGAAAGAAATTACGCCTTCGATTTGTCATTTTCATAGTCATGCTTATTAATTTTTAAGCTATAAGGGGCCAACTGAGCCAAATGGAAACAGCCCTTAGTGGCATTTATTCTTTATAAAACATTGCATTAAATATAAGGGGTACCTACACAAATGCGTAGGTGCACAGCTTAAGCGAAATGTGTGCGCACGTAACGCAATAAATGATAATGAGATTCAAAATGTTAGAAGGGAGTGAAATCACGAGAGTCACAAGTAAAATATGTATAAATAAAAGTGAGAAGTTGTGTCCTATGATTTATATAAATTATTCACAATCTCTCTCTTTATAGTCATCCAAACTGAGTGAGGTTTACAGTTAACTGAACCACTACCCGAATTCTTATTGAACTAACTAGACACGTTGAAACAAGTCACATTTTCGGAACCAAAACTTTCGTATATTTCCCCAAACCGCACTGTTTCGGTACTGTTCTCTTAGGACATAGGCTGACCTTGATACCTTATTTTTGACTTCATTGCTTTTATCTTTCAGGGTGCTCTTGATAGAGAAGAGAGAATCACCTGTTTGGGATCATTTCTTGCTGATTTACCAGTTGATATTCCTTTGGGCAAAATGCTTATTTTTGGCACGATGTTTCATCAAATAGAACCCGTGCTTTCTTTAGCGGCGGTGCTATCAGTACAAAGTCCATTTACTAATAGAGCTTTCAGAGATCTAGATTGTGAGGTACGTGACTAGAGCTTAGTTTGCAGATGCCAAAATACAGGATTTGTTCATCACACTGAAATTTTACCAAGGAGGGGACTTGATTCTCAGCGACGTCAATCTTTGAAAAAAAATCTTCAAATATTTTGATTTCTTCCAGGATGTTTTTGGGGTGCAGTCAGCCCCGTGGGGACAATGTGGGAGCTGAGGTAAATACGACTATGTTGTCAGCGTTTTAGGATAAAATTATTGCAGGAGATATTTAAGGTATCATTATTGTTTCCGATGGTAACCACATGTTTTAGTATAAAATTAGTACAGGAGATATTTAAGGTATCATCATCGTTTCCGATGGTAACCACATGTTTTAGGATAAAATTAGTACAGGAGATATTTAAGGTATCATCATCGTTTCCGATGGTAACCACATGTTTTAGTATAAAATTAGTACAGGAGACATTTAAGGTATCATCATCGTTTCCGATGGTAGCCACATGTTTTAGTATAAAATTAGTACAGGAGATATTTAAGGTATCATCATTGTTTCCGATGGTAACAACATGTTTTAGTATAAAATTAGTACAGGAGATATTTAAGGTATCATCATCGTTTCCGATGGTAACCACATGTTTTAGGATAAAATTAGTACAGGATATATTTAAGGTATCATCATTGTTTCCGATGGTAACCACATGTTTTAGGATAAATTTAGTACAGGATATATTTAAGGTATCATCATTGTTTCCGATGGTAACCACATGTTTTAGGATAAAATTAGTACAGGAGATATTTAAGGTATCATAATTGTTTCCGATGGTAACCACATGTTTTAGGATAAAATTAGTACAGGATATATTTAAGGTATCATTTCCGTTTCCGTTGGTAGACACATGTATGAAACTGTAATAAGTTGTCATCAGACATCTATTCTTGGAGGCTAGTGATTTACGTTTCCGGACCCATGTTATTAAGCGAAGTGACCTTTATTTGAGCTCTAATTTTTGAGACACTCTATAGAGTTAGGTCATATTATATTGAAAACGAAAAAAAAACATTCTTTCAGACGGCAAGAAAAGAGTTTGAGTCCGACCATGGCGATCCTCTTACTTTTCTAAATGCTTTCAAAGAATGGTTGGATGTCAAAAAACAAGGCGCTCATTCTAGAAAATGGTGTAAACGATGTGGGGTGGAAGAGCAACGATTTTATGAAGTTACTAAATTGAGGAAGCAATTTAAACAGCTGCTGAGTGTAAGATATTATTGTATAAGGTGCTTCCAAAATAACGCCGGATTTAATTTGGCCGCAATTTTTATTTATTATTGTTAAGTACGTAACTTTCTTCAATACGGTAATGAGTTGTCACAATAAAAAATACTTTTCGAGTTCTAATTTTGCCCCAAAAATTTTTATTACTGTCAGTCACATATATAGGGTTCCATACTAAAAACCCATGTAGGTCCCCAAATGGGACCTACATACCAAATTTCATCAGAATTGGTCATTGGTCAACGTCCACACTAAGTGACAAAAGCCGCGGATAGTGTGCTATGTACAGTGTACGAGGGGCGGTGGCTCAAAAAAAAAAAAAAAAAAAAAAAAAAAAAAAAAAAAAAAAAAAAAAAANAAAAAAAAAAAAAAAAAAAAAATGAAACGTAAAACATAATATAGGTACTAAGATATATATTGTTGTCACATTTGCGGATATTGTAAAAAAATATTGTCTTTGTACAGGATTCTGGACTTCTCTGTAATATCTCAGAGACTTCTGAGAAATTAAGTTCTAAAGAGAGAGCATTAAGGCATGGTGAAATTAAGCTACTCAAACAATTGAAAAGAAAAAAGCAGGAGGAAGGACCAAAGAAAAGAAAAATCTTGAAGAAAGATGACGTATTCGAGATTGAGCCGGAAGAGGACGAGCAGGAGAAAACTGACAGTATGTCCTTGAACGATGTTGAGTTTCGGCTGAGCAATGACACAAGACAAGTTGAGGTAAGTGCCGGCCTGACGAGAACGGGGTCCGGAATTTTTAGACAATATAATTTAGTACCGTTATTTATGACGAGGGTTCACTTACCTTTTACTCCATCTCAAAGTTCGGCTACTTTGTAGACATCTTAAGAAAACTAACTGCGAAAGACGTCTACGAATTAAACGAAATTCGAGTTAGAGTGTGAAGTAAGTGAATCCTCGTCATACTTAAATAACGGTAGTGTTTTTACCTTCTCTTCCCATAGAAGATAAAGTATTGTAATCGTGCAGAAAATTTGGAAATTTTTTGGCCTATAAAATTATTTGACGGGAACCCGAAACCCAAAAGAAAGATCAAATATGTCATTTCCTATTGCTTTTGGGCCATATTTTCACTATTTTGTGCAATTTTTGAAGTTTGGAAACATTTGGAACCATGGGGTCCAAAAAACCAATACGTCCGACGTGCAACGTATAACGTACGTACGGAATCGTGTTCAGAGTTCTGGTAGTCAAACCGTTGGTCCAATTTTGATGAAATTGGGCAAAAAACCAGACCCATATTTTTCCTTTTCTCGATATCGCCCCTAGGGTCCCAAACAGATTTTTGGGGCCAAATCTCTAAAATCCAAAGCACATAACTAATTTTGATGAAATTTAAAATCTGTAATTAGGTATGTAATCATTTTATCTAAAACTAGCATCCCCTGATTGTGGCTTCGCCCGCTCATATTTTAAATGATGTATCATGCTATCTCTCTCCCGCTCCAATGTATTTCTTATGGGAATTGTTTACTTTTCGCGATTTCTACTCTTATAATTAAAAGTTTGCAAAATCCTTTCTTAGTGCACACTTACATGGTTCAACGAAAGTTCCTGCCAAATTTCAAGTCTGTAGCATTAATAGTTTTGGCTCTACGTTGATCAGTCACTCAGGACATTGCCTTTTATATATAAAGATAAATGAGCTCACGGGGGCGTGATATCTACTACATATTTGACTATTTGTTCATCTTGTTATTGTTTTAGTGATACTTACTACATATTTGACTATTTGTTCATCTTGTTATTGTTTTAGTGATATCTACTACATATTTGACTATTTGTTCATCTCGTTATTGTTTTAGTGATACCTACTACATATTTGATTATTTGTTCACCTTGTTACTGTTTTAGTGATATCTACTACATATTTGACTAGTTGTTCATCATGTTATTGTTTTAGTGATACCTACTATATATTTGACTATTTGTTCAGCTTGTTATTGTTTTAGTGATACCTACTACATATTTGATTATTTGTTCATCTTGTTATTGTTTTAGTTATGCCCACTATATATTTTACTATTTGTTCATCTTATTACTGTTTTAGTGATATCTAGTAAATATTTGACTATTTGTTCAACTTGTTACTGTTTTAGTGATATCTACTACATATTTGAATATTTGTTCATCATGTTATTGTTTTAGTGATATCTACTACATATTTGACTATTTGTTCAACTTGTTACTGTTTTAGTGATATCTACTACTTATTTGAATATTTGTTCATCATGTTATTGTTTTAGTGATATCTACTACATATTTGACTATTTGTTCATCATGTTATTGTTTTAGTGATACCTACTATATATTTGACTATTTGTTCAGCTTGTTATTGTTTTAGTGATATCTACTACATATTTGATTATTTGTTCATATTGTTATTGTTTCAGTGATACCTACTACATATTTGACTATTTGTTCATCTTGTTATTGTTTTAGTGATACCTACTACATATTTGATTATTTGTTCATGTTGTTATTGTTTTAGTGATACCTACTACATATTTGACTATTTGTTCATCTTGTTATTGTTTTAGTGATACCTACTACATAGTTGACTATTTGTTCATCTTGTTATTGTTTTAGTAATACCTATTACATATTTGACTATTTGTTCATCTTGTTATTGTTTTAGTGATGCCCACTACATATTTGACTATTTGTTCATTTTGTTATTGTTTTAGTGATACCTACTATATATTTTACTATTTGTTCATCTTGTTATTGTTTTAGTAATACCCACTACATATTTGACTATTTGTTCATCTTGTTATTGTTTTAGTGATACGTACTATATATTTGACTATTTGTTCATCTTGTTATTGTTTTAGTAATACCCACTACATATTTGACTATTTGTTAATCTTGTTATTGTTTTAGTGATACCTACTACATATTTGATTATTTATTCATCTTGTTATTGTTTTAGTGATACCTACTACATATTTGACTATTTGTTCATCTTGTTATTGTTTTAGTGATACCTACTACATAGTTGACTATTTGTTCATCTTGTTATTGTTTTAGT
>CM022881.1:12651038-12668571 GCA_012654025.1 Pachypsylla venusta | reverse complement strand
AAAAAAAAAAAAAAAAAAAAAAAAAAAAAAAAAAAAAAAAAAAAAAAAAAAAAAAAATATATATATATATATAAAGAAAGTAATATGTTCACTGTGTTCATCTTATTGCCCCCAAAACCGGTCTTAAAACCATAACCAGTTTTGAACATCCTTTCATCCGATTGTCTTGAAATTTTTTCGAAGAAAACTGCATGAAAAATATATTTCGTTGAAGTTTTAGTACCTACTGGGAAAATTTCTTGGCCATAAAAAGAAAATCCCATGTTAATTTCTATGGTACAACTAGAAATTTAACACACTGTAAACGTAGAACACGACAAATCCTTCTGGGAAATTTTGTTCATAACACACGGACCAATTGCAGAAACTCGAGATTTTGGCTCCGGGGACCTTAAAACTTGTTTTGGCATTGAAAACTCGACATCGAAAATTTCTGCCCATTATTATACTTTCTTCTTCTTTTTATAGATGAAGAAAGTCGGTGATATTCACACCCAGGCCCGACGAAAGGGGGGAATCCCCCCAGGCCCGGGATTTCCTAAGAGCCCCGGTGAGAAAATTATCATAATGAATTTTTTCATGTTTTTTTTCTTAATAATAAATAAATCAACTTAAAAGTTTTGAATATTTTTCAAACACAGAAAATCAGAAGTTTGTCGATAGTGGGCTAATAAGAGACAATGGCTATTGCAGGACACTGATTGTAAAATATACTGCGACCTAAATTGCCTACTTTTACTTTTATTACTGCCCATACGATGATTTTAGATAAAAGAATTATAGAGGGGCCCGTAAATCCCCCCCCCCCGGCCCGGATTTTCTGTGTACGGCCTGTTCACACCTGATTTTTAATTATAGATACAATGTGTACATATTTGATTTAAGTAGAAATAAATCAAAATCGTTTTTGGTATTGAGGGAACGATTCTTTTGGTAGATGTACTTCAAACTGACATGGTTTTTTCAAGGGACAGGACTAAATGGCAAGGCTAATGTATTTATCTCCTCACTTTTGCAGACTGTTCGAGAAGCATTGTTCCATTGTAAAGATAAAAGTTTTGTTTCGTTACATCCTTTTTCAATATTTACATCTCAAAAAGAGCTCCTTCAAATCTCAGATTTGGATATTATAGATCCACCACCTGGTGTCAAAGTGGGAAGACATTTCATCAGCTCTAAACATCAAATACTGATATACATGTAAGTGTATCTTTTACGGGGCTTCCCAATATTTTACACTGTGTGCCCCCTTTTTTTTTATCCTATAAAAAGGAAATTATTGAAATGGGCTGAAATGTTCGATATCCCGTATCCAATGCCAAAACACGTATAGAGATACCCGGAGCCCAAATATCGAGTTTCCATTGGTTTGTGTGTGTGTCTGTTTGTCCTTCTGTGAACAAGTTATTTCAAGAGCGGTCAAGTTTATACCAAGAACAAACCACGGAAATCGAATCTATTCTTGGCGGATTTTAGCCCCTTTTTACCGACTTATATAATACCACACAAAAGACGTCTCCGTGGCAGAGTGCGCATCACACTCGGCTTGCACCAAGGAGGTTCCGGGTTCAATTCCTGAACAGGTCCAAAATTTGATAAAGGTTTTTCAAATCTTCTACTTGGTCTGGTAGTGTTTGCGGGTAACTCAGCCTCCTGAGGACAATTGAGTAGCTATGGTAATAGTGACAAGGGTAGCATTATAAGGAAATCGTTAAAATATAGATTGGGCTTAGTGATATTGGAGTGATTGTTGAGAAATACCTTGTAATGCTATGAGATGCCCACTAAAATTATGACATTATAACACAAAGAAATATACATTTTTTTTTACAATACCGCACAAAAAAGAACGGTAAGAGCTAGATCTAGAAATTTGGTACCTATTCATATAAGTTTTATGCCCAAAGATAGTCTTGGTTGCAATCTACCCTTGGGAGTTTTTAGCGTTTTTATTTATGGAATGCAAAATGACACTTTAGATTAAAATCGGATATGCTCTTGACAGTTTTTTGCCGCATTTCATCGGTTTTCACGAATCTGGAATAAGAACATGGTAAGATCTACAGATTAAAATTTGGTGCCTATTCATATGCGCCACGGAACTTTTGGTTGAAGGCTAATCTTTTGGTTTTTATGAAACCTACCAAAACTCAGTTTTTGGTAGGTTTCACGGATACTGCAAGGTAGGAGAACGGCAGTTGTCAGAGACTTGAAATTTGGTATGTTAAGGATTTCAGAATCGATTCAGGGGGTCAAAATAAGACTTTTTTTCTCTCCCTAAGCAAATACCCGAAAATGCCTCCTTTGGAGTTATACAGGATGAGCCATTTTAAATAATAAGGTCGATTTTTCTCAAAAACGGTTCATTATACAAAAAATTGCTCCAAACTAAATATTAATTGATTTTTAAAGATAATATTACGGTGACCTTGAAATTTTTCTCGAAGGTCGCGTTCAAGGTTATTTTAAGATGAACTTTGTTTTTTATAAAATTTACATTTTTGATTATGGTGTAGAATTTTGTATCAAAAAAGAAAAATTTTTTGCCTATTTTTTTCGATTTGACTTACAGTTATCGAGATAATTTTTTACCTTGACGTGCTTTGAGCAAGAGTTATCTAACACATTATATGATACTATTGGCACGCCCATTTTGAAATATTTTGGCATAAATGTGGTAATTTTAAAACGTCACATGTTTATGCAAAAATATTTGCAAATAGGTGTGCCGTAATGCTACATATTAGATATCTCTTACTAAGAGCACTTCAAGGACTAAACTATCTCGAAAACTTTACGTCAAATCGAAAGACAAAAAAAAAANAAAGAAAAAAAATATATATATATAAAAAAAAGATTCATGTTTTTAAATAATGGTAGACACGGGTTGATATGAGATATCCGAAAGAAGTTCTACGGCCTTTTGCTGGACCTAAGATGTTATGCGTTCCAGACCTTTCATCAAATCGGATAAATCGTTTTAGAATTATGCTGGTACAAACGGACAAAACTAACCTTACTTCGATCGGTCGAAACTACCTTTCTCCATTTGTCAACAACAAAATATATTCTGACAATTAGGGCCACCGAGAAGGGGGGGGGTGACGGAGGTAGTCCCCCGGGCTTTTAGAGGGCCCTTATTTTTTTTCATTTTAGTAAATTCCTGGGCCCGGATTTTTTCTCGGCAGCCCTGCTGATTTTACTAGCGAAAAATCACAGTGCTATCAAATTTGTAAGGCCATTACAAGGACTTCTGAGAAATTCTATATTTCTTACATTTGCAGGTCTCTATTGGAAACAACAAAACCTTTTCTAGTCAATTGTGTACGAATGCCTGCACTTCAAACATTATTTTTATTTTCAAATGCAATTCATTCCAATTCAGATTTCTCAAAGGTCATATTTGACTCTTGGATTGAAATTTTTATTCCTCTACAAGAAGCGGCAGAAAAATTTGCCATCAAATGTATACGAATCCGTCAAGATTGGGACAAATTTGTTCAATGGCAACTTAAAAAAGGTTAGTACCTACTGGTACTGTGAACTGTTTATCTCTTTATAGCAGTGTCACCCATGTTAGTATTTACTAGTAGTTCTGTGAACTGTATACCTCTCTTTAACAATGTCACCCATGCTAGTAAAGATATAGCTTATTTTAAGCTAACGGCGGTTTTTACCTACCCGCTTTACTTGTATAGCTTTATCCTACTTGGTTAAAATAGCCAGCATGGCCCTGCCTGGCCCTAAAACAAATAAGCAAATTCTATGAACAAAAGTCCATATCAGGTGTTATCTAAATCTGGCCAAGGCGTTTGAGAGTTATGGTGGAGCGAACACCTAAACAGACGTTTGAAGAAAAATCGAAATTATGGATAACTAGCAGGATACGCCCGCTTCGCTTGGCGCCTTAGAGGCATGGCCGTTTATAGTTTCAACCCCAAAAGTAGCCTATGTCCTTTCCTAAAGTTTAGTCTATCTCCATACCAAATTTCATCAAAATCGGTTCAGTAGTTTAAGCGTGAAAGCGTAACATACATACAGACAGACAGATAGACAGACAGACAGAGTTACTTTCGCATTTATAATATTAGTATGGATTATTTAAAAGAATCGTTTAAAACTAAATATAAATTTAAAACATTAAAATTTAAATATTTTTTTAAGAAAGACAATGTCGATTAGTTTGAAAATTTAAATTGAAATGATTAAAATTTGGAGAGCTTTCAATAGCATTGATGGTAACGATATTAATTTAATCTTGTACATTTTTTCCTTGTCAGCAATGAATATATATATCGGCCTGAAGATGATACTCTGAGTACCATCGAAAGCTTGCCACCTTTATATTTAATCCGGGTCGATATTGTCTAAATATTTAAATTATTTTTTATTTTACGATTTTTTTTTTTTTTTTTAAAGAATATTTATAACAATGAATATGTTAATACACATCCCAATTTTATTTTTTAGCCAAAATCAAAAAAAAAAAAAAAAAAAACTCTGACAATGTGACACTCGGGTTTATTTTTAAAACTACCCTCCACCCCCATCCTTTTGTCCGCCGCCCCCGTGCCCTGAACACCTACAAACCAAATTTCATCCAAATCGGTTAACGCTAAGTGCCAAAATCCTAGTTCGCGGCGGCTGGTGGACAAACGGATTTTTTTTTCTACGAACGGTGAAACATAAAATATCGAATTTTGAGGAAAGGTATTTTGTTCTCGTGATGATTCCAGAGGTTCATTATTGAGAAAAATAATAATACAACTATCTTGCTCCATATTTACTTTCCTTATCTTATAAAAAGAAAAGTATTGCAATGGGCCGCAATTTTCGATGTCGAGTTTTCAATGTCAAAACATTTGGGGTCCCAAGAGCCCAAATGTCTGTCTGTCTGTAAACATGATATCTCAAGAACGGTAAATGCTAGAGCTTCAACTGTTTGGCGTTTCATGCCTAAAAAGAGAACGGTAAGTGCTAGAATTTAAAATTTGGTGCCTATTTATTTATATCAATTATATGCATGAAATGCAAAATGACACATTTGGTTGAAATCAAATCTACTCCTGGTGGTTTTTAGCGGTTCTTGACTAAAAAGAGAACGGTAAGAGTTAGAGACTTAATTTTTTTTTACTATCTCAATTTTTTATAGATAAGGAATGTCGTGTGATGTTCACGATTTTTTTCTTTTCTTTCAGAAAATAGCTCGGATCTCCGATGTTTAGAATTATCTCTTACAAAGGACATTGTCGCCCTCATGACTTTTAACATCTGTTATAGTATAAAACGACTTTTAGCGGCGGATCTGAAAACTGTTTACAACAAACTTGACTTTCATTCGGAGAATGAATTAGGTTGGAACCCATTCCAACCGGAATATGAAATTAAAGCAAATCAATTATTAGGTGGACTTCAAGTGACGCCATATTTGGTTTATAATTGGTAAGTTTTATTACCGGCAAAACGTGATTGGATATTTTTTTATCTTTTAAAGAGTTGTTGTTAACGATTCTTTTCCAGACTAAAGATGCCACAGTCCCAAAAGAATCTTTAAAGAATATTATAGTTTGTTGAGAAAAAATAAATGGTACGGAAAACCGTACTAAACTTTATCTTACTTTATTCTAGGAATTCGGCTGTTGTCGCAGCTCTCTAGCGAAAATATTATTTCAATAAGATATGATTTATATCTGTTTTAAATTTCATCATAATTGGACTGATATTGTCAGTTTTAGGAAGTGCCCCGAATTTGAGGTTTTAAATTTCATCAAAATTGGACTGATAGTTTCAATTGTTGAAAGATGCCCGAAATTTGAGGTTTGGTGCTCTAAAGGCCCCCCCCCCGATGAAGATAGTCCCACGAGATTCAAAATTCGTTGGTGATATGTTACAAAAAACGTCTATTTCAAGGAGGATTCACACTAATCAGATCAGTTACAGTGCCGTGACATTGATTCAACCCCACCGTGATGCACTGTCACTGTCACGTGCCGGTCTAGTGTGAACATGTTCATTCAACTGCCTGGAAGAGCATTTTACCTTGTAATGCTATGATGCGGACAAAAATTTTGACATAATAACCTGAGAAATATACATTTACACATGAAGGTAAATAATAACAGTATGTAAGTGTTCTTCGTCAGACCAATTTATACTCTTCACAATTATGAGAGATTCTTTCTTTTGGGGACCCAAATCTTACACCCAACAAAATCACATCAAGTAAGTTGTTATACTGTATAGGAATAAAATCGAGAGATACTTACTTTGCTGATTATTTACTTATATTAATTAGTAGGCAACATGGAAAATTCAATGCTGGATTATTCCAAACACTTGTTCAGCCTAATTAGCTAAAAAAAGGGAAATAAACAGAGCTTTTAACACGCGAGGCGATAGAAACGTGGCTCTTGACTAAGTTACTGATTAGGAGAGTGAGATAAACTTATTTTGAAAAAAAAAATTGCCAATGTGACACATGGGTTTGAGCAATCATTAGAAGTAAATAATTTTTTATGTATATTGTAATTTCACGTTTTTCCTTATTTTAGGAATGTAGAAAAACAAAATGAACCTGCCATAGATATGTACATTCAGGGTGTCTCAAAAAGGATCGGAGCTTAATATCTTGAGGACGGATTTGAATTTCGAAAAACGCTGAAACACGTATTTCTTTATTTTAGAGGGAAACTTTTTTCTAGGTTTCAAAATGCTCGATCTCTGCAGTCAAAGTGGACGGGACAACCATCTTTTTTTACTAAATTACTTATTTGGGATTATGAAATCTTATTTCTAGGCATTTTTACCTACCATTTCGGTGCGGCCGCAAAGGGTCCATGTCACATGTTCCACCCTGTAATTCGTGAACGGTTGATCCTAGAGAGCTCTGGTTTTCTGTAATGAATTAGTATTAACGAGACTTTTAAAACAAGGTGTCACTTGATATATCTTCTCATTTAAGATTTTGAAGCCAGTCGGTGCCCAGCCTAAACGGCTGGCCGAGGCCAAAATTTTTTTAGTCTAAAATTAATCCCCCGAAAATCTAAGGGATACTTTTTAGGCAGGAAGGCTGCCAAATCTAATTCAAATAATATTTTATCTAGGGAGCTGCGACAACAGCCGAAGGTTGTGTCAAAGGTAATTCAAATATTTTTTTCACTGTAGACCTGCGATAACAGCCGAAGGCTGCTAAATCTAATGCATATAATATTTTCACTAGGGAGCTGTGACAACAACCGAAGGTTGTCAAAGGTAATTCAAATACTTTTTTTCTTCGCATTAGAACTGCGACAACAGCTGAAGGCTGACAGTTCTAATTCATATAATAATTTTACTAGAGAGCTATGGCAACATCCGAAGGCTGCCAAATCTAATTCAAATAATATTTTCTCTAGGGAGCTGCGACAACAGCCGAAGCTTGTCGAATGTAATTCAAATATGTTTTTCCAGCTTTAAATCTGCGACAACCGACGAAGGCTGCCAAATCCATTTTCAAAAATATTTTCACAGAATAGCTCTGATGAGAGCCGAAGGCTACCACTGCTAATGGATATAATATTTTCATCAAATACCTGCGATATCATTCGGAGCCTGCCTAATTCCTTGTATAAAGGAAGATAAAGTTTAGTACGGGTTTCTGTACCCTTTATTTTCTTTATTTCTTTTTAGTCTGAATGACGGTGGAAGTCTTGTGCCATTTCATTGCAAAGGTTGTAATCAGGACTATGAAATGTCCACACTTGAAAAGTTACAGCATCATCATCATTGTGTTTCCTCTCAGGGTAAGTGGAGAAGGAAATCTTATTTTAAATTATCCAGAGCGTTAGAAAAGTGGAAACCATCAAATATCTTATTAAAATAAAATTAGCTGAAATTCAAACATAAATTATTTTAGGGGTTGCAGAGAAGCAGTCTTTTCAGGAGGCCGCACAAAGGTTAGTCAAATAGAACCCCCTCTTTTAGGGTAATTATAAAAATTTTAGAGTAATTATAACACTAATCTTTTATGGAAATCACAGCTTTCTATCTTTTTTTTACACTACTTTCGGTGGACGATCGCATTTTTTAATTTGATTTTGGGATACTTAGTAGGTACTGTTGTTAGCCCGTTTTTTTCTTGCCGATTCAAATTTCAATGACAAAACAGAAATTAATTTTTGGATCGGGTGTGTGTTTTTTTTTTGCTGTCCAGTAAAAAAAGTGGTTGGTAATAAAAAGTCTCAGTGTTTGGGATTATCAATCTATTATTGTATCTTACTAAACTATTTCTTTTCTTGCCTCCATAGGACAATCTGAAGACACTCCCGAGGAATCTGCGCTATCATCCACGAGTGGTGTTGGGACATACCATTGTGAAGTTTGCAATCAATATTTTAGTTTGTCGCCCATCAATATTTTGAAACATAAAAAATCTCATGCAGTTTGAGTAAGTAGAGATGCTGTCTAACAATGACACAGTCTACCAATGTGACACATATGTTTATTATTTTAAGTACTCCATTTGCCGTGCGTACGGTGAATGGACTACGATATAGGGTTCCATACTGAAATTTTCGTATGAAATCTTATTTACAGCGTGTCCCAGAATGATCGGTCACCCCCCCCCTTTAACTTTTGAACGGCTTGGAACATCATTATCAAGTTCATTCTATGACTTTTGAATGGTATTTTCTACGAAATGGTGCCAATAAATATACACTGATGTTTTGCATCGACGCAGCCTCAGATCTGTGGTATCTCAGTTGTTACAAATTAATCATATAGAGCCTCATAAGCTATAACCCTTGCTGAGGTTAACTTTTTACAGACCATGGCTATTTAATCTACATAGTAAAAAACTGTGCATCCATTTTTACAACTAAATCAAACGTTGCTTAACCTCAGTGATCGTACGAATAATTGCCAATGTGTATCGTTGTGAATCTTTGGCTTAATTTATTTTAATATTTTAATTTCCATCGGTGAAAGATTTTATTGCTTTTATATGTACCTATATTAACTGTTCAAAATTAATGCACGGGGTAAACTTTTTTCTTTTGAAAATAAAACGGCTCTAATTAATTCTACGCACCAGGACGATCTGAAACGCATATCATCACAGTTCCAGTCAAGGGCCATCAAACTTTCGGTAACCTCATATCAATCTGTTTCTACCATTTTAATTAATCATGCATCTATAAATGGTAAGAACGGTTGATTTCGTGAGAAAAACCGGTACTACAACAACAGCATGTGGATAATAAAATTATTAGACAATCAATAGCCCTCTACCCAGGTCCATGTGGATAATAAAATAAACAATAGCTCTTATTAGACAATCAATAGCCCCCCACCCAGGTCTCATGTGGATAATAAAATAAACAATTGATCTTATTAGACAATCAATAGTCCTTCACCCATGTCTCATGTGGATAATAAAATAAACAATTGGTCTTATTAGACAATCAATAGCCCCCCCACCCAGGTCCCATGTGGATAATAAAATAAACAATTGATCTTATTAGACAATTAATAGACTCAACATCAATTTTATTTACCAAACTTTCGATAAGAAAATTGGGTTTTAGCAACAACAATAATATATAAAATATAGGGTACCAAACCATAGAAATATTACTTAAAAAATTCATCATTGACATCTATCTTCTGATACTCCTAGCTCATGTCCGTAACCTCGTATCATCTATCTTCTGATACTCCTAGCTCATGCCCGCAACCTCGTATCATCTAACTTCTGATACTCCTCGCTCATGTCCGTAACCTCGTATCATCTATTTTCTGATACTCCTCGCTCATGTCCGTAACCTCGTATCATCTATCTTCTGATACTCCTAGCTCATGTCCACAACCTCGTATCATCTAACTTCTGATACTCCTAGCTCATGTCCGCAACCTCGTATCATCTATCTTCTGATACTCCTAGTTCATGTCCGCAACCTCGTATCATCTATCTTCTGATACTCCTAGCTCATGTCCGCAACCTCGTATCATCTAACTTCTGATACTCCTAGCTTATGTCCGCAAACTCGTATGCGTTTTTTCCTGTGGCTGCAAAATTCATTTCAGCAAAAATAATTCTTTCATGACAAATATCAGGAATTTTACGTTAGGGTGGATTTTATATTTTTTATGTGTGGCTTGCAATAAGATATGGCAGAACAGTATGCAGTGTATGCAGTTGTCTCCGAGGACCTTTATAGCTTGATCCCACCAGCCCAGAACGTCTTTACCGTGACTTTTTTTCGTGTTGCACNCATGACAAATATCAGGAATTTTACAAACGTTAGGGTGGATTTTATATTTTTTATGTGTGGCTTGCAATAAGATATGGCAGAACAGTATGCAGTGTATGCAGTTGTCTCCGAGGACCTTTATAGCTTGATCCCACCAGCCCAGAACGTCTTTACCGTGACTTTTTTTCGTGTTGCACATATATATAAATTGAAGTGTTCAGATTGCATTCGTTTTTCTGTTAAAGGAAAGAAAAAAAAAACGTCATGTTTTATTTTGTCAAAGTCACTGGAATACATGACAACGAAAAAAAAACGTTCTAAAATTCAGTGGTATGAAGATCTTTACATTTCAGACTTCGGTACGCTTTGGGTTACATGTTGTAAGGAAAATACCTATTTTTTAAAAATACATCTATTGCTAATTCGAGACCGGGGTTTACCCACCATTCGCTGGAAAGTTGCAAACCAGCTACCCACATTGACCTCACCCAGCCTGAGTTGGGCCGGAAAAATAGCCAGTATCACGAGGGCGCGAACCCACGTCTACACCCACATAGTACAATCTCGCTGGACGTTACTTAAGTTCTGTGATCCAACGGGAACTGGTTTGTGGGAACACAACTGTACTTTTTTTCGACAATGGAGATACAACGTCAGAGGTAAAAAACTCTGCCAATGTGACACATTGTTTTATTATTTTTCTGGCAAAAAATAATAAATATTTTTTGCCCTCCCCCCCAAAAAATTGAGGGTGTTTCTCGTGACGATTCCAAATCTGGGACGTAATTAAACCCTAAATTTGATATACCTACTAAATTTGAAGTCTCTGGCTCTTACTATACCCTTTTTAGACAGGATTAATGAAATCCGCTTTAGAGCGGTATATTTGATTGAACCCGAAAGTTTCGGAGCTAACTGAGACCCCAGACATGACATTCATTCAAAATTTTAAATCTCTAGCTCTTACCATTCTCCTTTTAGATAGCAATACTGAAAACCGCTAAAAAGCGGCAAAAATCGCCAAGGGTGTATTCGATTGCACCCAAAAGTTTCGGGGCACAATTAGATCCCAGATGGGACCTATATACCAAATTTATTCAAATTGGTCAACGCTAAGTGGCAGAAGTGTCCATCACGGTGGACGGCGGACAAACGGATTTTTTTTCAATTCGATTTTTGGATTCTACGTACCTTGAAACGTATAATATCAAATTTTGGGGGGGTATTTTTTTTTTACGTGACGATTCCAAAGGTTCATTATTGAAAATAATAAACCAAAAACGTGAAGTAAGAACGAGGTGTTAGAGATGGTTATTCATCCCGAAATTGAAGGATAAAGAGAGAATAGTAGTATAAACTATAGACGAAACATAAACCTATCCAAAAAAATGTCCAAAATTTCTGCACGATTACAATACTTTATCTCGTATAGGAAGAGAAAGTAAAAAATAATTATAGACTCTAGGCTGAGGATGGCAAAATTATCATTTACATAAAAAATGGACACTGAACGTGATCTTCAATCAAGAAGAGGTCAGGGCTGGAGGACATAGAATTCTCCTCAAAGGGCTTAATGGTATTACTTAAAATATTTATTTTAAACAGTTAGGGTATAGTGGCCACATCTTCTTTCAAGATTCCTGTCCAGATTTATATCATGTGTAATATAGAAATTGAATTTCTAATAGAAAAGGTTTTTGATGAAGCTATTGATATATACAGGGTGTTTGGCTATACAATGGACCCCCCAATTTGGCGGGTAGCTGAGATCAAATGGAACATATTTTACGAAATTCGTTAGTGGGTAAGACGAAGCATAGCCGAGTTACAGGGTGGATAAGATCATTTTTGGACAACCCTCTACGTCGCTTGGTGGGTTCTGTCTGTTCGGCACTAAATCTTAGTTTTTGATGGTGGTGACTTTAAATATGGCGTCAAAATATTAAAAAACAAAATGGGGAAAAACCTGAAAAGTGATCATTTTTTTGTTTGTTTTCAAATGTGATTCGACATGTGAAAAGTGATATTTTTTAAGACTATCTGTATAAAAAGTTTCTGGAAATGCGAGCACAACTTTTTCCCATATTAATAGCCAACAACGATAATATTCCAGATATTATCGTCAATAACATAAACTTTAAGTCTTTGCCATAAATATCAAAATCACAATTCAAAATAAAAAGCCTGAACCTTCCAAAGTTTAGAAAATACTCAATTTATGGCCACGACTTTAGGCTTCGCCAAAATTTAATTAAATACAGTTTCAAATAAATCTATTAGTATTTTATTGATGCAACGCCCAATTAACGCCTGCCTTCAATTGGATGTTTGTGTAGTGGCAGGGTTGTTGGTGTAAACCAGGACTTCCCACCGAAAATAATCCAAAGGTGTTAAATTGCAGGTATGCAGCGACGAATTCATTTAATCAGAACGAGAGATGATACAACCAAGGAAAAACTTTATAAATTTATTTTCTGTGAAACGAAATGGCGACCATTTCAAATTTTACGTTCTAGCACCGTTTGGTATGTTGTGTCCTAACACATTGAGTTGATTTTAACAGGATCCATTGGAACACCATTTTATGAGAGGATGTGTCTACTACACTTGTTTTACTGTATTTTGTAAAATAAAATTAACATCAATAAAAATAAATAGTTAATCTACTGGGTGAATCAAAATTTACAATCAGTCATACTAAAGAAAGACATAAGTCAATCAATCTGTTTTGGTTCTGCAGCTATGGAAGTGACCCTTTTTTACAACCTCAAATTTACACTCATATTTGGTGACTGTGGCACTATTTTCAGACTAAATTGTGCCACAGTCCCCAAAAGATTACTCCTCAATATTATATTATGTTCTAGGTTCTGCATTTCGAACAATAGTTCAAATCGTTTGATTGATCCTAGTTCTACTTTTTCTAAAGATATGCTTCAATGGATAAGGGGACTTAAAAAGAATACTTCCAAGGCATGCAAGTTCATGTCGGTCGTAAAAGGCGACTAAGGGCATTGTTGGAAACGATATCTTTTCCATTACTCATGCAGAAAGCAGGGAGAAGCTACTGCATTGTCCCTAAGGACTCTTTAGTATGAAGAACTCATGGCTGCTAACCTATGATGATGCTTCAATGCCAGATTTTTTTCGAAGCAAAAGGTAGGTGATCGATCGATCGATCTGTGGTCGGAAAAAATCCCGAGGGAACTTTGTGCGTAGGACCAGTCACATCTGAAATGTAATGCTGCCATTACTCTTTTACTACGGTTATCACATCATTACAAGGATCTACACAGATGGTAGCATACAAATAAGTTTCCAACATTAGGCTGACACCAAGGCGCTCAGGGCAGAATGTGAGTGTTGACAGTACGAGGTACACTTCTACACCAAACATTGCAAAGATTTATAGAAATAAACTAATATTAAATTTACGAGGATAACGTTACAGGCATTCAATATCCTATTGACTCATTGGTTTACGTAAAAAAAAGTTTTACTAACAACGGTCGAATGCATTTCCATGCCTGGCCTCCCGAGGACATTTGAGTGGTTGATCATTAATGGAAAACTGCATCAGCAGGAGCTATACCTTAGTAGTACAAATAGGGTACTTCCACAACTGCTCCAAAAATAAAATGAAAAATAATATGTAAAAAAAAATAATAATAACGGACAAAGTGTTTTCCTTGAATCCACATGTTTCATCGAATTATATTAAACTAGAGCATGTCTCAAAATGTCCGGTGACTGTAACTTTTGAATGACTTGGAATTATTGAATTCTGATTGATTCTAAGGATAGAGAAGGGGCCATGGCCATGCCATTGATGATAGTAATATCTAGGTTCGACCCCTGGAAATGGCCTTCTTTTGACAGAAGTTTCTGTTTCTTAAGAATTTTAAATGGAATGGTAGCAATTTTATGTTTAACTTTCCTTATTCTATAAGAAGGAAAGTATTGTAATGGGCTGAAATTTTGGATGTCGAGTTTTCAATGCCAAAACAAGTTTCGGGATCCTCATAGCCCAATCTCGAGTTTCAACCATTGGTCCGTGTGTGTGTGTCTGTTAACAAGATATCTCAAGAACGGTAAGTGCTAGAACACTTTATATGTACGTCAAGTTTACGTTAGGATCGAACCACGAAGCTTTTGGCTGAAATGGAAATTAATATTGGCGTATTTTTGCCGCTTTTTAGCGGTTTTAATTAAATTTGGTGCCTATTTATATCAATTTCAATACTTGTTTTGGTATTGAAGATTTGACGTCGAAAATTTCAGGCCATTAGGTATTATATTTTTTTCTTTTTTTTTCTAGATAAGGAAAGTCGTGTGATGTTCACACCAGATTTTTAAATATAAAATTTGAAATAAGCAAAAACTGCCTTTTCATTTTTTCAACAAAATAATCGGGAGCCAAGACATGAGGGTCCAAAGTTAATTTTTTTACACCCTGTATAACAATGAAACATGTAGTGTTATTAAAGAATACATTTTTTCCTGTTACACCCTGTAGGTAAGTACAAAAATCAACATTAATTTCATCTAGAACTATTATTTACACTTATTTGACATTTTTTTTACACTTATTTGACATGCCCTGTTGCGGGGCGCCGTCAGTTTCGTAAGTACGGCCAAACAGGTCTGCTTAGAAGTGGGGCTTAGACTACGACATCATTCTTTTTTAATTTGAAAAACTTTATCAACTACTAGCTGAGTACCCGAACTTCGTTTCGGGAAGATGAGAGAAATATGATAATAAATCTGACTCCCACATTAATAATCATATCACCGAGGTGCAACCTTTTAAACGCGATCAGAGCATACACATAGATTACATATTACCTACACGTTTGTTANCAGACATTCACTTTTATATATATAGATAAAAAGACACGCACGCTTTTGTCTGTTCTGACATTGTCAAGTGAACTGAGGCTATTTTTTTTTTTGCTTTTGTTTATCTTTTTGTACCACGGTGACTCTCGAACGCCCTCTACGATTTTGATGAAACTTGGTACAGGATTTCATTATGAAGACCACTCGAGACCATATGGTGTCCATTTAAGGAAGTGAGGTCTACAGTTTCATATCTTTTGACCTAAATGCTGATACTTGTTAATTCACTGGTAGATATTGAAATTGTTCCGCATGCCCAAGTTGTCCCATTTGCCAGTACTTAAATAAATAATAATAACAAATAAACAATTAGGTAAATATATAACTAAACAAAATAATAATAATCATTGAAATAAATAATTAAAGAAACAAATCTAAATAAAAAAAACAATTTACCTAAATAAATCAAATAATAATAATAAACATTTAAATAAATAGTTAAAATAAAAAGGTAATAAACATTTAAATGTGTAGATACCCATATAATTAGGCAAATAAAAAAATGGTAGGTATTCAAGAAAAGAATTAAAAAACAAAAACAAATCATAAACATTTAAATAAATAATTAATAAACATTTAAATAAATAGTTAAAATAAAAAGGTAATAAACATTTAAATGTGTAGATACCTATATAAATAGGCAAATAAAAAATGGTAGGTATTCATAAAAATATTAAAAAAACAAAATCAAATGATAAACATTTAAATAAATAATTAATAAACATTTAAATAAACAATCTATTAAGGAACTGTGATATGTTCCTGCATAGAAGTTGGGAAGTGATAGATGTCTTGTTTCTTCCAAGGGTCTTCCCTCTGAAGCCTGCTCTAGTTATATTACATGATTGTGTAATCAAAACAAAGAATTCTGATTCATTCAATATACTGCTCATTCAGCGCATTATGTTCTACGCTGACGCAAATTATAAGTTCCAGCATAGATGTTAGGAAGTAATTGATGTTGTGTGTGGGCCACATGACTTAGAATCAGTAGAAAAAATGGCAGGATAGGTTTCATCGCACCACTACTGCTGTTTTCATGTTGCATCGCAGCAGGATGATCTCCTGGAATGAGACAAATAGATTCAAAGTTTTTTTGTCGGCTTGTAGAGTCAGACCCATTGTAAGGGGGCCTACTTGCGGACAGTCATATACCTACTTTCTTATCTGCTTTGTGGTAACACCTGGATATAGTTTGTAAACGATTTTGTTTGTTTGTCGTTTTTGTGTTAACACCCTGATATAGTTTGTAAACGATTACTTTTTGAAATCGGCCCATACAGTTAAAGTGGACTGTTCCTATATTGAAATTTCTTCTGTCGTTGACTGAGAAAATCGTCTCAACGAATGGAAACGTTCAATGACCCAGTGACATATGTAATTAAATTGAGATGTTCTTATTGTACGTTTTTAGAAGACTGATGAATTATAAACTTTTTTTTTCACGTGGGAACAAGACTTTTTTTCTGTGGTGGACGGCTAAAAAAACGGAAAGTGTTACACCTGGTTTTGCTTAGCGCCAAATATGCGGTTCCACATAGACATTCCGCTAGTATAATATTAATCTGTTATGGAGACGTACAATTTCAAAGTTTGTACTTTGGTGTGAATATAGCTATTGATATTCAAGTAAATTGCTAGTGACTTTTAAGTGCTTTGAAACGGTGCCGCATTAGGGAGGAGAATACAACGTACTGTAATGTAGTCAGTAGAAATTATTTATTCAAAATCTCACACTCAGTGCTCCAAAACGGTTTTGCGTTAAGAAATAAGATGTACAAAAACTAGTTTCAAATGCTAAGACGCTGCATTTTTGGATGACGTCTATATTTACATAAACAGCCAATTTTTTTTTTTTTTTTTTTACTCCTTTTAATGTTAATGGAGAGAAATTTTAATGGATTGGTAAAAATATTTTTTATTTAAATAGAAGTCCTAACTAAATAAGAAATGGTATTCATTTGCCTTCTTTAAAAAAAAAATCGGGGACAGAGCTAGAGTGGTCATTCATTCTACAGGGTGTTTAAAAAAAACGTTCCACCCCTAAAAACTCGAGAATCGTTTGAAATTCCGGAAAACGCAAAAACACGGATTTCTTTATTTTTATGGGGGGACCTTTTATTAGGGGTCTTAATTTTTTGTGACACTATCACGGGCCGCCTTAGGGGGGGTCAACTTTGAAATCTTAAATAGAATTACCCATTTTGTGACACATTTTTGAAAATTATCTTAGTTCATTACAATAAATTTCAAATTTCTACGTTGAACAGGGCCGAAGTTATGGACTCTCAAAGTTAACTATTTTTAATATTTTTCTGTACCTTAATTTTAATGTTTGTATTGGAAATTGGATTGGACGTTAACAGGGGCGTACACAGGATTTTTTCCGGGGGGGGGGGGGG
>CM022881.1:12616991-12642384 GCA_012654025.1 Pachypsylla venusta | reverse complement strand
ATCTGGAATAGTGAACACGCCGTATACTGTCTCCATATAATATCTGGAATAGTGAACACGCCGTATACTGTCTCCATAATATCTGGAATAGTGAACACGCCGTATACTGTCTCCATATAATATCTGGAATAGTGAACACGCTGTATACTGTCTCCATATAATATCTGGAAAAGTGAACACTCCGCATACCGTCTTCGTTATATATGGAATGGGCTGGGGGCTTCTATTTGTTCATCCCGTATGTTTATTTAGCCCAAGTTTCTGTCTTTCTCCCACAGTCTTCATCAAATTAGAATAATTCTCGATTTTCTATTCAGACTGTGCGCTTGGTTGGGGGAATTTTTCTCTGCTTTCCACATCTTTCACTGTTTTATTATTAGATTACCTATCATTTTAGTTTTTATACTTACCTACTTTTCTTTACCTCTTTATCAGTGTCGTTGCGTTTCCATCAATGAGGGGGATCCGTGTATATAGGTACTCCTCCGATACTTTCCGATTTGATTTTCAGAATTTTGAGCAGCTGTAAGTATGTGCATCTTGTTAACTTCGCGACATTTATTTAAACGTCTATCTGTTTCTTCTTTGTAACACAAATCCCGCACGGCCTGTTCGATTTTGATGAACGGGTATGGTCAATTATTATCATAATAATTCATTTTAATTGAGTGAAGTCTACATTTAAAAGAACTAATAGTTTAGTCTTATAAGAAGTGTGCTATCTCAATTCGTAGGTAGGTATTATATATTTGCAAATTTTGGCGAATAGTAACATTCATTAGCCATCAGCCAGTTTTTGGTCCTAGTGGTAGTCATTTTAAATGAGTGAGGTCTATAGTTCACAGAACTACTACTATGTACCTACTTCCTACTTGGCATCCAGTTTTTCAGTGGCCCTAAGTTTTTGGCGCAGGAGGTGTCTTGCATATTTTAATTTGTACAATATTAAAACTCGAGTCTGCTGCCTATTTCAACAAACTTCTCACCTTCTCTCTCTATTATTATTATAATTTACCTTCCTTTCTAGAACAATTCAAAATAATTTTGAATCCATGAGCCCCCGGGGTACTGTAGAGAATCATAAAATGCTACGTAAATACACAAAAAGATATACTTTTATCAAAGCGGTTAGACGAAGATGTGGTTGGATAGGAAGGAATTTTTGCCCGTCAAAACAGAGAGAAAATAGATCCCGCAAGTTAAAAAAGAAATAATCATAATTTTATTCTGATGTTAGGTATGCACAGAGTGGCGCGGCGTGCATGTGAAAAGGGTGGTGTTTGTACCGGCGCGACGCGGCGGCGGTGATGATCCTCACAAAATAATCTGTTCAATGGCTATGTACCTACTTCCTACTTGGCATCCAGTAGGAAGTAGGTACATAGGCCAAGGCAAAAAATAGTTGCGGTGTAAAACGATAAATGTATATGATTAACTAGCAGCTGTGTCCGCTTCTCCCTGGTTGAAATTTGTAGTATTTGACCGAAAAATTAGCTTTTATTTCAAAAGGATTTAAGATTTTTGAGTTCTGATAATTTATCTGAGGTCCAGAATTGTGCGCCTATTTGCTTGACGCCTTTGAATCATGGCCCTTCCCGTGGAAATATGATTCCATAAGAAAATCAAATTGGCCGGAAACGGCCGTGATTTTTTAATTCTGATCATATTGTTGGGGTCTCATTCTATGCAGCGTGTCCCAGAATGACCGGTCACCCCCCTCCCCTTAACTTTTGAACGGTTGGAATTTTGAAAAGCTCTAGGGATAGGAAAAGGGCCATGGTCAATTGAATGATTATAGTGAGATCCAGGTTCGACCCCCGAAATTGACTTTTTTTTTGACAAAAAGTATCTATTTCTGAAGAAATTTAAATGGAATGCTACAATTTTTTTTTTTTTTTTAAAAAAGTACAAACTTGGATTTTCATTTTTTCAAAGAAATAATTAGGGGTGGAGCTAGAGGTCTAAAGCTTAACACCCTTTACAACGGTTTTTATTTTAAACTTTGATCTAAAATTTCCCTTACTGTGTTCCAAAAAAGGGTGTTTTTTTTTTTTTTTTTTTTTTTTTTTTTTTTTTTTTTTTTTTTTTTGCGCCCAGGCTTTTATTTTTAGTCATACCAGCATATAGCTTTAGTAAGGTAACACCATGAAGACCATTATGAGGAGGGACAAAAAATTTTTTTAATGAATCTGGACAAAATTGATTAAAATGAGTATTTTTATTTGTAGGCAAACTATTTTTTTATTTTTTAGTACATTTTGTGAGAATTATTTTTTTATTTTTTAGTGCATTTTGTGAGAATTATTTTTTAGTACATTTTGTGAGAATTATTTTTTAGTACATTTTGTGAGAATTATTTTTTATTTTTCAGTACATTTTGTGAGAATTATTTTTTAGTACATTTTGTGAGAACTATTTTTTATTTTTTAGTGCATTTTGTGAGAATTATTTTTTTATTTTTTAGTACATTTTGTGAAAATTACTTTTTATTTTTTAGTACATTTTTATTTGGTGATGTTTTTGTGATTTGAGAATATAATAAAAGCCATTTTCATTATATTTTTTTTATGTGAGAATTATTTTTTTCATTTTTCTATATTTTTCTCTTACTGTTTTGGCTAAACAATTAGTATTGTCTAAATTTTATTTTGGCCGATCCTGGATTCGAACTCGTAACTCTGGAATGGATAGTCACAATTTTGCAAAATATGTCCTAAATGAAGGATAAAGATGTCACCTAAAACTTTCTCGCTTTGAGTAAATATGTTGTCGCGACAATCTTGAGGTATTGTCCGAAATTCGGAAAAAATGGAAAATCGGCAGTAACTAAACTGACCCCAACTAAATCCAAACCACATTCAATTGTCATCCAAGATCTACCACTGTGCCAAATTTCAGCTCACTCGGACAATGAGAAGTGGGTTAAATTTAATTTCTAAGAATTGAACACAAACAAAGATACATATTTAGTAAACGTAATAAAAGCCTTTAATAATAATAATAAGAATTAATAAAAAAAGAAAGATAAAAGATTTATACTATAAAGTTGCAGAAAAAGATAACTTACAGCTCTGTCTCCTAAATTTCGAACTCTGCAATGAAGATGAGCCGTTTGACCTACAGTGATTGTGATGTCTCTATTTGTTGCGTTATCAAAATATGGTTGAGCAAATGGTTGATCCCAATAATAACCGACAATCCTTGAATTATTAATGATGGCTTCTGTAATCAAAACGAAAAGGTAACAAAAGATTAAAAATTGCTAAAAGTGGACACCCATCTAATATCTAATCAAAACATACAATCACATTAATTTTAATTCAAGCTGAAATCCAGTGAAGTTTTAAAAGTGCAATATTGTTTTTGTGAGAGCCTGTTCAAGTGGACCCATCTACTCAAAACCTACAATGAACAAAACCCTAACCTTATAAACGAACCTCATGTTAAATGCCGATGCCACCTTTTAATTTAATTTTGTCTACAGTGGATAAGGGGATAGCACTATGATGTTCTATACAATCGTACAATCGTATTTTTCATTCAAAAATCTATTCAAAACTTTTGGACACCTATTAGACATATCTATTAGACCATGATATTCAGCAAGAAAGATAGATGCAATTTGATAGGTCACAGTCGTATTTTTCTTTGAAAAATCGATTCAAAACTTTTGGATACCTATATTAGACCTATCTATTAGACCATGATGTTCAGCAAGAAAGATTAATGCGGTTTGATAGGTCACAGGAGTATTTTTCATTGATATGAAATTTATTGGAAAATATGACCACCCTGTTTTATTCCAAATCAGAAAAAATCGGGGTATTTAAAAATCAAAAGCTGTACATCTGGGCCACTCTGTATAAAATCAAAAGTACTATAAAACCGCATTAAAAATAAGAAATGCACGTGCCCATCACGGCGGACAGCTGATAAATGGATTTTAATTCGATGTTTGGATTCTGCGTACCTTGAATCGTAAAATATCAAATTTTAAGGGGCTATTTCTTTTGCGACGATTCCAGAGTACCATAACTTATTCCAAGTTTTCTGGTAAGAATTCTACAGAGAACATGTAACTTCTCTTTCTATGCTATCTCTGGAGATAGATGAAATAAACAAGGAAGATAATAAAATTGTAGAAAACTAGTTAAAAAGGAAGAAGAAGATAGCAAAATCTTGGAGGTACTTCATTCAAAGGAAAAACTAAAAATAATATAAAAGAAAATTCTATGTCAGGTTAAACTTAAAATTCCCCCCCAAAAAAACTTCGTGTTCCGTAAGAACGCCAAGAAAAGTTCTCACTCCAAAAAGCGACATACAAGTAAAATAAAAGATGCACAAAATACAGCGCGTCCCAGACCTACCGGCCACTATCTTTTTCTCGCAAACCGTTCAAGCTAGAAACTGGAATAAAAAAAAAATATGCATAGTATTAAAACATCCACCCACGTTCCATGCCCATTCCTCGCGAAATTCAAATGCAATGCCTACTTTTTTAATGCATACTATCAATGTATGAAACAAAATAAGAAAATTTTAAAGGGAATTTTTTTTGGTCCCGATTTTGAGTCCCAAACTAATAAGTTGAAACCCCGGACCAAAAAATTTTGCTTCTAAAAAGTTCTTATTTTGTTTTATGCATTGATAAAATGCATTAAAAAGTAGGCATTGTATTTAAATTTGGCGAGAAACGGGCATGAACCCCCCATCTACCCCTTTAGGGACTTTGGGCGGATGTTTTAAATATTTACCTGAAAAAATCAGGGTTGAATTTAGCTATATTTTTTTCATTTCGAGCGTCTAAATTGAACGGTTCGTGAGGAAAAGTTAGTGACCGGTAGATCTGGGACACCCTGTACAGTTAGACATTTTTCACTCCTTGTCACTTGCACATATTTTACCAGAATGTAAAAGCATCTTACTTCTGACACGTCAATAGACCGTAATACACCAGTTTTCATTAGATCACTGAAGTTAAACAACGTCCAGCAAGGTTTTATCAAATGGGTGACAATGTAGGTTTGCACCCGCTTTCTTTCCGGCCCAACCCAGATGAGATTAATATGTGTAGCTGGTTTGTAAGTATCCAGCAAATGGAGGGTAAAAACCCGGTCTCGTATCATAAAAATGTCTGCACGATTACAAAACTTTATCTTTTATAGGTAGAGAAAGTAAAAATCATGAGGCTTTAGATTTAGGGCATACGAGTATACAACAATGCTATATAGGAAGCGCGAGATTCCTTAAAAAATTCTCTTCCGCTGGCCTCGTAGCTATTACATTCGCAAATATTGGAAGACTAAAACATTTTTTAGGACCTTTCGGGGTATCTGAAAACGGCTTTCGGGTAATTTTATCCTCCCACCCAATGGTTGATCTTTCAAAGCCTCTACATAAGAGGCTTTTGATTTCTAAAAGTAAGTGTAGATACAAATGCTAGCGCCGAAAAGTCTTTTTCTTCTTTGCATCTCATCAAAACTTGGCTCTTTTAATGTAAATTAACACATAAGGGTAACATCGGAAGTATTGTTGGAGAGATTCTCTAAAATGTGAAAACATCGCTTTCATTTTAATGTGTCAAATTATATTCGCATTGAGAATAAAATCATAAATTTAAGCATTACGTTTTTCTGCACCCCTACATGGTGGGCCACACACACAAAGTTCTCCTCTGGACCCGCCTCGTGCCGACCTCAAGAATATTATGCAAAAAATCTTCAAAAGTTGTGTTCTTAATTCTTATTATTGAATTTTTGTTTTCTGAAAATATTGATTTTACGACTTTTTTTTTTCTTGGCGTTCGGAAATCCACCGCTTTGTTTGAAATGTAGAGTGAATAAATAACGGAGAAAATGAGAGAGAGAGGCAGAAAGCAGAAGAGAGAGAGTATAATATGGAAAACATAACCATAAATCTTTTGTGTTCTTGCTATGCGTTCTGGTGGCTTCAAAGGAATAAAGAGAGAAAGCGTTTAAAAAATAAGTGAAAAAAAAAGGCGAGAGCTAAAATCTAATGGAAACAAAGAGAGAAAGTGGAAATTCACCAAGTAAATAAATATTATTCTAACTGTAGAACTCACTCAAATAAAGGGTCGCCATAAGGACTCAGATAGCTCAAACTGGTAATTCTATGGCCGGCCATACACGTAGCGATAAGTCTGTGCAGACTTATCTGCGCAGACAATTCTGTCCTGTATGGCAGGATCAATAGAGTTCGATATCTGCACAGATCTGAAAATCGGAAACAAAATCTGTGCAGATCCTGCCATACACGACAGACTTGTCTGTGCAGATAAGTCTGCACAGACTTATTGGTGCGTGTATGGCCGGCCTATGATGCATAATGAATTTCCATAAAGAGGTTCTGCAGAATCGGACAAAGCGTTCGATAGTTATCGTGGTACAAAGAGACAATTTAAATAAAACGACTGAAAACAAATTTCTGAAGTCATTCTAGCCTACAACCTACAAACCATTCGTTGACTGGACTATTATAGAAGGTGACCCAGAAAAACTCAGCAAAAATGTAGAACTCATCATTTCCAATAATAAATACCTCCACACGTATAGTCCGCTTTCAATTAGTTTTCAAGATGGCGGCCATTTTGTAGACAATTATAAATTTAAAAATTGTCCATCATGAGGATTTTTTTCCTTATCCAGACTATGTTCTGTTCGCACCCCCTCAGAATTGTCTTGGTGCCCCCCCCCCCCCCCCGGTTGGAAACCTTTGTTCTATCAGAAAGACCTTAAACATGAAATAAGTATTATCCTAATTAAATTGATAGTACTCTGAACATATGCCTCTGAAAAATATTTCGCCAGTTCTGAACTTTTTTTTTATAATACCTACACTTTATGGAATTAACTTCAAACAAGAAACAAGAAAGAGACATAGAAAGAAGGGGATAGAAAGAGTGATAAAAAAAGGAAAGAAAAAGAGAGTGAAAAGTTAATTCAAAGAGCGGGGTTAATTCCTGAGGAATTTTCTTCCACTCAACCCTTTAACTTTCAACATTAACTAGAACGTGCAAATGGGCGGCTGCATTAAACTAGACGAAGTCATTCTTCATTAAATATTTTGCAAACTTATAATTTGATGTCGGAGAAGTTTCTGAAAGTTTTTGAATTACATTTTACAAAAGGGAATATATAATAAGTGCCTATTACTGTTGGTACCTAAAAGTTCTCGGCTTCTCATCGTGTTATAATTATGATTTCGTCCTATTAGTCTTTTTTGGTCTTTGCCTAAATTCAAAAAATTTAGGCAAAGACCAAAAAAAACTAATAGGACGAAAATCAGAGGCGCCAGAAAAATGTTTCATCTTTGGAATCGGCCAATGGCGACCTCTTTTCCATATGTCAGGGAAAAGTTGGAAAAAATGGAGGAATTGAAAATGTGGAGAATAACAGGAGAAACATTGTCCTTTATCCGGATAAGATAACCAAGAGGTATTTGGCCATAGCCCATTGATGAAGGATGTCCTTTATTGAAACATTTCGAGAGATCAAAGGGAGAAAATTCCCGAAACTGAAAATTAACGCCGTCAGGTGCAAAGATAGATGAATAATGTGAAGAAGTACATTCGATAATAGAGAGTAGGGGCTGAGGTACTAATGAAAATGACTCCACAAGTTCATCAGAATGAAGAAGAATATCACAATCCTTGGATTTGGGTAAGATCTTCTTGACATTTACATGAAATGGTTTTTGGATGAGTTGGGGAGGAAACGGTGTGTGGGCATAACGGAATTTGCTATTTTAGACCATCTGTTTGGCACGATTACGCAGCGCAATGAAACGCTGTTTGTTCACAGATGATCTAGTTTGCACAAATCCGCCCAGCTCTGTCCTGATGATTGAGCAAGTTCTTGATTTCATCGGGCATCCATGGAGCAGACACCTGTTTTGCTGCGAATGTGTGAAATGAGGCATGTTTGTCAAAGAGAGAAATTATCAGTTTATTAAATGCAAGAACTTTGGAGTTGACATCAGGAAGTGAGTAGATCATATTCTCGTCGGCAGTAAACAAATCTAAATTAATTTTTTTGAATTTTCAACATGTAATGAGCTTGGGTCTCGGTTTTGAAGAATTCAGTTAGGAGAATCAAATAAGCAATGTAGCCAACAATTATACCACGTTGAATACACCATTTCCCGTCAGATCACTGAAGTTAAGCAACGTCGGGAGTGGTCAGTACTTGAATGGGTGAACGCTTGGGAACACCACGCATCGTTGGCTCATTTTTCCGGCCCAACCCAGGCTGGGTGTTGTTACTGTGGGTAGCTGGTTTGTAAGTTTCTAGTGAATGGAGGGTAAAACCCCCGTCTTAAATGACCAATAGATGTTAAAGAGACGTTAAGCCAAAATAAAAAAAAATAATAATAATAAAAAAAAAATCAATGTTGTCAAAAATACTAATCGTTAGAAATGGATACGATTTCGGCCAAACACAATCTCAAATTTAGAACTTTCTTTTAGTTTTCGAATAATGTTGGTGCTGTGTTTACAATGTACGATTTTTATCTAACAAATATTATTTTAGTGATTTTTATTTTAAATAAGTATGGGCTGGGTAGTGGAACCGGGCCCTATTGTGACAAAGGCTGTCTGAATGAAATGTCTTTCCAATTAGGTGGTTATAACATAGATTGGCCAAATGCAAAATGCAAATGCGAATACAAAGGTGAGTTGAATCTAATGATTTTTTTTTTATCGGAAACTAACAGTTGAAGTTAAAAATTTGCTTTCAAAAATATCAAATAGGTATCAAATGTGCTATTTTTCATAGAACTGGAAATATCATACCTACAAAAGTTATCCTTGTAACTCTAACTGTATCTATTAGAAACAGACGCAAATACAGAACGTTTGATTAGGAGGGGGGATTAACAGTCGATGATTAACGCTTTACCGCCTCCCGAATATATATAAAAAAATCGTTATCATACAGTGATTAAACCCAGTACCTTTAACACGGTTAGAAGTACAGTAGTCAGGACAGGAATTTAAGGGTTTAACACCCAACCCGATATTTAAGGGTTTAACACCTAACCCGGTATCTTCGATTTTTTTTTAAAGAATCTAGATTTCGATTATACCTACCTGACTTTAGAAAATATAGTGTAAAAATAACTTCCTCCTCTAAAATTAAACTAAATAGGTATCCGCCACTATCTACAAAGCCGGTCGTTTACGTTACGCTGTATTTTTAAATTAAAATAATGCTAATTCTTTTATACAGCTGACATAAACATTGGGCCGTAAAATTGTTCCTAATTAGATAAATTTATTATTTTCTTTAGAGGCGGGCAGGTACAAAGCAACCGATATTATTCATACTCGATTCCAAATGTGTGGTGATAAAGTAATTGTACTACAACCAAAATATCGTAAAGGTGTACCATTTTCCGTGGCCCAAATTTGTATACTATCAAATAGCAAGTGCAACCCTTGTATTACACCGTTTCCATGTTGGAGTCTGCACGATCCATGTTCCTGCGATGCCATCGTGAACGCTGTCGATCTGTATTTGGATTGTAAAGGAATATTATGGATCTTAGATGTTGGTATAATCAATACGTTGGACAATCCAGAAAAGAGATGTGCACCAAAAGTACTTGGTAAGTAAGTAATAATGTACAAGAAAACTGAAACCCCCGGGTCAGAGCAGGGCCGTAGACAGAAAATCCGGGCCGGGGAGAAAAAATTACGGGCCCCTCTATTATTCTTTTATCTGAAATCATCGTATGGGCAGTAATAACAGTAAAAGTAGGCAATTCACTTAGTTGATGTGGAAAGGGGTGTACGCTTCTTCTTGGCAACAAATAATTCGATTATCATATGTTAATGTTTACGAAATATAACAATATTTATGATTGCTGTACAAGCTGAAAGCTCGCACTAATATTATAAAATCAGTGTCCTGAAATAGCCATTGTCCCACATTAGCTCATTATCGATAAACCATTTAGAATGCACTTCACATAAGCATTAAAATTTCTCAACGTTTTGTTCAAATTGGTTTATACCTGATGTCAGCCCATTTTTTTCATTTTTTCAAAATTACTGAAACTGGGAATTGAGGCACTGAAGACCTAATGGCGTTTTTTGGCAATGAAAACTTGACATCGATAAAATTTCATCACATTACAATACTCAAGTACCTTTATTATAGGCTAAAGGAAAATTATTAGGCTAGCAATATTCCCAGCATCCATTTTTGTCCTAAAACAAAATAATCACCAAAAAATAAATTTTGCCTTCACTATCAGGAACTTATTGAGTGCTCTTTGCAAATATGGCGTCAATTTGATTAAAAAAAAGTGGGAAAATCCTGAAAAAGCCTTTTAAACAATTAAAATTGCTACTCCAAAAAAAAAAAATATTTTTAAAATCTAATGATTTACTTTGCAGTTTAGCTTGTTCTAATAATTTTCAATTTATTCTACAGGTATATCGTGTGACACAGGTCAGCTATTATCTGTAATTGAACTTTGCAGTTTAGTTTGTTGTAATAATTTTCAATTTATTCTGCAGGTATATCGTGTGACACAGGTCAGGTATTATCTGTAATTGAACTTTTCAGTTTAGTTTGTTGTAATAATTTTCAATTTATTCTGCAGGTATATCGTGTGACACAGGTCAGGTATTATCTGTAATTGAACTTTGCAGTTCAGTTTGTTCTAATAATTTTCAATTTATTATGCAGGTATATCGTGTGATACAGGTCAGGTATTATCTGTAATTGAACTTTTCAGTTTAGTTTGTTGTAATAATTTTCAATTTATTATGCAGGTATATCGTGTGATACAGGTCAGGTATTATCTGTAATTGAACTTTGCAGTTTAGTTTGTTCTAATAATTTTCAATTTATTCTGCAGGTATATCGTGTGACACAGGTCAGGTATTATCTGTAATTGAACTGTGCAGTTTAGCTTGTCCTAATAGTAGACTTCAATACATTGTGGTAGATTATATTGCTGAGGGATATCCAATCATTATTGTGAGTGACGGAGGTGGACGAGCTTTACTTGTTTGGAATACGATGATTAACGAAGGTTACCGAGTTCAATTGCCAAAAGCAATTTTAAAAGGTGGAAAACGAGATGTTTTATACATACTTCTGATTAAAAAGAAGTGTGGAAGCAATATGCTGTACTTCTCTTATCTGAGCTCAAATCATATGTTTTTTGTTAGAGCGAACTGCTTACACCAGAAGTGCAAAACAGGTAAGATGTTAAATAACATTAAGTAACATCGCAATTGTTTAGTACTCAGCTGAGCGATTATTTTGGGCCATCACGTGATGTTGGCTGTTTCTGGGTGTACTCAAACTCAACTAAAGAGTAAGAACAGTAACGTTGCAATTGTTTAGTACTCAGCTGAGCGATTATTTTGGGCCATCACGTGATGTTGGCTGTTTCTGGGTGTACTCAAACTCAACTAAAGAGTAAGAACAGTAACGTCGCAATTGTTTAGTACTCAGCTGAGCGATTATTTCGGGCCATCACGTGATGTTGGCTGGTTCTGGGTGTAATCAACTAAAGAGTAAGAACAAAGGAGTAGTTGTTTTTGATTGAATCCAAATTAATGGTATTGTATACTATCTTTGTTATCATAATTATGTTCTGTGAGACAATGGATAAAACAAAGCATTGTGCGACCCAGCCTAACTTTGCGCAGACTTCAACACGATTTTTTTTGGAGCCTAACCCAATACTACTCTCAACACGTCCTACACAACAAACTTGGAGTTCAATTCTATTAAAGTATGGATAGAAACCTATTCGCAGACCTACCGAACGTACATACAAAATTTCATTAAAATCGGTTTAGCCGTTTTGGGGGAGTATGGTAACAAATACCGGGACACGAGAATTTTATATATTAGATAGATTTAGGTAAAACAATATGTGTAGGTACCTACTCCACGTGGGGAAGAGAAATCATTAACTTTTAAATAAATTATACAAAACGCTTAAACACTATTTTTAATTTTGTTGAATTGGGATACTAGGTATGTCAAGTAAATCCATAATTAGATAAAGAAAATATTTAATAATTATTTATGAAGAAAATAGTTTCGAATCATTCGATATATCATCAGCCAATCAAACTATGGAAGTTGTCTAGTTTCTTCATAAATAATTATAAATAGTGTTTTTGGTGTTTTGTTTTAATTTATTTAAAAGTTAATATTTTTAACACTTATAATTACCATGTTATTCAAAGATTTAGAAGAGAAATCAGCCTCTATCGTGATTTTCGATTGTCCTCTTCTATTATCATCGGGTCACTGAACCCCAGAGAAGAAATCATTCAAATCAATCTACTGAGAAGACTGAACAAACTATCTGAGCATTTGAACCTTAGCTAGAGACCCAAGGTTAATCCCAATACAAATAAATGGTATGGATAAGCGTACTCAACTTTATTTTCCTTTATTCTAGGAATTTGGTAGCCTCCGCTTATGTCTCGGCCATTGATGAAAAAATTATATGAATTAGAAATGGCAGCTTCCGGCTGTTGCCGCAGCTCTCTAGTGAAATTAGGTTCTAATTACATTTTGCAGCCTTCGGCTCTAGTTGCAGCTCTCTGGTCAAAATTTAATTAGTCACCAAAGAGCTGTGATGGCTCAAACTCGAGACTTGGCCTCTGGGGATCTCCAAACGTGTTTTGGAATTGAAAACTCGACATCGACTTTCCTTTTTATAGGATGAGGAAAGTTAAAAAGGAGCGAAGTAAAATTTTTGATTTTTGTTTTGTTTGCCTGTCTTTAGCATACGATTACTGCCCATTCTGATGAGGACTTGGAATGGATACTCATTAATTAGATTCGAAGAATATAAGTCTACAGTTCACCGCAGTTTAACCCTAGGATTGCCAAGCTCTATTCAATTACGTGCATTGCCAAGGGGGGGGGGGTTAGTACAAAGTACCAGCAAACAAAATAAACTAAATCAATGATTATCTTATTATCTTACATAAAAATAAAATTAAATCCCAGGAATAAAATAATGTAAATGAAAATTTAAAAAAAAATCGCTAGACCCTAGGAAATCTATTCTGAACCAGAACTTTGTCCTTCCTGACATCCCACACAGACAAATGTCTTTTGACAGTGTTTACACACACTTATTTCTTGCATGTGGTACATAATTAGACATTTTAGACACTTTAGACAATTTATGGTAGCTTTTAATGGTAGCTTTAGACAATCAATGTATTGGTTACATGCATTGGTACAAAGTACCCGCGCCCAAAGTTTGCCTTCAATATCATCCCTCAGAAGGCTTAGAACATACATATTTTTATATACTATGATGGAAAATATTGTTTGTGACAATTATTAAAGGTCTCATTAAAATAAGTATCATAAATTGATTACTATAAGCTTTTTGCTAAAACGTGGCTACTTTGTACCCCCCCCCCCTCCCTTGGCAATGCTAGGGTTAATATTCAACCATATATAATTTTTTCTTTCAGGAGTAGCCATGGATGTTGGAGAAAAACCTGGTAAAATCGTTCTGTTGGGAACCGACAATGGTCAAGTCATATTTTTTCGACTTTGTAACGAGAATAACGTTTATATGTGGGACACGTCACAACCATTCACACAATCAAATTTTATATTGGCACAAAAATCGATTGATTGTCGCATACCGACTCATATAAGTGCTGGCTATAAAAATTTAGTTTGGATTCTGGAGAGTAACTTTCAAGATTATATTCAACATTCTGTGGGAAGTTTGGGGGCAAGTTCCCGATTACACCCGATTCTAAAACCCTGTGAAAAATGAAAGTTTCAGAATACAGTGGAGTATATTATTAAGTGAAAAATTAAAGTCTGCGTAAACAGCCGACTTTAAAATTATGGGACAAATTAAAGTTTCCGAATAGCCTAGTATAAAATCATGTAAAAAATTAAAGTCTGCAAATACAGCCGAATATAAAATTATGAAAAAAAAATGAAAGTTTACGAATACAGCCGAGTATAATATAATGAAAGAAACTGAAAGTTTCCGAATACAGCCGAGTATAATATTATGAAAGAAAATGAAAGTTTCCCAATAGCCTATATAAAATTATGTGCAAAATTAAAGTCTGCGAATACAGCCGAATATAAAATTATGACAGAAAGTGAAAGCTTCCGTACACAGCCGAGTATTAAAGTATGTGAAAAATGAAAGTTTCCGAACATAGCCGAGTATTGCATTATGTTAAAAACTAAAATCTGCAAATATGAAATTATGAAAGGAAATGAAAGTTTTCAAATACGGCCCAGTGTTAGAGTATGTGAAAAATGAAAGTTTTCGAATATAGCCGAGTATGAAATTATGTGAAAAATTATTGTTTCCGAAAACAGCCGAGAATGAATTATGTGAAAAATCTAAGTTTCCGAATACAGCCGAAAATTAAAGTATGTGAAAAATCAAAGTTTCCGAATACAGCTGAGAATTAAGGCCATATTTTAAAACTCCACTCGAGTGAGAGTTGGAGTTATCACTACCACTTGAATGTCTAATTTGTAGTTTAAAAATGTTCTGACCAAAGAAATTACTTAGGCATAAATCATCTCTCACTTTAGCGGAGTGAGAGATGAATTTACATGTAATTTACCCACATTTCTAAAATTTTACCAGAATTTCTTTGTATTTGTTAATTTATTTACACGCTTTAGAAAGCTGGAAGCTTTGTTTACTTACCAGACTTTCATTTGAAACAGGATTATTATTCTTGGATTAAACTTACATCTTTTCCATCAGGGGTCTGTTTTTGAACAATTTTAGTTCAAAACTATCTCATTTGGTTTTGTTTATATAACGACGAATTTCGTTTACTTTCAAACGCCTTAAGCGTTTAACCGATTTAGATAAAAAAAAAAAAAAATCAAACGAGCTATTTTGAATTGATAACTTTTCCACAATACACCGGTGACTTTCGGAACACGCAGTTATCAGCGGTGTGAACCGGTAATCGCAGAGGAAGGTTGCTGATTTCGGAAATAAATCAAGGCGCATCTTTTAAAAATGAAAACTTTATTAAATTTACTGAATTTAAAAAGAAAAAAATATGATGTAACAACTTACTCGTTTTAGTCATAATAGTTACTCAACCCAAAAAGTTATTACTTTGGTTGCTCTTTAAAAAGAAAAGGGAATAAAATTAACATCTTAGTAGTCATACTTATAGAGCGATTCAAAGAGTAACGAGCAACAGAATTGAGTATTCCTATTATTGTGGAATGCTTTTAACTACGTAGACTAGAGGTTAAATAAACATGGCTCCTGAAATTCACACTCTCCGCGCAAAAACGGTAGATAAGGCTAGCAATATTTGAAAAATTGTCAAATTTAGTAGAGGCGAGTAGATCAGTATTGTTTTTGTTATAAGCATGCAGAATAAAACATATATAACATGCACTAACTTAATCCAAACCCCTTTGAGGGTTTGGATCACATTGTCTAATAGGTAAGTCATTCCGTACTTTTTTTATGTTCATAGCAAGAATGCATCAAATAATCAGAATAAATTTTGTTCAAACACAAAAAAAATATGGCGTTTTTAACCGTTGAAACCCCGCATAACTCCTTCCCTGGACATGGTATCATAATGAGCTTTTTTTCAAAAGAACGTACATAGATACTTCAAGTATGATAATGGGAATCGTTTTTTTACCCCGCTCTAATACCGTTCTTGTTGTGAAGAGGGAGTGCATTTCCGAACCCATATTTTTTACCTAAAGTTGTTCTTTAGATTTAGTAAACGTGGTTAAAGGGATTACATGTTTATTGGGGGCCACTCTGTATTGAGCCCCGCTCCTTTTTGTAAGATTCATCTGAACAAAGAACATCAAATTGGATTACAATTGAGAGACTATATTTGCTGATATATGTAAAAGAAACAAACTGCCGCGGGTTGTAATATTTGGTTATTCTCATGCAATGAAAAAAAAAAAATGAATTTCCCCATCGGGAGTATCCTTTATGTTTTCGGTCACCTTTTGACAGCAGAAATACACACAACTTCTTATCTGCTCAAGAGATATCCCGACAGATCGTGTATTTTTTTTTTTTATTATTATTATTAATATCTATTATCTGATGAATAAATCTAATTGTGTGAACAGCGTTTTTCGTTTCTAGATATTTTGAGCAGATCTTAATTTTTTACCATATATAACCGAATATACAGGGTGAGCCAAAAGTCTCACCCCACCCCCAGTATCTCGAGAACCACTCAAGATATTGACAAGCGGTAAAATACGAATCGCCTCATTTTTGGGGGATAAATTTTGGTGTCAAAAAATTTGGCTGCAGCCGGCGTTTAGTCTGAGCGGCGCGCCGGTCAGCTTTAAAATCTTAAATCAAATGACCTATCAAGCGATGATTAATTTTAAAATTAAAAAAAAAAGAGAATTTTTTCTAAAATTGTTTCTACCCTATATCTCAAGAACCATAATTGGAATTTTGTAAAAATCAGAGTTTTTTTTTCAAATTTGTGAATGAATCCCTTTCACAAGTATAAGTATAGGTAAAATTTGTGAATGAAAACCGCTTTAAAGCGGTACAAACCGGCAGCGGTATATTTGATTGAATCCAAATGTTTTGGAGCTAGCTGAGACCCCAAATATGACATACGTATCAAATTTCAAATCTATAGCTCTTACCATTCTCATTTTAGACGGCAATACTGAAAATTTCTAAAAATCGGCAAAAATCGCCAAGGGTGTATTCGATTGCAGCCCAGATGGGACCTATATTCCAAATTTCATCCCAATCGCTCAACGCTAAGTTGCAAAAGTGCCCATCACTGCGTACGGCGGACAAGCAGATTTTTTTTTATTCGATTTTTGGATTCTACGTACCTTGGAACGCAGCATATCAAATTTTGAGGGGAGGTAATTTTTTTTTCCGTGACGATTCCAAAGGTTCATTATTAAAAATAATAAACCAAAATCTGGATGAGTGGATTCCATATCAAATGAATTTCATCTTTTCAGAAAATAAGGTTCTTGAGATACAGGATGGAAAACAAAAATATTTTATAGGACGGCCGATCCCATATCTCGAGAACGGTAAGTCGCAGAGTGGTGGAACTTTGTTTTAATAAACTTTTCTTTGCATTACCTCTAAAGGAATTATCGCTTTATAGGTCATCTCATTTAAGATTATTGAGCCGGCCGCAACTAAAGTTTTTTGGGGCCAAAATGAATCTCTCCCAAAAATGAGGCGACCATTATTTTACCACTTGTCAACAAGCGGTATATAGGTCCCATCTGGGCTCTAACTGTGTTCCGGTATTAATTGAATTTAAGTCTCCATCTCTCTCCATAGTGAGATTGTGCCCCCCAAAATAAGAGGGTTATATCCGCGCATGCTCGCCATTTCACTTCAAAAATTGGATAAAATGGGTAGCTCTAAAATATTTTAGATATACCCCCCAACCGAAAATGAAGTCCTGTGAACTTTATCTATAAAGAGTTGTGCGATCCTCACTACGCTCAACAATTCGGATGCAATTTGAATTCTGAAATTGACCCTGGTTCTCTCAATGGATTTGCTGATGACAAAGCCGTCACCTCAAATTCCTTGACAGCCGCTGTTCGTTCCATTAAACTGATTCAAAGTCTATTCTCCCAAATTGGTCTCAGCATAAACTCTGTTAAAAGCTCATCCATCGCAATAATAAAAGGTAAACTATGGACAGGAGAACTAAACTTACTAAATGGAGAAAAAAATCAAAAATGAAAAGATAAAATATCTAGGATGTAAATTTAACGAAGAAATAGTTTTTGATCCTGATATGTTGGAGGTTTTCAACCTCCAACATATCAGGATCAAAAACCCAACATATCAGGGTTTTCCGATTCAAGTTGCACCTCTCAACAAAATGCCAGATAACTTACTAGAAGGAATGAACGTGATTATAAGACGAACTGTTAAAGCTATTATGGGTTTACCAGGTCTACCTGCTCACACCACCAACTCATGCTTTATGCACCAAGAAAGTACCGTGGATTTGACATCATTAATTGTCATTGGGAGGCCTATCTGCAGCACTTCGCTATTGCCAAAAAAATATCCACTATAAACGATAACCTGCTGCATAGTTTGTACAAAGAGATCGAAATATGTATTAATAAGCTTGGTGTCGCAGGTGACAATACAAGAACTCTAAGGTTTCAACTGCGGGAAAAATCTTTCATAGAATGTTCTGTGAACAAATACCAAGGAATAGGAGTAAATCATTTCAAGAGTTATACACCCTCAAATAACTTCATTGAATAAGAACTCCTTATCATCAACTGAATGGACAGCATCAATAAAGCTAAATGTGAGCTACCTTGCCGGTGTTCCAGTCGTTTCAAATAATACGAGCAATCCATCCTGCCTCTGCCGCAGATGCGGAACAGAGAGAGAAACCATACCCCATGTTCTAGGTGCTTGCTCGTATAACGAAGTCTGGTCACCGCAAGACATCACAAAATTAAAAGAACATTAATAGAGTTGCTAAAAGAAAAAAACGTAGATTCTACGAGGAAGTATCCTGCATAGACACGAATGGATCCCAAAGGTATTGTGATATAATTGCATTCTCCTAAAAAGGAAAAAAGGCTTATATCTTAGATCCAACCATCAGATACGAAGCGAATGACTTAGATCAAGGAATGAAAGTGGACAAAGAGAAGAAAGCGATTTATAATTTATGTATTCCCCATCTAAAAGAGAAGTATCATCAAAAATATCAGAATAGAGAATATGAAGTAATTGGATTTTGGTTCGGCTCAAGAGGCGCTATCTCCCAAATTGTATTGGATACATTCGATACATTTGGGATTAACAAAGGAAATTTGAAAATTATGAGCGAATCAATAATTAGGGGATAGCATTTGTATCCTCCACCACCATATATACGGTGTGTAATGATACTTTTTTTTTTAAAAAAAAAAAATGATGGAAAAAAATGGACCCAAAAATTGTACCTAGGTATAGATTGGTATGCTCTGTTCCTAGCAACCAACAACAAGTAGACAGCTTCATTTAGATTTGCTTTTAGAATTACTGAGAATATAATTAAATCTTTTCGTAGGATGCTTTTAAATTCAACCTCCACAACGACCCCTAACGAAACCTGTGAAAATATAAGCCCGTTCTAAAATTTGAATTATTGTGGTGTGGGGATACTTTTTAAATTTATAAATTAATAAATTTTCTTAGTACGCCAATTTAAATATTTTATAAAATGCCTGAAAAATTATTGTACTTTTAACAAAAAGCCTCAAACTTCTATTCGCATCAAAAGAAATTTATCCAAGCCCTTAATTCCTTTTGCCCATTTTCGTCTACCTACTACCTACATATCCCCTAATCATTTTAATTTAATGATTTGTACCTACCTTTTTTTGATTATTTACTCCCAGAGAAGACGTACCTACACTGTAGGTCCGCTCCAAGAGAATCCTTGAACAAATAATAGCAATTTATAAATTCATTTATTGACATAAAGCATATTTTGCTTTTACGCAGTGGTGTGCAATATTCTGTCGCGTCCTCACCACGACGGATTCTATGAACCCGGACCACATGGAACGCTTATCATCACAGCATTTCTACCATTATTTCAAATCTAGGTGTACTAAAGGGGAAAATATAATTGTGAACGTTAGTGAACTCCACTTTTGATCCCGGCATACATTTATGTATACAACATAATAAATATGCCTAATACGAAAAAAATGCTACCGCTATTGAGACATTTTATGAATACAACATAATAAATATGCCTAATACAACAAATCCTACCGCTATTGAGATATTTATGTAACTATACACCATAATAAATATGCCTAATACGACGAATCCTACCGCTATTGAGACATTTTATGAATACAACATAATCAATATGCCTAATACAATAAATCCTACCGCTATTGAGATATTTATGTAACTATACACCATAATAAATATGCCTAATACGACGAATCCTACCACTATTGAGACATTTTATGAATACAACATAATAAATATGGCTAATATAACAAATCCTACAGCTATTGAGATATTTATGTAACTATACACCATAATAAATATGCCTAATACGACGAATGTTACCGCTATTGAGACATTTTATGAATACAACATAATCAATATGCCTAATACAACAAATCCTACCGCTATTGAGATATTTATGTAACTATACACCATAATTAATATGCCTAATACGACGAATCCTACCGCTATTGAGACATTTTATGAATACAACATAATAAATATGCCTAATACAACAAATCCTACCGCTATTGAGATATTTATGTAACTATACACCATAATAAATATGCCTAATACGACGAATGTTACCGCTATTGAGACATTTTATGAATACAACATAATAAATATGCCTAATACAACAAATCCTACCGCTATTGAGATATTTATGTAACTATACACCATAATAAATATGCCTAATACGACGAATGTTACCGCTATTGAGACATTTTATGAATACAACATAATCAATATGCCTAATACAACAAATCCTACCGCTATTGAGATATTTATGTAACTATACACCATAATAAATATGCCTAATACGACGAATGTTACCGCTATTGAGACATTTTATGAATACAACATAATAAATATGCCTAATACAACAAATCCTACCGCTATTGAGATATTTATGTAACTATACACCATAATAAATATGCCTAATACGACAAATGTTACCGCTATTGAGACATTTTATGAATACAACATAATCAATATGCCTAATATAACAAATCCTACCGCTATTGAGATATTTATGTAACTATACACCATAATAAATATGCCTAATACGACAAATGTTACCGCTATTGAGATATTTTGTGCATACAAGATAATAAACGTGCATAATACGCTTTTTATGTCCTACTATCCAAAGCGTAGAAGATATTTTATGCATACAACATAATAAATATGCTTAATACGACAAATGCTACCGCTATTGAGATATTTTATGCATACAAAATAATAAATATGCCTAATACGACAAATCCTACCGCTATTGAACCTTTTATGTAGATATACAACATAATCAATATGCTTTATACGACAAATCCTACCGCTATTGAGATATTTTATGCATACAACATAATAAATATGCCTAATACGACAAATCCTACCGCTTTTGAGATATTTTATGCATAATACGACATATATTATCCTACCGCTATTGAAATATTTTATGTATGCAACATAATAAATATGCCTAACAGGTACGACAAATCCTATATACCGCTATTGAGATATTTTATGTATACAACATAATAAATATGCCTAATACGACAAATCCTACCGCTTTTGAGATATTTTATGCATAATACGACATATATTATCCTACCGATATTGAAATATTTTATGTATGCAACATAATAAATATGCCTAACAGGTACGACAAATCCTATATACCGCTATTGAGATATTTTATGTATACAACATAATAAATATGCCTAATACAACAAATCCTACCGCTATTCAGTTATTTTATGTATACAACATAATAAATATGCCTAATACGTAATACGATAAATCCTACCGCTATTGAGTTATTTTTATGTATACAACATAATAAATATGCCTAATACGACAAATCCTACCGGTATTCAGTTATTTTATGTATACAACATAATAAATATCTGTTTTGGCATTGAAAACTCGACATCGAAAATTCCATCATACCTACATTCTTTTTCTTTTTATTGATATGGCAAGTCGTGTGATGTTCACACCAGATTCTTGTAAATGTCAAATTGTATGTTCTCTGTCAAATTAATTGGAAAATGAAAAATCGCAAATGAAAGAGTATAAAGCAAAGAGTGGGAGGTAGCAAAATGTAAAGGGACTAAAAAGAGATGAAAATATCTATCCTAATTAATTAGTTCAACTTGGGATAAATAAGAGGGGATAGGCAGAGGAAAGTAATTGTATTTTATCATTTATGTCCTCTCCTTACTAAAGCCCGCAATTTCCTTCCCTCATTACAGAGTATACAATAGTCTTTAGTTTCACAATGGAATGTCGACCCTTCTCTGTTCCCATTTCACTGCGAATGTTATAATAATAATAATATGGGAAAACTCTCTGAATTTAAACCATGATGCGGTGTGACATTGTGTAGACGGTGGAATAAAGAACTGTACACAATAAGCGATATTTTTGAAGGGGGACAAAAAAAATCTTAATGAAAATTTCATTAAGATTGAACATATTATGTTCAAGGTTTAAATGAATTTAATTTAAAGATATAATTTTATTTGAAGATTTAATTTTTTTTTAAAAAAAAGTAGGTACCTATTATAAGGGAAAAATCAAATCCGCGGCAATTGATAAATCAATTAACAGATTTGCTTTTTTATGCCGCATTACTCCTGACCGGTACCAAATCCTTCAGGGTTTGTTATCAGCAAATCAGCTGATTGATTTATCAATGAATTAGATTTTTCCGTTTTAAATAGGTACCTACTTTTTTTTATTATTATTTAATCTTCAAATAAAATTATATTTTTAAGCCAACGATCATACCACGTTGAATACACCAGTTCCCTTCAGATCACTGAAGTTAAGCAACGTCCGGGCATGGTCAGTACTTGGATGGGTGACCGCTTGGGAACACCACGTATCGTTGGCTTTTTCCGGCCCAACCCAGGCTGGGTGAGGTCAATGTGGGTAGCTGGTTTGCAAGTTTCCAGCGAATGGAGGGTAAAACCCCCGTCTTGAATGACCAATAGATGTTAAAGAGACGTTAAGCCAAATTAAAAAAAAAAAAAATATATTTTTAAATTAAATTCATTTAAACCTAGAGTGGTTGATTTTTACTTTATTAATGGTATAACATCGATATTGTTATTTTTAAATATTGGTACCTAGCGTAGGTATATATTTAATTCTTTTAATAGGGTATCTATCAGTTTTTGATTATATCTGATATTGGTACAATTTGCGTTAGACGCTTTAACTGAAAGCCAAGTTATTAGGCTGTCGATTACTCCCACGTTTGACTCTGATTCTTAATTAGTTGAGTTTTCATTGTTTCATTGTGTGCTCTTCATGTTTTTAATATTTCATCAAATTAAGACATCTTCGTGGCAGAGTGCGCATCACACTCGGCTTGCACCAATGAGGTTCAGGGTTCGAATCCTGGACGGGTCGAAAATTTGAAAAAGGTTTTTTCGAATTTTCTACTTAGTCTGGTTGTGTTTGGGGGTAACTCAGCCTCCTGAGGACAATTGAGAAGCTATGTTAATAGCGCCAAGTGGTAGCATCATAAGGTAAAAATTGTTAAAGTGTAGCTTAGACTTATGGAGTGAATGTTGAAAATACATTGTAATGCTATGATGCCCACAAACATTGTGACATAATAACACAAAGAAATATACATTTACATTATTTCATCAAATTTATTTACTAACAAAAATTCCAATGTGACAGAAAAATTCAGCCTCGCGTGTTATGGGGTGTTGAGGACAGCTTTCTATCTATTCAAAGAGATATAGACATCAATATCAAAGAGATATCAGGCAGGCAGTCGCACGGGGAAAATTCAATGAAATTGATACCCTTATCTGGACACCTAACACTGTGGACGGTAAGTCTAAGTGTTATGGTGAGGCCATAATGACCTATAATCGTACTTGGTAGCCATTTTCTTATGAAAAAGGTTCGTTAACTTTTACTAATTCCAACAAAGCCCACAAAATGTATTATTCCTTATCTTTTGGTATTTTTTGCGTTTGTACCCCCCTACTACTCAGGTTTCATTAATCTGCTGGCTTTTTTCATGATAAAAAAAAAATTTGTATTTCTGTGTGTTGTAAAATCCTATTTAAAAAAAATGTAGAGGAAAATTTGAATTAAACAATTTAAGATTAAAAAATAATAAACCAAAAAATTATGTACCTACCTACCTAAGTAGATACAGGTTGGGTCATTCCATTTTAAAAAACAAAGTTTGTGCTTTTCATGGTTTATACATCATGTGTACTGGAGAGCTATATTTTGAAAAAGGAAGACACATGTGACCTTATATTTCCAAAAAAGAATAAAGCATTGCAATTGGCTGAAACTTTCAAAGTCGAGTTTTCAATGTCAAAACACGTTTTGGAATCTCCAGAGCCCAAATCTCGAGTTTCAGCATTCAAGACTGACAAAAACAATCAATGGTAGATTCGAGGGTCGTCTGCATTTTTTTTTAAAAAAAACTCGCTTTTTTATTGGCTGTCATGGATCCATGTTGGACGGTTATGCAAACGCAACAGAGGCATGGCCGTAAAAATGTTTCCCAACCTGTCTATTTGGGTTAAAATTGGTTAAAAAAATAAAAAGTGTGCCATTTTACTCCTCCCTGGATCCAGACCCGTAGATTCGGCTTTAATTAAAAGTTTCGTGACGCATCTAATACATAAATATACTAGGATTTGTTTACAATTAGCCAAAAACCGACAAAAAGCGGCGAAAATAGCTAACGATAGATTGGATTCCAACTGAAAGTGTTTTTGAGCATTCCATGTAGAAAATTGATATGAATAGGCACTAAATTTCAATCTGTAGCTCTTACCGTTTTCACTTAATGCTAAGAAGCGGTAAAATACCGACAACAATAAATAAAACTTCAATTATAAGTGTCCTTGGGGATTCAATGCGCAAAGCATAAGTGTCCTTGGGTATTCAATGCGCAAAGCCACTTATAATATGATGTTAGTGGTTTTCGGGAAACCTAAAAAAACTTTTTTTTTTAAATCTCACGTACCGTTGAAACTTATTGTTCACAAACAAACACATACGATCCAATGTCTGAAACTTGAGATTTGGGCTCCGGGGACCCAAAAACGTGTTTTAACCTTGAAAGCTCGCCATCGAAAATCACATTACCTTCTACTTCTTTTTATAGATAAGGAAAGTCGTGAGAATTTCACATCACATTTTTATCTTTGTGAATGTTAGTGAACTCCACTTTTGACTCCGGTATACATTCCGAAATGCACTTGTATATTATGTGTATGTATGTCAGTGGCGGCTACTCCTTAAGGGCACAGCCCCCCCAAAATATTACAGAAAATAAAGCATAAAAATATTTTGTTTGTAATTTAATTTTATATCTACAAAATTATTCTTCTTTCCCCAAAAAGGGAAAACACTTAAAAAAATATATCCCTTTATTTTCTATAACTTGCGACTTGCTTAAAATATCTGCTGTTTTCTTGCAAAAAATATCGTATGTCTCACAGGCAGTATATAATATAACGGGCGTAATGCTTATAGCTCCAAAATTCTAGAAAATTTCCTTCGTAATTTCGGATATTTTCCCGCTAATTTCAAAATAAGAGAGGAATTATCTATCCTATTT
>CM022881.1:12598509-12612591 GCA_012654025.1 Pachypsylla venusta | reverse complement strand
CATCGAAATGGTAGGTAAAAATGCCTAGAAATAAATTTTTATGATCCCAAAAAAATAATTCGATCGTAGAGTTTGAGCTTTCTTAGACCAAAATTTTCAAAACAGCTGTATAGGTTTGGTTTAACAGGGCTCGATCTCTGCGGTCAAAGTGGGCGGGCAACCATCGTTTTACTAAATTACTTATTTGGGATTATAAAAACTTATTTCTATGCATTTTTACCTACCATTTCGGTGGGTCGCAAAGGATCCATTGTCACATGTTCCACCCTGTAACTCGGGATCGGTAGATCCTAAAGAACTCTGGTTTTCTGTAATGAACTCGTATTAACGAGATCTGTAAAGCAAGGTGTCACTTGATATACCTTCTTATTTAAGATTTTGAAGCCAGTCGGTGCCCAGCCTAAACGTCTGGCCGAGGCCAAACAAATTTTATTCTAAAATTAATCCCCCTAAAATCTAAGGGATACGTGTTTTTGCGTTTTCTTATATTTTGAGTAATTCTCGAGATACGGGGGGTTGGGTGAGTCTTTATGGACACCCTGTATATATAACGTAAACAAAATATGTTCACTGACATCACTTTGATGCTTGCCCATAGACACAGTATTGTTATCAAACAGTTGTTTTTGTTGTTGACATTTTTCCTTCTATAAAGATGATTTTGGATAATTTTACAGGATCCACGTATGGTGGCAGTAATTACTTCGTCTCTCATAGATTTCGGTATTCCAGAGTTCTAAAACTTTCAAAAAACCTGGTAATGGTCCCTCTGGCACCCACGAGCAATCCAATAACTTTTATGTTTTTTATATTGAAATTCTCTTGGAAGTACGGTATACATGGCTCATAAATACTTCTTTTTTCTTCGTCCACTAAGTTAGGTTTTTCGGGTACTGTTTCCATTCTAATGGTGGAGTCATTAATATATTCTTCTTTTTTTATCATGCTTATAACATAAAATATCCACTCTTCTGTTGGAGCCTCCACTTGAGGTACAATGAATTTCTTGCTGGATTGTCCATCCTTGTTTGATCAAATGTTTTGCAATAATTTTTCGAATCTCATGATGGCGTGAGTTTCTGAGGAGATCGCCATGATGACAGGAGCCCAAGACATGTGAAAGGGTTTCTCTCTCAGTGCATCTTCTGCACTGAGGCGTGTCTGAGCCCCTACCAGAAAGCGATCTAACAGGAACAACATTGCAATTCATTTTCAAACAAGTGACCCATTCCGAATTTCTTGTCCATGATAATTTGATTGGCTGGTGTACATTCTTCAAACATTTTTACTCCCGCTCCTCTTTGTATAAGTGTGCACCAATTTGGTTTTGCCCTTTCTTTTATCGCCATTTCTTCTTCTCATGCTTGTTTATTCAGTCCTAGCATTTCAATATTTTTATCCATTTCCTTATTAATATCTTTGCAGAATAGAATGTATTTATCATTATATTTTAAATGCGCCAGACTGATATTGTAGTGCTGGAGAAAATTTTCCCATGAAGGTTTAATAATTTGGAGACCTCTTACTTTTTTTGGTGAATAAACCATTGCATTAGGTGTGTCGTGAGGAAGTCTTATTATTGATTTTAGAGTTGATCTAATCATTTTATCGATATTTTCGAAGAAAGATTGAGGAATCTTAGTAAGTGGGGCGTTTTGTAGAGAATAGATCAAGCAGGGCCAAATATATTGATTTATCAAAGATAGTTTCTGATGTGGATACAGCATTTGTGTACTGATTAGGTTTTGTAAATCATAATTGAACTTGCACATAATTGTTTCAGGTTTAAAAACTATTTCATCTTCAAAGTTTACTCCCAGATATTTAATTACTTCGCCTTTTTCTAAAGATTTTATAGTATTGAAATCGATGTTTAAATTTTCATAAACTAATTTCCCCGCTTTAACACTAATTACCCCACACTTTTCACAATTTAATTTATAACCAGCTTTTTCCAACTCTGTTACAGCAATATTGGTATGCTGAATAGAACTGCCAACAAGACAAAGATCATCGGCAAATCCTCTTTCTGTTACATTAAATCGGAAACCATATTCTGCAGATATTTCTGTTTCATTTAGAGCGTCAAGCACATGGTTTATGGACAGATTGAATAGTTTTGGTCAGTCCTTGGAATACTCCTTTTTTTTATTTTGATTGGTCTTGATGTTCCATTTTTTGTATGAATTTGAGTCTCATTCGAATTTAGTAATGATTTTAGCAATGCTCGTAATTTATGTGGCATTAGTACGTTATCTAGCTTTGTCATTATGTGATCATGGCTTGATTCTTCAAACTCTTTAGGATCATTGTATTAATGTACGAGTGTGTTCCTGGACTAGAAGTGAAGCCAACTTGATTTTCATTTAAAACATATTCGTTCAATCTTTTGTCAAGAACACGTTCAATAATGCGTCGCAATACTGAGCAGATAGAAAAGGGTCGCCAATTCACTGGAATTCTTTTGGGCCTTTCTTATATAATAGTATGGTTTTAGCCTTTCTAAATGATGTAGGAACTAGAAGATATTTTTGCATAACAGAAGCAATCAAATCTATTGTTATATAAAATAATATATTTTTGATACTACGTATTGCTACGCCATCTGGACCAGGAGAGGTGTCAATAATACTATTATAATTTATACCCTTCACACATTTCTCGACTTCGTCTTCTGTGATGGTCTGATAGTAATCATTGTTAATTTGCTGTTGGTCATTTTGATTAAAATCAGGTCCATATGAAGGTAACGCATTTGGATTTGTAGTTTCCCATATTGAGCTATAAGTTGCTAACAAAGTATCGAGAGCTATATTACAACTTTTGGAACTGTAATTGGATTTTAATAATGTTCTAACTACTTTCTTTCGAAAATAGTAGAACATATGTTATATTTGTCACGTCTTCTTCTTCTTCTTTTTTTTTTTTTTTTCATTTTTAGATTTTCTTTCAGGATTCGTTGAATTTTGAAGTTTTTGTAAGCATTTGAATGTTTGAAATTTGCACGTCTTTGTCTGGCTCCATAGTATTTGTCGGATGTTTGGGACCAGGTAACTTTTCTTTTGATTCCACTAATGTTTGTGTAACTTTATATACAATTGCATCCAATTGTTCTTGGGTTATTTCTTCAGTTAACATTTTTTCCATTTCAATGTCATATGTTCGTAAAGTCTTCCTAATTTCTATCATAGCAAGTGAAGATACACCTGACCGACTCGTTTCCTTTTGATTTTCATCCTCATTTTGGTAGGCATTAGCAATATTTTAAATTCGATTTCAAATTATGCTATGAAGCTATTTAATGATGAAGTCAAATACATATCTCTGAACTTGTATTACATTATCAAAAAATTGTTCTTCAGAAAAAAAATATAAAAAAAAATGTCGAGGGACAGCGGACGGTAATGAGATTCTACCCTTAAAACTAATTTTTTGGTGGAAAAATATCATGTTTTTGATTAGAAATCGGTGGCGCTATATACCCATTGGCCATTGTAGTAACTTGAAAAAGAAAAGCACCCGAAAAAACAAGCGGTCAAAAAACAATCGCCGAGGGACACGAATGTTAAAACTATCTGAATTTCTCTCATTAGCGTTTTGAATGAGATAGCATTCAGCAACACATTAGCCTTTTGAATGAGATAGCATTCATAATTTATAATTTAAAGGGGGGGGCGTGGGAGGCTTTCATTTGAAGAAAAGGGGGCGCGGTACCAATGAGTTTGGGAACCCCTGCTATAGACAGTGTGGTGTTTCTGTGCACCCCCAAATTGGAGGGAAAAGACTCGGAGTAGGCTGATGAGAGGGCTCCACCAATTAGGTGATGTGAAGCAATTTACTAAAACCACCCTATTTAAAGTGCATAAATCGACAGCCAGGAAAGTCTTTAAACATTACTGCGGTCCCAGTTACACTATACTAAAGCCTTACTATAGTTATTATCGTCCACTATATCAACAACGTCCACGTATCCATAATCTGGTTGTATCATGAGGTAGCCACCGATTCCTTGATGATTCATGTAGTGTAATACGCCTGCAAAATATTTACAGTAAATTTAATGTGGAGATTCAATTTAGAAAAATGTACAAACCTGATGATATAATAGAACAACAACTTTAGTTTTTACTTTATCTTCCCCTATAAGAAGTATAGGTAAGTAAAGCATTGTATTGGTGAACAATTTCGATGTCGTTTTTTTTTTGCTTTCTGTACGAATTATGGCGACTAGATACCGAAAATCGGTTCTAGAAAAAGGTAGTGATGGACGCGAGACGATAAATGCCTCGTCTTTTTTGTCTCGTCAAGGGTTTTGTCTCGTCTCGCGTAAAAAATACGAGACGATACAAGGCCCTGTCTCGTCTCGTGAAAATACGAGAAATTTCTCGTCTCGTAAAAAAATATGACTTTTCGGATGCTCTTTTCCCCTCATTGTCATAATAGTACATAAGAATCTACGTGTTACATTTTCTCAACGTTACATAAAATATCTGCAAACGGACCCAACGGACATGAACGATAAAATCAGTTTTGGTGGAAATCTATTAAACCGTTGGCGGTTTTATGCCGCTTTTTAGCGGTTTTCGCATATCCTGCTTAAAATGAGACGGGTAATAACTAGAACTTTAAACTTGGTGCCTATTCATATCAATGTCATACAAGAAATTGCAAAATACAACTTAGGTTGAAGTGTAATATATTGTTGGCCGCTAGTTAGCGGTTAAAGACCGCTTTTTTGCAGTTCCACCTAAAACCAGAATGAAAAGAGGTAGAACTTTAAATTTTGTGCCTAATCATATCAAATTCATACATGAAATTGAAGAATACAACTTAAGTTGAAGTGTAAAATGTTGTTTGCCACTAATTAGAGGTTAAAGACCGCTTTTGGGCGGTTCCACCTAAAACCAGAATGGAAAGAGGTAGAACTTGAAATTTGATGCCTCTTCATAACAATTTCATACAAGAAATTGAAGAATACAACTTAGGTTGAAGTGTAAAATATTGTTTGCCGCCAATTAGCGTTTAAAGACCGCTTTTTGGCAGTTCCACCTAAAACCAGAATGGAAAGAGGTAGAACTTGAAATTTGGTGCCTATGCATATCAATTTAATACAAGAAATTGAAAAATACAACTTATGTTGAAGTGTAATATATTGTTGGCCTCTAATTAGCGGTTAAANTTAATGCATGTAACCAATACATTGATTGTCTAAAACTACCATTAAAAGCTACCATAAATTGTCTGTAGTGTCTAAAATGTCTAATTATTATATAAATGATTGACAATATCGATTCAGAGTCTTTATACCTCAAAAACATTAATTAAATTAGAAATTAAAATAAGAAAATTAAAACTAAAATTAAAATTGGAAAATATTATCGACAGATTTTGGTTCTCTTGGGGCTATCTTCATCTGTAGGGCTTTTAGGGCACCAAACCTCAAAAGCAGGTGAGTCCTCTAAAAGTGGCAATAACAATTTTTTTTCAGGAACCTATACTAATAACATATTTCTTTTAAAGATTTTGTCACCTGATCACTGAGAAATATCCCATATTGTAATGTGTCAGGGATTAAAAAAACCTCTGAAACACAGTAAATAATAATAATAAACTCACACCTGAGGTCAATGAAAAGTCAGGAGAATCAAAGTTTACTCTGGACACCCATTGAGTACTAACTACTATAACTTACCTGCCGTACGAGTATGAGAAAACGAACTCGATAGGTACGCAACATCATAATGCTCTTTCACATTACGAACAAAAACATTTCCACTGGCTCCTGAATGTTCATGCAAAGTCGCGATATACAAACATGGGGCCAGGATTGCATATTCACTAATTAATGAATTAAAAACTTTCAACACAAGTCCGTAGGTGGAGCCCGATTGAACGAACCCTGGATTATATGTCGGGAAGTACAATTGAAAGTTATTTTCCCGCACAGATCTTCGTGCGTCATAGTAGAATCTAAAACAAGGAGAGGTCAGAAAAATGTAATGTCACCAAGAGACGTTTTGGTGCTTCGGATGAAGTCCATTTTTTATGAACCAGGAATATTGTCTTGATAGATCTTTTTTTCATTTGGAAAGGACCTCGCACAAAAAGATAGGACATGGGCTTTCAGTCAAATTGGGAGACTCTTTATACCTCAAAAACATTTTTCTTTTCGCCCATCAACCTGCAACACATTCAAATCATGTTTAAAATTACCTTCAGTCAATCATACTTTACAATAACCTTCAGTCAATCATACTTTACATTAGCCTTCGCCGATCGACTTTTAATCAGTATCAAAAAATCAGCAGATTTCAACCAGAAATATTGTCTTGATAGCTCTTTTTTTCATTTGCAAAGGACCTCGCACAAAAAGATAGGACATGGGCTTTCAGTCAAATTTGGAGACTCTGTATACCTCAAAAACATTTTTTTTTGGCCATCAACCTGCGACACATTCAAAACATGCTTAACATTAGCCTTCAGCCAATCATACTTTACATTGGCATTCAGTCAATTATGCTAAACATTAGCCTTCAGTCAATCATACTAAACATTAGCCTTCAGTGAATCATACTTTACATTAGCCTTCAGTCAATCATAATTTACATTAGCCTTCAGTCAATCATACTTTATATTAGCCATCAGTCAATCATACTAAACATTAGCCATCAGTCAATCATACTTTACATTAGCCTTCAGTCAAGCATACTAAACATTAACCTTCAGTCAATCATACTTTACATTAGTCTTCAGTCAATCATACTTTACATTAGCCTTCAGTCAATCATACTTTACATTAGCCTTCAGTCAATCATACTTTACATTAGCCTTCAGTCAATCATACTTTACATTAGCCTTCAGTCAATCATACTTTACATTAGCCTTCAGTCAATCATACTTTACATTAGCCTTCAGTCAATCATACTTTACATTAGCCTTCAGTCAATCATACTTTACATTAGCCTTCAGTCAATCATACTTTACATTAGCCTTCAGTCAATCATACTTTACATTAGCCTTCAGTCAATCATACTTTACATTAGCCTTCAGTCAATCATACTTTACATTAGCCTTCAGTCAATCATACTTTACATTAGCCTTCAGTCAATCATACTTTACATTAGCCTTCAGTCAATCATACTTTACATTAGCCTTCAGTCAATCATACTTTACATTAGCCTTCAGTCAATCATACTTTACATTAGCCTTCAGTCAATCATACTTTACATTAGCCTTCAGTCAATCATACTTTACATTAGCCTTCAGTCAATCATACTTTACATTAGCCTTCAGTCAATCATACTTTACATTAGCCTTCAGTCAATCATACTTTACATTAGCCTTCAGTCAATCATACTTTACATTAGCCTTCAGTCAATCATACTTTACATTAGCCTTCAGTCAATCATACTTTACATTAGCCTTCAGTCAATCATACTTTACATTAGCNACTAAAGAGCAAAGTCCGCAGCCGAATGCTGCAAAATCTTTCAAAATAATACTGTCACTAAATAGCAAAGTCCGCAGGCGAAGGCTGCAAAATCTTTCAAAATAATAATGTCACTAAAGAGCAATGTTCGCAGCCTAAGGCTGCAAAATCTTTTAAAATAATACTGTCATTAAAGAGTAATGTCCACAGCCGAACGCTGCAAAATCTTTTTAAAAACATCAACAGAAATAGAAATATAACAATATCACTAAAAGACTTAAAACTTTAGAAGAGCAACATCCACATTCGGTAGTAGTCTGATGGAATGATTAAGGAAGAGAAAGTCTAGTACGGTTTTCCGTACCATTTATTTTCATCAGCCGGCCGATCGACTTTCAATCAGTATCAAAAAATTAGCAGATTTCACCGGATAAAAATATTAATAAATTGATTTGATAAATGCTATTTTTAAAGTTTCACCCTGTATAATTTTGGGGATACAGATATTTTTGAACTACTCCCTACCTAAAAGCAACCGGTCTACAAAATTTCAGCGTTTTTTACCGAAAACCGTATAACCAGACCCTGTATTGTGAAAAGGTATGTTCTTTTTAAGCTCTCAAGCATTATAAAAATAATTTTGTTTTTAGTGCAAATTTTAAATATATTTTTATTTCCTTTTAATAAATAGTGCCTTTTCTCCAAGTGACAGTATTTGCAAAAGTTTTTATCGTAAATTAAAAAAGTTCTAAATAAAAGTAAATTATAATTTTCAGTGCCTATTGGTGTGAAGTTTGTCATAACAGCTTTACAGTATTTTAAATTCTAACGGTACAATTCCCCTCATACAATTTATCTACACATGCTGGAATTGATAACTGAGAATATCGTGTGCGCATCACTATTGCCACCTGCATCATAAAGCTAAACCAATCAGTACCAAACTTTGTTACCAATATTCAAAGTTTTGTGACAATAACAAAGAGAAAGTAGGAAAAGTTATCTTATCTCTTTCTTGTACACAATTAATAAATACCCATACAAGGTGTGCTGGAAGACATCAAACACCACAAAATAAATCTCTTTCAGTACCAGTAAACATTTTAATTAAATTTTCTTTTATTTTATTTTTCTCTCTTTTTGAAAAATTTAAGTACCTATTCATTTTTATTTTATTTTGTGAACAATTATTTAACAATGCATTTTATTCTATTTTATTTTATTTTCTTATTTTTATGATTTTTCTCCCTTTTGTGAACAATGTACCTAAACTTTATTTATTTTATGATTTTGTTTCTTCTCTTTTAAATTTAAATCCGATTGTATTTGATTTTATTTTATATTTATTTAACTACCCATTTTAGTCAAAATGGTGCTATTACGAGCGCAAATTATGCATCTCGAAAAACTTGATGACCAATTAATAAGTGAAACTGCTTACGAAGTTTATGCTGAGATTTATGGTATTTTAGATAAAGACAGTGATTCGGCTATCTTTCCTTATCCAGCTTATTGAGATGATAGAAAGCTACAACAAAGAGCTCAGTTCAAATAACGAGAAAAATGAAAATTTAAAGAAATTAAAAAAATTGCTGCTAAACTAAGCAATAAAGTAGATTTTTTCAAAGAAAAACTCAAATCCCAACAACAGTTAAATGAAGAGTTAATCCTAGAATATGAAAAACTGAGACAGAATAGCTATACGAAGGAAATAACAGATCTCAGATCCAGGTTGAGTATTAGTGACTCTGAAATAAAAGCTCTGAGAGAAGAAGAAAAAATCACTGCAATCACAACTGAATAATTTCAAACAGAAACAATCTAACCCCACCTCCTTTTCAAATCAATGCAGAAGACAAATCATCGACCTATAGATGACACTTTCACGTCTAACATTGAGTGTGACGTCACAGTTGTCAATGCTGAAGCACCGCCACAAACCATCTTGAAGGAGCCCACATTAGAATCAACGAGCTCAATTATCTCCAAGTCTCACGTCCAGTCTCCAATAGATCCTCCGCCAGAAAACAACACCGCACATTTCAAAAATATTTTTTTAATTAGTGATAGTCGTGGTAGAGATTTAACATTTGTACTTAAACAATACAATGGCCCAAAATGTAGGACTACTTGTATCTCCAAACCAGGGAGAAATTTGAATTTTATTGTAAATCAAATACGGCCTCATAAGTTAAACCCAAATACCCAAATCTGTATTATGGCGGGTATACAAATGATATTTTTCAATTCCCCCAGGCCCATTCCAAAAACCTCATATGGTGCAAATAAACTCAAACCCCCCATACCCAAGGTATTCCCATATTTTAAACCCCCTCATCCAATCTACCAACAGGAGACCCACACCCCATATCGTGCCCCCAGTATATCCGCTTTTAACAATCATCCTACATCCATAAATAAAAATGATTATGTGTACCCCCGCAACCCAGGTCAAAGCGCACTTCCCCTCAGGGATTTTCGCTTTGTCCAGACGACCCTTGTTTGAGGAGAACTTCTAACCCTATTGCTTCGTCTCAAAAAAGTGCCCCTATATTGATTGAAAACACAATTAAATTGTTACCTAAAAGTAAAAATATACAATTAGAATACACGGCCTCAGAAGCAAAACTCACACCTTTTACATCAATGTTTTATCCGAGGATTGGCTGAATGACAATGTTCACAACAATGAACTTTTTGACTCTCGGTATGATTTCTTCAGACAGGATAGAGACCTGGATGTGATGGAAAAATCGGATGGAGGAGGTCTAATTGTCGCTGTTAGAAAGAGTTTTCTGGCTTCCCCGGTATTAAGGTGGAGCTCAAATACTTCCACTGTGGAAATGATGTGGCTCAAAATTTCATTTTATGGTCGGGAGCTATTCATGATGCTTTGCTATTTTCCCCCCAAAATCTCATTGGAAACTTTGAACGAATTTTCGGATGGTCTTATTGATCGAGCTGAAATTCATAATAAGAGGTCAATCTTCTTGGAGGATTTTAATATTCCCGAATTCAGTATTGAATCCGGGGGGGGGGGCTCATATTCACCTCGTATGACTTGCATGTGAGATAATATGAGTTTTTATAATTTGGACTCTTTAAATTATAATAAAAATGCAAATGGCAGACTTTTGGACCTATGTCTTAGTAATTTTCACAAGGAAAGGTTTTCAAGAAGAAATGTAGACCCAGGTAGACCCGCCGAAGGGCTGGTCGCCATTGACCCTAGTCATCCAGCATGGGTACTCAACCTGTCCTTTCATTCTGAATCTCTGTCAGTTTATACCCCATCCTCAGAACTCGCACTTAATTACAAGAAAACTGATTTTGACCAATTACGCTCAAAATTAACAAATTGAACTGGACCACCCTATATGAAGCGGAAACTATTGGTCATAAAATGTGCATCTTTTATGATTTATTGCACACCGCTTTATCTAGGTGCACACCTATGTGCCCGAATGGGCAGTTCAAGTTTAAATTTCCTCGCTTCTGGCATAAGGACACCCAGAAACTGTTTAAGAGGAAGGAAAGGCTCAGGAAAATGAAGTCATCCCAAAGACAACAAGAAGAGTACCTCATCCTCAGAAAAAAATGTAAAACTGATATAGAACCAAACCCCTCCCCAAAACCACCCTTACTTATAAGGAAGAACAAATATCAGAGCCCCAGAAAATTAATTTGAAAAACATTTTCTAAACGCCTATAGCAAGGACTCTTCCCATTACCACCCTGATCTCATCATTACCAATGCAAATAACCCCCACTTTCATCTGGAGAGTGTCTCTGAGGCAGACGTGACATGTGAAATTAAATCCATGTCTATAAACAAACCCCCTGGTCCTGATGGCATCCCCCCTATTATTTTTGACGAATGTGCTGAACAGTCAAAAGTACATCTCACACATTTAATCAATGCATCCCTAAGGACTGGTACATTTCCGACCGCCCTTAAGGAGTCAATCGTTACTCCTGTCCCTCCAAAAAATGGCGACAAGACATTTCAAATTTCAGGTCAATTTCGAATTTGAAGTGTCATAGCCAAAATATTTGAGGCTGTACTCTATAGTAAAATATGCTCGTTTATATTTAACAGCATTTTCCCACAGCAACATGGTTTTGTACACCAGAAGTCCACTATTGGTAACCTCGTAGAATTTTGCGACTTCACAACCCGGTCGATTTCTAACAAAGACCAAGTACACGTCATTTACACAGATGTGGAAAAGTGTTTTGATAGAATTAGTCACGACGCCATTCTTAAAAAACTGGTTCACCCAGGTTTTATCCCTACCCTCGTTAAATTATTTTCCTCCGACCTGCAAAACAAAAAAATATACATTAAGTATAAGAGCTGCATATCTCAAGCCATAACTCCACCGTCCGGCAAAGTTCAAGGATCAAAGCTTTCCAGTTTGCTTTTTATCCTTACGTATGACGACATACATGAAAACGTCCAACATTCCAGGGTCCTGCTTTACGCTGACGACCTGAAAATTTTCGGGGTCATCAGAAACATAGAGGGCTGTGAGCTCCTCCAGCAGGACGTGACAACAAGCTGTTGCTGGCTATCCACTATAGGCCTAAACTTTCACCCTAAAAATTGTTATGTAATGAATTACACCAATAAGTCCAGCTCGATAACGTACACCTACAACGTAAACAACATCCCCCCAGAGTATGTAACCCAGTATAAAGATTTGGGCCTCACATTTGAAACCAATCTTAGCTTCAAAGCTCACTTTGAAGATATTACAAAAAGAGGGTATACAAGACTGGGCATGATCTTTAGATTTTCTAAATTGATATATGACCCAGATGTTATCAAGTTACTGTTCCAAGCCTTCGTGCGATCAGTTCTTGAATACGGATCAATCGCATGGACCCCGCAAACCAAGGTTGCCATAAAATCCATAGTTATATATATATAAAAAAAAAAAAATGGAGTATTGTTCAATTCAAAAATTTTATTTACTCTAACTAAAACAAATCAAATCAAAAACTTGTGAATTAGTTTCAAAGGCTCTGTATCGTTTTGGTATTATTCTTAAGATGCGTACACATATGCGCGCCGCGGCACGAATGCGGCAATCACGCGGCAATGTTCGTTAGATTAGGACGTGTTTTTCTGTACTCGCGAGCACAACACGTGGCAAAATGTTATCTGTTCGTTGAAAATTTATTCCTACGAACAGTTCTGCAAACAGTTCGCCGAACAGTTCGGCGAATGATACGTACACATATGCGCGCTGCGGCACAAATGCGGCAATCGCGCGGCATGTTTGTCAGATTAGGACGTGTTTTCACTGTGCGCGCGAGCACAACACGCGGCAATTTACTCGATCCATCTCCTGTGGGTTTTTTCACGAACACTTTGAAATGTTTGTGGCTCTGTTCGTCAGATTAGGACGTGTATTTTTGCTGTTTGGTTTATTTTCTTGAATCTTGTGAGTGCTCGAAGTAAGGTGTAGCATTAACTTCAGCAGTTTTCTTTTCTTTATCTATTGGATTTTTTGCACCACTATAACTCTCGAACGAAGTAAGGTCTAGCATTAACTTCAGCAGTTTTCTTTTCTTTATCTATTGTTTTTTTTGCACTACTATAAATCTCGAACGAACTAAGGTCTAGCATTAACTTCAGTATTTTTTCGCAGCAACAACAACAACGATACCAACGACACCAAAGATACTAACGACAACAACGACACCAACGGTACCAACGACACTAACGATACCAACGGTACCAACGATATCAACGACACTAACGATACCAACGATACCAACGACACCAAAGATACTAACGACAACAACGATACCAACGACACTAACGGTACCAACGATACCAACGACACTAACGATACCAACGACACTAACGATACCAACGACACCAACGATACCAACGACACCAAAGATACCAACGATACCAACGACACCAAAGATACTAACGACACCAACGATACCAAAGATACCAACGATACCAACGACGCCAACGACACCAATGATACCAACGACGCCAACGACACCACCACTGCTTTGTGTTTGTGGAAATTCTTGGGAACACAGATTCGCCGAACAGTTCGGCGAATATATATTTTCAACATTTTGCCGCGTGCTCGCAAGCACAGTAAAAACACGTCCTAATCTAACGAACATTGCCGCACGATTGTCGCGTTCGTGCCGCGGCGCGAGTATGTGTACGCACCTTTAGGTTAATGTGGGAATTTCAATTCTATGCCGCTCATAATCATATTCTTCACTTTATTCATTCGCTCCAAGTTGGAGTACTGTTCTCTCATCTCTTTCTGGGGTTATATATTCTATGATAGGTTTCTTTATGGCAAATTTCTCTACTCTTACGATAATATCTGCTTCCTACTAAATATTGAAAAACCCCGGATCGTCGCGATCTGCACGCCTCAAAATTCCTTTTTAATGTTCTTCAAAATAAGGTTGACTTAACTGTGAGAATTTATTCAAGCAGACTTTTTAACAATACCATTTCTAAGTACTTTTAGCATTAATAATATTGCCTACCCCTCTCACTCCTTTCTACTATTCACTCCCTGCAAGGGCGTAGCCAGCATCTGGCCTAGGGGGGCAGGTGAGATCTTCATGTCGGGAGGGAGGGGGTGGGGGTCGATAAAGTAAAT
>CM022881.1:12575746-12591953 GCA_012654025.1 Pachypsylla venusta | reverse complement strand
AAAAAAAAAATCCGTTTGTCCGCCGCGCCGTACGCCGTGATGAGCACTTTTGCCACTCAGCGTTGACCGATTTGGATGTAATTTGCTATATAGGTCCCATCTGGCCTCTAATTGTGTCTCGAAACATGTGGGTGCATTCGAATACACCCTTGGCGATTTTTGCCGCTTTTTAGCGGTTTTCAGTATTGCTGTCTAAAAGGAGAATGGTAAGAGCTAGAGATTTGAAATTTTGTATGTATGTCATATTTGGGGTCTCAGCTAGGTTCAATCAAATGTACCGCTGGCGCTTTTTACCACTTTAAAGCGGTTTTCATTAATCCTGTCTAAAAAGAGAATGCTAAGAGTCAGAGACTTCAAATTTGGTAGGTATATCCAAATTTAGGGTCTAATTACGCCCCAGATTTGGAATCGTCACGAGAACCACCCTCAATTTTGGGGGGTACCCCCAACTTTTTTTTTCGCCAGAAAAATAATAAACCCAGGTGTCACATTGGCAGAGTTTTTTTTATATATTTATCGACATAGTCAACAATGCATTTTTATATAAAAAAATATAAATATACATAGTTATATACCTACACTGAAAATGTAGGGATATAAAAATTAGTTTGGTCTTATTTAGGAAGGAATCAATCTTGAAAATGTCCCGCCTCAGACAATAAACTCTAAAAATATTTTTGAAGGAAAGTTAAGGTACTGATGAATATAATGCTATTTTTGTTTGTGACAATAGGTAACTAATTATAATTAAATGTTTGTTGTTTTTAAAAAATTAATAGGTTAGTTTTTTCATAAGTTTAAGATCGTAAGGAAGTCTTGCTCAAAAAGTGTGGCGGCTTTTGAAACAAGTGCTGAATCTAATTTGACTGAGAGGAAGAAAATATTATTTAAACGGAAGTTAAACTAAGACAAACAGAATTTGTTAGTTCTTATCATGGAATCAAAAATAGACTTGTTATTAGAAATAATGGAAGGATTATCGGTTGAACGAAAAATGAAAAAATTGGAAGAAAAAAAATAAAAGAAAATCAGAAAGAAGTAAACAGAGAAATGGAACGTATGAAAAATATAGTGGATTCAAAAATATAGACACAAAGGAAAGGAAAAATAATCTCATCTTTTACGGAATGGTGTAGAGAACAAATACGAACTGAAAATCAAGATATTGGACATACTTAATGAAAAAATGAACCAGAGTATTAATGCTAATATATCGTAGACTTTTTCAGAATGGGAAAGAAAAAAGAAAGAACAACAAGGCCGGTTAGAAAGGGTATAGAAAAAATGGCGAAGAGNAGGCCAACCACTCTTCCAAAAAATTCCGCCCATGAAAGTAGTGATATCTATTATTGGGGCCAAGTTTATTATTGCTGCTGTGTATCCCGCACTTAAATTTATTATTACACGTTCTTCTGTCTCGATTCTCTTAAAGTAATACCGACTTTGTGGTTAGTTTTTTCTAGGGGGAATCATAAAATACAGTTACCTTTTTACAAACTGACCAAATGTAAAGTCGTTATTATTTTTAAAGAATTCAGACAGAAGAATGTGCAATAATAATAAATTTAAGTGCGGGATACACAGCAGCAACAATAAACTTGGCCTCAATAATAGATATCACTGCTTTCATAGACGGAATTTTTTGAAGAGTGGGTGGAACTTGGACTTTTTTCAATGATATTTTTTTTTTTTTTTTTGTGAGATCTATCAATACTTTTTGTAAAGATTACTATATGTAACTGTATATTTAACCGTTTTTCTTTATATCTCCTTCTTCTTTTCGATTACACAGCATATCGGAAATCAGGAAATATCGGAAATCAGAGTTAACCAGACCCAAATGTTCAATAAGATCTAACACCAAAGTATTAATAAAGTAATATGCACTACCAAGCAAACGAAAACAGCAATATTTAATTAATTGCATGTACCTAAATATCTTCCTTTATGCAAGATTTGAGCGTCCTAACACTTTAAACTATTTTTCCAACATCTCCTTCCTTAAAGCGGTACCTTTATGTTATATTTCAGTGTTTTATCAGTTAAAACTACATTACAATACTTTGTATTGTCTTCCCTAAAGCGACACCGTTTTGGGGCACTTGGAGTTAAAAAGTTCAAATTTTCGGATTTTTCCCTTTACTTGGATGTCATTTGCTTACATTAAGCAAAATCTCAGCGCTTTAGATATACGGGAAGTGCCTAAAACTTTTGATGATAAGTGAATCAGTCAGTCAGCCAGTGAGTATCCAAAAGTGCAAACTTAGAAATTACCTATCTCCCGCACGGGATAACATTAACTTTTGACGTTTATCCTGTAGTATTGTACTATATTAAGTAATATATGTTCAAAATTTAAATGACCTATCGGCCTTTCTGGAATTTGGCATGGCGCACTGGCGTGCGCTCAGATATATACTCTATGTGTGGTATGCTCAGATGACGTTTATAGAGAAATGCCTCGGTGATATTAGTACTACTGTAAAAATCACAATTATTCTCAATGTTTCCCTCATCTTCTCGAAACAAACTTCGGGTACGCGCAGCTATATCTAGCTATAGTAGTTTTGTGAAATGCAGACCTCACTCAAATAATATAAAATAAATTTTCGATAGAGCTTTTAGAGCCCGAATTTTATTAACATCTAATTCTATAATAATAAAAATGAATGTAACAATAGTTGTATGTATGTATCACTAATTGTTTAGCCAAAACTGTAAGTGATATCGAAAAATGGATTAGATTGGACCTCCTCCAAAACCATAGTCTGGAACCCCAGGACCCCAGTTATCAGAATTAAAAAAGGTCGAACCATTTTCGAGTTAAGGCCGATTTCTTATATAATTTGACAAAAAACCATAACAACTCAAAGCGAAAAAGTTTAACGTGGCCTTTTAAACATTAATTTTGGAATTTTCTTTCTTTTCCGATTTTTTAGGGGAAATCATAGAACACTATTTAGTTGGGGAGCATAAAGTAGGAAAATGGGGTTCCGTGTGCATCTTAATGAAGGAGCTTAGTGGGGTAGTATCATTCGATCAGGAAAGAGGTGGAGATAAACAATATCTTGAGTGCCATTCGAATGGCGAATACAAGATGGCCACCACACCAAAATAAGTATACTACCATATCTTCGCCGATTTTCATCCGATTTAGATTTTTTTCTTGCCTCTTATTTTGATGTCAAGGAGAAAAATAAATATTCCCACAAGTACTGTGGGAAACGAATACTGTTGGTGCTATTGATCTCCAAAGTGTAAAAAATCAATATTATAAGGGTCAAAACTACTAATTTTATGAAAAAAAANAATAAGCTCGCTCAGGGCATGTGTATATTCAAAATGTATGTTTTTGAGGTCGCAGATTTCAAATTTTGCTATTATAAATAACTTTTGATCTTTTAGACTCGAGATATTTTCAAAATGACGGAAAAAGAGTGTATATAAATAGATCTCCCTCTAGAGCATGTGCATACTCAAAATACATGTTTTTAAGGTCGTAGATTTTAAATTTCATGGTCGCGCCTTTCTAATATGGATACTTTCAAAATGGAGAACAATTATTAATGTCAGCAAATAAGAATACTTAAAATACAATGCGCGACCCCAGAATGACCGATCACTCCACCCTCCTAACATTTGAACGGCTCGGAATTTTCCAATTCTGTAGAACCCTAGGGACAGAAAGAAGGTCCAAGATTAAGATTTTCAAAATGACGGACAAAAATAGGGTATATCAAAGGCTCCCCCCCCCCCCCNCCCCCCCCCCCGAGTTGACGTTTTTACTCAAATTAGGTCGTCAAATGTACTAATAATAGATAACTTTTCACGTTTAAAATATGAAATATTTTGAAGAAGAAGGACAAAAAACCAAGTGCCTATATAAAATGATTCTGTCTTAGGACATGAGTAAATTCAAAAAAATAGTGTGTCCCTGAATGATCGGTCACCGCACTTAACTTTTGAATGGCCCATCGAATGGTTACATTAAGGGTAAAAATATGTTTTTTTGTTTTTTTAAAAAAAGGTGCCGATTTCTCGAGAATTTTTACATGGAATTATACAACTATTTTTTTATTAAATAAAAGTTCGCATAAAAAAAGTTCTACCTATCTCTCTCCTTTACTTTTAAAAGAAATCAGGAAGTAATCTAGAAAGGTCTAAATTTCAATATGTTTTCATTTACACCTTGTATTTATAACGGGGACCCTGAGATATTTTCGAAAAAAATGGATTATACCCTGTAGGTTATTTATATGTATTATGTCGCTATATTAAAAATATATGCTTTTGATTGTAGGCTCCATGTTTGCCATTGTAATTGTTGATTTTTATCGGTAATACCGCTATTTTTATATTATTAGTAATCAGTAAATACAATTCCCTTAGCTAAATGGATGCTATTACCGTTTTGAAATTTTAGGTTTCTAGATTCAGTAGATATTATAGATGAAATACTTTATATTTCTTATACTGGATAGGTGGGATTAATGTGAAAAAGTAATAATTTCGTTTTGTTTCCGATATACCTACACAACGCTAAATAGGACAAGCTTTTTTGTCCGATGAAAACATCTCCATGCTTAAACATCAAAAATTATTTACAACAGCGAAATTGAAATCTGCGGCGTCAAAAACATAATACTGCGTATCCAACGATGACCAGCCCATTAATTTTTAAACCTCCTGCAATTTTCGAATTCTGCACAGCTCTAGAGATAGAAGGGGGGCCATGACCTGTTTGCAAAAATTTGTATATACTGTCGATGTCTCGAGAAATTTAAATGGAATAATTTTATAAATGTTTTTTATTTAATTGAATTTAAAACCATTTTTCCTTTTACTTTTTCAATCTCTTACCCGAGTTAATATTAACTTTTGAAGTTTATCCCGTAGTATTATACTATACTACGGAATGTATGTTCAAAATTTCAATGACCCATCCCTTGTAGAACCTGATATCTAATTTGTGAAAAACCGGTGAATTGTTTCGTGTAAAGATACACTGGTGCTTTCCGGAATTTGGCCTGGCGCACTGACGTGCGCTCAGATAAAGATTATGATGACAGTACAGAAACGGACATGCCTCTAAGACACTAAGGAAAGGAACGAAGACTGTCAGTTAGATTTTAAAACAAAACTCGTGCCGCATATAATGACTCCCTAACCCAGTGTTTCCCAACTGGTGTTCCGAGGAACCAAGAGGTTCCGTGAGTTGATGCCAAGGGTTCCGCGAAAAAATTTGAGAAGTATAATTTTACACTAGATAAAATGATGTTTTGAACTCAATCACTGAGGCTTTTCAACCTACTCAAAAACAAAGGAAAGATTTCGAAATTAACTAAGGTCCGGTCCTACCAAAAGCCGAGTTTTGAAACACTCCGGTTTAAGTATTGTATTAACTCAGCTTGACACAGTGTTAAATGAAACTCCCTGAAAACACGTCGTGATAGGATCGGGCCTAAATGCTGCTCCAGATATGCGCATACAGCTCTCAGGTATCACACCCGAATTGACAGGAATCATGAAAGATAGCATGAAAAGATATCAATCATCACATTAGCTCATTTAGTTTTCTGTTTCATAATATTATAATTATTATCATTGTTTACAAACAAAGACTTGTATTTCGTATATTTTTAAAAATTAAAAAGTACTAACATATTACAGAAAGTTTTGCAACCTAAATTACGAGTTACTTATTTACGTACCGTAAAGTGGGGTGAATAGGATCATTTTTCAACTTTGAAAGCCTGTATCTTTGTGATTTTTTTCTTCACAGATTTGGTTTTTGTGCCAAAACTTGAGTCTTGATTAGCTCTTTTCAATGAACCTAAGCTGAAGGTTATCCGACCTTTAGTTCGGGCACATTTAAAAAAACTACCTTGATCCTATTCAGGACAATAGGATCATCTACTGACTTATATTTATTGAACCGGGTTTTGCTCTCTTCAGGTTAATAGGATCACAAAACTTTTTTTTAAAAAAAAAAGTTTCAAAACAAAATTTCGAAGAAAATGATACCAAAATGACCTTTCTGGGTTAAAGGGGGTTAAAAATATGTATTTTTTAAAGAAACAAGAACTTAAAAATGTACTTAAATCTAAGAAAGTCTTACTTTCAGTCTTGAGAGTAAACATCTTGATCTTTGGGGGCAGCCAATGAGATAAATAGGTTAATAATAATACACAACAACAAAAACACTGACATATTGCAGGATAAGAGCTTTAATGGGCACTGCTCCTATTTACTCCAATGTTTTTTTATATTTTTAATGCTGATCTTATTCACCCCGAAATTTTCAAAAAAGGCCTTTCAAGAAAAAAAAAACCCTTTTGGGGCCCAAATATTTATCAAATCATTATTTGGATGACTGCTATGTATTCTGCACAAAATTTAAATTAGGAAAGTCATCTCCTGAGTCTACCAATATTTTCCATAAGGGGTCTTATGGAGAACTTTTTCCAGGGTACATTTTTGTGGTGTTTATGAAGTGGTCAACAATTTTTATCCGCATAAATATATTCCTATCATTAATAGAAATGGCATTTTTCAGTTAAAAAGGCTTTTAAGTCAAGAAAGGTTATGAAGTGGTCAACAATTTTTATCTACATAAAAATATTCCTATTATTAATAGAAATGGCATTTTTCTGTTAAAAAGGCTTTTAAGTCAAAAGTGTTCCTATTCACCACGCTGATCCTATTCAACCCACTTTACGGTACTCCTTTTTTTGTAGTCAAAGGCTATATTTTTTTAATATGACATGGTGAGTATACAATTATACATGGGTGTTTTAAATGAGACGTAGAGGAGAATGAAGAGCTGGAAGTCATAAAAATGCACGGATAAGAAAGTACATTGGCAAAGGGGGATGGGTTTAAAAAATTAAAGGTTCCGCAAATTTTTCAATTTTTTAAAAAGGTTCCGTGGAGAAAAGAAGTTGGGAAAACACTGCTTTAACCTACTTGAAAGATACCAATAACTTATTTTTCCTCACAATGTTACAAAAACATGTGTAACCTACAAAACTATATAATAAACCAAAACATCTGCTGATATAATGAGACCCACTAACCTACTTGAAATCCTCACACAAGATACATTTAATGTGTGAAAACAATTAATATTTGGGGAGCATAACGTAGGAAAATGGGGTTCCGTGTGCAACTTAATGAAGGAGCTTAGTGGGGTAGTATCATTCGATCAGGAAAGTGATGGAGATAAACAATATCTTGGGTGCCACTCTCGCAACTGATGCATACGGCTGTAATGGCGAATACAAGATGGCTGCCACACTAAAATAAGTTTACTACCATATCTTTGCAGATTTTCATCCGATTTTTTTTTTTTTTTTTTTTTTTTTTTTTTTTTTGCGTCTTATTTTGATGTCAAGGAGAGAAAAAAACCCACAAGTACTGTGAGAAACCAATACTGTTGGTGCTATTGGGCTCCAAAGTGTAAAAAATCAAAATTATAAGGGTCAAAATTAATAATTTTATGAAAACTTTCAGTTGGCTACTGGAAGTGTTGCAAAAAAGAAAAAAAAACATTTTTCCTTTTATTTTTTCAAAAAATTAATTAAGGCGGGGCTACAACGGAAACCAATTTGAATTTTAATAACAATTAAAAAGGTTTCACATTTATTTTTTAAATCATAAAGTCCACAATTTTATCATCATCAGTGTCGTAGGCAAGGAAAGTCAAATCTTTTTTATAAAGTAAAACAGAGTGGGTGTCACCCATCTCCTAGTGTTTAAAATATAACGAACCCAGGTGCCCCACCAAGACTGCGTGTTGGTGAAAAGAGTGAGGAAATCAGACTAAAATTTTGAAGTATAGGTTGGAATTTAAACTCATTAGGTATTTCAAAGTAAGAGAGATTGGATAGCGGGGCCCAAAATAGATTTCATATCTTTATTTGGATCTAGTTTACAAGATAGGGTACATGAGATGCTATTGTAAAATAATCATGCAGGAAAAAATGTCATAAACAGAAGGATTTAAATAGTCCGCTCAAATGAGGAACCCAACATATTATGTACCCGATTCCCTCATACTCAAGGTACACGGTATATGAACGGGAAGTGATGTTTTAGTATAAAAAATGAGAAAAAAAAACACAAACCATTATGTTAGTAAAGAAACGTCAGTATAAATAAAATGGCACTTTAAAAGAAATAAAATATTTATCACAAAAATCGTTAAAATATAACACATGAAAATCAAATTCTTAAATATAACACATGAGTTTTTTGATACTGGAAATTAAGAATTATGGAAGTGCAAAAATATACCGCTACCAGACAAGAAATCAAACTAGAACCCTTTTGTTTTCACAGATTATGTACAAGAGGATAAACGTTTTATTTCCAATATTCAGAAAATAGATCGCGCTGCCCATTTCCGGGTACTCGGTTTGACGTGACCACCCGGTTTTATCATACTTTCCCCTATTTATTTTATCTAGGCTACGTGTGTGGAATTGCGGATCAATCAGGCAAATACTAACCTTATAAAATTACGTTTTGATGTTATTTAATGTATTTTGTGAGAAACATTTTTAGTAGGTATATAAAACCTTTCTCGGTACCATTTTGGTAAATATTTTTAGAAAAGACGAGAAAAAATCAAAGTGGTTGTCTTTTTGCAAAAATGTATTTTGCAGATTTTTTTTTTTTTTTTAAAAAAAAATCTATTCCCGGCGGTTTTTCATTAGGTAAAATGCAACGAAAATTGAATCACCCGCCATTTTCTCCAAAAAGTTGTTGTCCATCTTGCAAATTTAATTTCGTAAGAAGGGTCCTTTAATGTCGTCATTCACCAACCTGTGTTTTCTTGAAAGACTTAAGTCAGAAATCAAATTTAATAACCTACAAAATCTATTTAATAAAAATCGATACATTAAATTAAAAAAAAATTCTTACCTCCATATTGATTTAAAAATGAAATGAGACAACTTATCAAAAGCCCAAATTTGATATTGGAAGTCATGGTGGTCCGCAGAATTTCAAAAAAATTTAAGATTTTTTTACCGGAAAAGTGAAGCGAAGTATTGAAAAACAGAGCTTATATTGATGCAGGTACAGAATTTATTTCAAATATCGCGTGATTTAGTTCGTTTGGAAACATCATACAGGGAAATTTAGATCTATAGGGTAATTTGTATGGCGTTCACTAAATAACATAACGCACCTGAAAAAGAGAACAAAAACTAAAAATAAATGGTACGGAAAACCGTACTAGACTTTCTCTTCCTTAATAATTCTGTCAGACTTCCATCGAATGTAGATATTGCTCTTTTAAAGTTTGAAGTCTTTTAGTGATATTATTATTATATTTCTAATTTTTGTTGATGTCGACCATTATTTTAAAAAGATTTTAATCCAACCCCAGTTGTCCATAGAAGGTCAGATTACGTTTTTCTTTGAATAATTCTCGGTATAGCATAATGTTGTCAAGACCATACACGAAACGAAGAGCCCTTTTTCGAAGAATAAAGACCTCTTTAGAAAGTGACGATAGACCAGGGGCGGCTGCTCCTTAAGGGCAAAAGGGCACAGCCCCCCCAAAAATTACAGAAAATAAAGCATAAAAATATTTCGTTTGTAATTTTATTTTATACCTACCAAATTATTCTTCTTCCCCCAAAAAGGGAAAAAACTTGAAAAAATATATCCCTTTAATTTGCGAGTTGCTTAAAATATCTGCTGTTTCCTTGCAAAAAAAATATCGTATGTTCACCATGTCTCACAGTGAGTATATAATATAACGGGCGCTAAGCTTCTAGCTCCAAAACTCTAGAAAATTTACCTTATAATTCGAATATCATTATTCGAATATCGAATATATTCGGGCATCATTATCATGTCTAAAATATAAAAAATTGGGCCTGCCCTGAATCCACATTTTGACAAAATGTTATCAGTGTCTCCTGGCTGTAAAAATTTTTGCATGGGACAATTTTTTTTTTCCTCCTTTCTCTATCAAGTGCCAACTATCTAGAGGGATTTTTTTCCTTACAAATATGATAATTTGCTTCCGGGGAGAAAATTTTTTGGATTTGTTGAGCCAATCCAAAAATATTTTTAACCAATTTTAACCCAATTAGAGAGGTTAGGACACGTTTTTACGGCCTCTATACATGTCTCTATTGCGTATGCACAACCGTCAAACATGGACCCATGACGTCCAATAAAAAAGGGATTTGAAATTTCTTTTTTGATTTTTTTTTTAAACTTACCTCAACACATCTCCCCGGTGTAGGACCCTAAATATTGTAAACAAACTTAAACTTGGTTTCTTATCAGTTATCTTATCACATAGAAAATATTTTCGATTTTTTTTCTTCTTTTTAACTTTAAAAAAAAAAACCTAATGAATAAAAAGTGTTTATTAATTTAAATTCTGTCAGAAAATAAGTGTTTTCTCAATAAAATAAACATCGAAATGAGATTTCTCTTGAAAAAATAAAATTTTCTGTTTGGTGATGTGATTTATCTTGTGCGTAACTCTCAGCCTCCTGAGGACAATTTGCTTTACTTTTTATTTATAAGTATGTATCTGGAGTAGTGTGAAAATTGTAAATAAAATACTTTTAAGGTAAGCTAAAAATGTTCTATTGTATTGTATGCACAGGCATGCAATTTTTTTTGAAATTGTACTCTAGCCCCCCAGGTCAAATATTCACGGGCCGCTACTGCGATAGACCCCAGAAAGCTAATACCATAGCTCATGAGAGAGTGAAAGTAGAATAATGAACCATTGTGGCACACGTGGAAAAACTTCTTCAAAGTAGATCTCATATTATGAAGCTAATTATGACATTATAGCCAGAGTCAACTTGAGTGTAAGTAGAATAATGAACCATTGTGGCACACGAGGATAAACTTCTTCAAAGTAGATCATAGGTATTATGTAAAACAACATTACAAATTGTAGGTACTCTTCGTTCTGCTCAAATACTATTCAACAATTAGGTCACACAAGTGTACCTACATAATTATGCGTAGATCGGCAGCAAATAGCATTCGGGGGAAAAAAATAAAAAAACTTCTTGATTACTTTTGGAAGAGAAAAATCGTTAATTTTTTTTTTTTTTTTTTTTTTTCAATTTGGTGTAACGTCTCTTTAACATCTATTGGCCATTCAAGACGGGGGTTTTTACCCTTCATTCGCTGGAAACTTTCAAACCAGCTACCCACATTGACCTCACCCAGCCTGAGTTGGGCCGAAAAAAAGAGCCAACGATACGTGGTTTTCCAGGCGGTTTCGTGGTCAATACTTGNGACGTTGCTTAACTTCAGTGATCTGACGGGAACTGGTGTATTCAACGTGGTATGATCGTTGGCTAATCAAATAAATTCGAATCTCCATTGACTGGTCGTAGTAAAAGTAGTAACCTAAACGTCCAGTTTTAACAATTTTTCTTTTGATTCTCGAATGCCTTACTGATTAATTTTGGTACGATCATCTCCTCTAGGGCGGTAGCTTCGCTAAGGCCTCTAAGGCAGGGGTTCCCAAACTTTTTGGTACCGCGCCCCCTTTTCTTGAAATGAAAGCCACCCACGCCTCCTCCTCTTTACTTTATAAGTTATGAATGGATATGGTTGTTACTTAATGCTATCTCATTCAAAACGCTAATGTGTTGCTGAATGCTATCTCATTTAAAACGCTAATGTGTTACTGAATGCTATCTCATTTAAAACGCTAATGTGTTACTGAATGCTATCCCATTCAAAACGCTAACGGGTTGCTGAATGGTATCCCATTCAAAACGCTAATGGGTTGCTGAATGTTATCTCATTCAAAATACTAATGGGTTGCTGAATGTTATCCCATTCAAAACCAAGGGCGTAGCCAGCATCCCCAGGGGTAACTGATGATTAAGTTATTGGGGGGGGGGCGACTCCAGGGCCCGAGCAAGTGATTGATGATCCTTGGATAGCTACAAGTATCAGTAACGTCCCAGGAAGTAGTGTGGAAACATTTTAATACCGCATGAACATCAACTGCGATCTCCCAATGGAGAAAAAAGGATTTTTATTCAGACCTCTGAAAAACGCTACCTCCTGGGGGCACTTTTTTGCTTCCAAAAATCATTTTACCTAGTGTAAATTTAAGTTGCCCCTTCCGTGCTGCATACTCTTGGAAATTTCTAGGAGGGGGGGCAGCTGCCCCCAGCTGCCCCCCCCCTTCCTACGCCCATGTTCAAAACGCTAATGGGTTGCTGAATGTTATCTCATTCAAAACTCTAATGTGTTGCTGAATGCTATCTCATTCAAATTTTCTCAACATCATGTTCAATAAACCTTTTTTTTTAAAAAAAAAAAAATATAGTGTTCATATATTTTAACAAATTGATAATAATTCATGTGGTCTCGCACCCCGTTTGGTTTGCCTTCACGCTCCCACAAAGGGGGGTGCGCCCAACAGTATGGAAACCTTCTGCTCTAAGGATTTGCGCCTTGGAGACCCCGATCCGTGCTAATAGTATTCTATGATTTTCCTTACAAAAAAATCGGCCGTAACTCAAAAATGGTTGGTCAGTTAATTGCAACTATTTCGGGAATGAAGATTTAAAAGGCCGCCTATATCTTTTTCGCTTTGAGTTGATTTATTGTCGCGACAAAAATTAAGATATCGGACCGTGACCGTTTGAGTTTGGTGAAAAATCGAAAAATCGGCCATAACTTGAAAACGGTTCGATATTTTTGAATTCTGATATTTTTCTGGGGGATAGTCACACAAATATTTCGATACATCTTACATACATATATTCAAATAAATAATATCGAGGCGCACGGCAGTACGCCAGGTCAAGCCTTGCGACTGCAGCACTGAGATCTAAAATGAGGTCAAGAATTTCTATTAATGGCCAGAAATAAATGTATCTAAAAATATATGCTGCTTGTTTCCAAATAACGGCAAATAAATGTATCTACAATTCTTTTACGTTCAAAACAAAATATATTGTCTTTGTCAGAATACTTCAAATTGCCAAAGAATGTCAGTTCAAAGAAGAGGAATGTACGGTCAAAAATATTTTTATCTGTGGTCCCTTAGAACATAAAAGTTAAATAAAAGAACGTCTTCTTGAGTCTGCAGACATAGATTTGGAAAAAATGTGTGCAAATTGTTAAAAAATTCGAAATTGGTCGTTAAAATTTAGCGGAGTTGCAGCTGAATGCTGGTCAAAGTCAAGTTTTAAGTATAAATAAGACCCATAATATAAAACTCCACTTGAGTGCGAGTTGGAGTGGTCACTGCAACTTGAGTGTCTGATATGTATTTTAAAAAATGTTTGGACTTAAAAAATTACACGTAATTTTATTATACTGACTGATAATACAGTCAGTCAGTATACCAACTGCGCTTTGCGTTTTATAAGTATAGATAAAAACAGAAAAATATTCTGTTTTTATATTATACTCGTAATAAAATCACTATTGATGAAAGTTTGTATAAAAATCTACTATATTCATAGAGTGCGCTAATTTTTGTCCCCTGTTGAATAGTTGATTTTTTTTTTTTTTTTTTTTTTTTTNGGGGGTTTTACCCTCCATTCGCTGGAAACTTGCAAACCAGCTACCCACATTGACCTCACCCAGCCTGGGTTGGGCCGGAAAAAGCCAACAATTGATTTAATCCTTGATCTAAATGCTAATAATAAATGAAAATATTATCGAATGAAAGGATCAGATTACCTAACTCAGAGTTACTTTTATATAATTTTAAATTCTGTACTTCAAGTAAAATGAATTAAAATATGGATCTTATAGAACCAAGTTCAAAGAAAGTCAAAAGTAATAAGGGACTGATGGGTGAAGTGAACTTAAAAAGAAAGATGAACTTACAGTGCAGAACAGTTCAATTCAGTGAACCTGAACCGTAAGAAAGATAAACTTACAGTGTAGAACAGTTCAACAGTGAACCTGAATTGTAAGAAAGATGAACTTACAGTGCAGAACAATTCAATTCAGTGAACCTGAACTGTAAGGAAGATGATCTTACAGTGCAGACCAGTTCAATTCAGTGAACCTGAACTGCTCCTACCCATCTCTATCTCAAAATGAACGGCTCCTACCCATCTCTATTCCGGTCGGCAATGATGCGTATCAACTATTGTCTACAGTAGCATAAAGGGCGCTAGAATGGAACTTCCTGGTGACCCACCCCCTCCGACCGCGCCCGTCACTCGCTCAGTTCGTCTGCCCTCGTGAACTGCCTGAAAGAAATAATTTATTCTGAATTTTTTTTTTTACTTGAATAAAAGGGCACCAAAACACACGCCCATTTTGCTGCTTCTATTGTTTATAGTAGCTTAAGGGACGCTGTGCCTCATAAACTGTCAGGTTATAATTTATTTTTGGCGCCCCTATCTATCTTAGTGTGTTTGCCTATACGTAAACGACCCCAGGTCATGAGCAAGTGGTTGATGATCCCTGGATAGTTACAAGTATCAGTAACGTCCCAGGAAGTAGTGTGGCAACATTTTAATACCACATGAACATCAACTGCGATTTCCCAATGAAGAAAAAAACAGTTGTTATTGAGACCTCGGAAAAACGCTACCTCCTGGGGGCAGCACCAGGGCACTTCTGGAGCCACCGCTGGAAGTGACAGCATGCGAGCCGGTAGTGATCGCAGGGAGACAAGAAGAATGCGGTAGACTGCGACCGAAAACAATCAAAATGCCGACACAAATGATAACAGTCAAAATACATCCAGAAGGACTGTGACTGCTAGGAGTGCTTCTCAGTTAGAAAACGAGTGCGTATGAAGTGGACCCAAGATATTAACACATACATCATGCGCACATATTACTATATCACACTACCCGAAACAGACTCAACAGCTTTCCGCCAAAAACTAAACCAAGCGTTTGTTGTAGAATACACCAGGGCCCAATCTTACGGTTACTGAACAAAGAATTACAGATCAAAGACGAACTATTGAACCGATGAAGCTCTAGAGAAAATCAAGAGAGAAGTGCGCGAAAAATTGGAAAGAGAAGGAGGTGCGTCATTTGAAACAAACCAAAACAACACAATGCAGAAACTCATTATTACAGAAGTTACAGAATATATCGAAACGAAAATAGAATCAACCAATGACAGAATAAATGCCAACTATGAGATCACAACTCAAGGACTTGTTGTCTACAACTGTAATTAAATACAAAGGAATGGATCAAAGCAGAAAACATCAATCAAGTTTGCCAAAACTGTTGATACGTTAAACATACACGTAATGCCTGAGTTCCTTGACATTCAAACATTTACTAATCTATACGACCTGGTGTATTAACAGCAGCTATTGTGAATCAACCTGCCAGCGTGGAAGAAGAGACTAATTAATAAAGTTTAAATAAAAAGAGCTGGGATAGCAAGACTTATAGAATATACAAATGGAAATATGGGTAATAAGTTGATGAAAAAGGTGAACAAAATATTTGAGAGATATAAAATCCACACACCAAGAGATAGCCCCAATACTGTACAAGACTTCTTAGAAAACAAGAAAAGGATGTAAGGAGCAACTTATCATAGACTTCTTGACTTCTCTGAGTACCTAATACTCAGAGAAGTCAAGAAGAAAACCAAAAAATTATCTTGTTGTTGCGTGGATTACCAGCAGAAATCTTATGACAGCGTACCCCGTCAATGGTTAATTCAGATTAAGGTCTTGCAACTATACAAAGTCCACCCCTATAGATGGAATGTCTTCACCAAATGATGCAAACCTGGAACATCACCATACAACTAACAACAAAACAAACTTCTATAAGCAGGGAGAAACCTTGAGACCATTGTGGTTTTGCCTAGCATTAAATCCGCTATCCAAAGTGTTAAATAGTACGAAAATAGGATACACCTTGAACAACCAAGTAAAACACACCATCTCATACCAGTTATACATAGATGACTTGAAACAATACGCAGTATCCCATGATCAACTGAAAGAACTAGTCGGAATAGTGGAACAGTTCTCCAGAGACATATATGTAGTTTGGGCTTGACAAATGCAAGGTGATAAATATCGATAAAGGAGAGTGCCCAACCGGCGAAATTCAACTAGCAGAAGGAGTTTTACAATGGAAAAATATACGGAAAGCCGAAAAAAAAAAAAACAAAAAAAAAACAGATGGAAATATAAGTTTGTTAATTTTTTTTAATTTTCCCACCAAATTTACCAAATACGATTCAA
>CM022881.1:12543366-12554022 GCA_012654025.1 Pachypsylla venusta | reverse complement strand
TTTTTTTTTTTTTTTGGCCCCATGGCTCCAAATATTTTCAAAATTCAAAAATGACCGAAATTTTGAAAATATGACCCAAAAGCAATATGGCCCAATATATTTGATCTTTATTTTGGCCTTTGGCTTCCCGTCAAACAATTTTTTGAGCCAAAATATGTCTAAAATTTCTGCACGAATACAATACTTTACCTTCTAGAGGTAGAGAAAGTAAAAAAACATTTGAATTACCTTTGATCTTTTGAAAACCTAAGGTTGCTGTCAAAGCTCTCTTGTGAGAATATTATATGATCCGAATTTCAGGTTTGGTGCCCCAAAGGACCCCCAGATGAAGATAGCCCCATGAGACCCAGAATTTGTCGATTATATAATAAAGATAACAAAGATAGATAACAAAGAGTGTCCGTTTAAAATTACATCAAAATTGGAGCTCTATTGCTACTTTTAGAGGACTGACCCGTATTTAAGGTTTGGTGCTCCAAAAGCCCCCCCCCAGATGAAGATAGCCCCAAGAGACCCAAAATTTTTCTATAATATTTTACAAAGAGCGTCTGTTTTCAATGTTATGAAATTTGAAGCTCTACTGTCACTTTTAGAGGAGTGACCCGAATTTAAGGTGACCTAAAAGCCCCCCAGATGAAGATAGCGCCATAAGACCCAAAATTTGCTGATGTTACAAGGAGTGTGTGTTTTAAATTTCTTCAAAATAGGGATGCCGTTCGGGTTCTAAAGGATCACCCCAAAAGGTTTGTACATTTTTCTAAATTGAATGTCCATATTAATAAATTTACTCTAAATATTTTGCAGGCGTATTACACTACATGAATCATCAAGGAATCGGTGGCTACCTCATAATACAACCAGACTATGGATACTTGGACGTTGTTGATATAGTGGATGATAATAACTATAGTAAGGCTTTAGTAGTGTAACTGGGCAGTCTGAGCACTTTAGCTTTCTTGGTTGTTCGTTTAAAATGTTGCTTCTTTGAAAAGTCCCGGAAAGGGTAAACATACAACTTTATGAAAAATTTCCATTTCCTATGTTGATTCACTTAACAATCAACGTACATTTTCGACAACTAAAGTAGAAACTTGAAATTTGGGGCACAGTGTGTTACTAAATTTATGAAACACTCTCTTATATTTCAGTAGTGGCTTTGAATGTTAAACTAAAATAAACGGCGTTCTTCGTGAATTTCAGGAATGATTAATTTGGTATGCAATTTTCTTACAAAGTTGCGAAATCCGCACTAACTTTCGGTTTTCAAATAGGAACCCAATTTTTTCTTCCATTTTTTAAATTTGCATCAAATCTGAGCGCCAGTTTGTAAAAAGTCTCACAAATCTCGTTAAGGACAAATCTCACTCATTAAGTAGACACGCCACCAAAGGTGTAAAAGTGAGTTTCTAAAGTGCGAGAAATCGCGAAAAAAGGCGTAAAGCAGAGGTTTGCGAGATTTGTGAGATTTTTAAAACTAGGGAAATTAATGTAAAAAAGGAAGGTTTAAAAGGGAGAAAAAAAATATGCAATTGAGGCAGGAACTGTTTTGATTTCAGTGCTTTTTGTGAAGTGGTTTTTTGATGGGATATCAATTCTTTATGAAAGTGTCAATTTATGTGTTCGTCGTAATTTCAAACGAATTGTTAGGGTTTGTGTGATATAGGGGGNTTTTTTGATTCCAGTGCTTTTTGTGAAGTGGTTTTTTGATGGGATATCAATTCTTTATGAAAGAGTCAATTTATGTGTTCGTCGTAATTTCAAACGAATTGTTAGGGTTTGTGTGATATAGGTAACATTAAAATTTCTCAATTTTGGATTATTGTTGTTACCTACCTCTAGGATGAAGGCGGCTTCTATATAGAATTATCTTTGTGTACAAAAAAATAGTTTTGTGAAGGAATTTTTTTTTTTTATCTTTTAATTTTCGTCTATTGTGACTTTTTCATTTTAAAGATATGAATTGAATGAAAATTGAAGATGGAGGTTTGGCCAAATTTAGGTATCCGAATTTCGGTCTTGTATAGGCTAGGTACATTTTAGCGTTGTGGTAAGTTCCTCTTATCTGATGTTTAAGCCTTATTCCAGGGTGCACTGTTTACACTCCAGACAATATACACAATTTTAGGTCGCACAAGAGTTATTTCATATTATTGGGTATGTTTTCTTAACTCGTGGTGTTGTTTTAAAAATATTTTTTGTGCAGTTCGAATTTTTTAACACCCGGAATCCGCTTTGTAAGAGTGCATTCAGTTTTTTCAGTCCTGGATAGTACGTTGTTATGAGACTGTTTTCAACATGTTCCTCTTTTTTGTTTTTATTTGAATATGCAGTACAAAAAATTGATTTTCCAGTTTTGTAACCTCGGTTCGAGAAAACAGTGACCATCTTGTTACAATATCGGCACCCAGGAAGTGCCGATAAAGGTTTGCTCCCAGACAGAGTTTATAAAGAATAATGAAGAAGGAAACTTAAATAAGGGCCTAATAGAAAAAATTGCTCAGCAAGAAATCACCATTGAAAATATGGAGCGTGAATTGCAAAGCTTGATTTCAAGTTTAAGGACCTTTGAAGAAAGAAGTAAAGCTGATGAAGAGTTGATCCTAGATTTGCAGCGGAAGCTTATCACGGCGAATAACAAAGAAGAAACACCAAATCAGGATGAACCATCACCTAAGAAAAAGACAAGGAGGGGCAGGTGTCTTCGGAGTAAGGAATCGCCAGATATGTCGAACAAAAGTGTGGTGGGGGAGATGGAAAACAATAGTCTAGAGGAGGAAGTGGGAAAGAGCAGAAGGACATGCATAATCATGGGTGACAGTCAATCAAGAAATTTGCGTAAATAGGCATTTAAATTGTTTTGTATTTGTTACTAGATAAGTACCTATTTGTAATTATTTAAAATCAAATAAAGGCTTATTATTATTATTATATAGAAAATGAAAGTAATGAAAATGAAAATGTTGAGTTTAAATCATTTGTTTCCCCTGGAGCCGATCTCAATACAGTCTTGGAGAAAGGACTTGATATGTGGAAGGGAGATCTTGCAGAAAAGAAGGATCTTAATAAAATCATTCTAATGGCCGGCACGATTGATTGCCGGGTGGGAATTAATTGGAATTCAGTCAATCTCGCCTTCAAAAATATCAAACAGATAAGTAAAAAAAGTCTTGTTAATATCGTTCTTGTGCCATACAGTACAGAATATCAATATAGGTCAGTGTATAATAAAAATGTGTATTACATGAATAGATCAATAATTAACAATTTTAGACATTTTCAAAACATTAGCATAATAGATCCAAATTTAATTTTAAATAATAATATTAATTTTTACAGAAATGATAAATTTCACTTAAATGAAAATGGAAAGAAGGTATTGGTGAAAAGGTTTTTTGTTAGTGGGTTTCACCCTGTATGCCAAAAACAAAATTTGTATTAGGTAAAGACAATTGCGTGCATACGCACAGCAAGCAAGTAAATATTAGGGATATAACAAGTTGTAACTTTAGGAATTGCGTGAATGTAATGTGTTGCGAGGGCTCAATATCTCATCATAACAGGGCTTCCCAAAATATTCAATATTAAAATAGCATCTACACAATTACACCAAAATGTTATATATAAAAATATTAGTAATGATAGTCGAACAGAGCCCAATCGAACAACGATCCTGCATCAAAATATACAGGGTCTATATTCAAAATGTAATAGTCTCGAATTTTTTTTAGGTGATCTGAAAAAAACTGATCTTGTGGACGTCCATGTTTTATGTCTGTCCGAAACTTGGATGAAACAAGAGAATTCAGATAGTTATAATATAACCAATTATAAACTTGCAAACTTTTTCTGTAGGAGCTCTGCGAATTACCGTGGAGGAGTGTCAATATACATTAAAAATAATATTGGATGGGAACCTGTAACTTTTAATAATATTCCGTCAGTTGAAAAAGTGTTTGAGTACTGTGCAGTTGTCCTACCGGAGACGAACACATTTCTGGTCTGTGTCTACAGGTCAGGTTCTCTGCAGTCCCAGGACATGATTAGGGCATTTTTTTCACATTTGGAGAGATTAATACGTGATATATGGGTGAAATATAAAGTAGTAATTTCCGGTGATTTTAATATTGATGTTTCTCGTGATAGTTGGGCGAAACAAGAATTTACTCACTTATTGACACGATATAATTTTAAGTACACGATAAATGAGTCTACTAGGGTTACCTTTGATGGTGCGTCCACAATTGACAACATTGTTACCAACATACCGGATGGTTATTTTGACACACTTAATAAGTTCAGCCTTTTATCTGACCACTCGCATGCTCAAATATTTTTTCAAAAACACCCACATAAAATCAATCCTCTTAAAAGGTATATTAGGGACTATCGTGCCACGAATGGAGAGAAGTTTTACTGTCTTCTGTCTGACTTGAGTTGGTCAGATGTGATAGCCGCTCATGACACAGACTCTAAATTTAATATTTTTGTGGAGAGAGTGAAACGGATTTTTGATCTGTGTTTCCCCAAAAATTTAAAATCCTCATAGGTAAAAAGGAAAGTTTATGGATAACCAGTGGTATCAGAACCTCAAGCGCAAATAAACGTAATCTATTTCAAATGATTAAATTCAATCCTACTCCTCAGCTCATAGCTTACTATACAGAATACAAAAGAATTTTAAAAAGAGTTGTATCAAAAACCAAAGAGTATTCAGCTGTAAAAAGAATTAGTAAATCAAGGAACAAATCCAAAACCATATGGAGCCTTGTCGATAACAATCCGAAAAAAGTTAAAATCCAAAATCAGAATTGGAAAAAAATGATTAATGATGATAACGGGGTAGCCGACATCTCAGCACTTGCTGACAGAATGAATATCTTCTACGAGGGTGCGGCGAACTTTGGGAACCAACTGTCCACTGATCGGGGAGCTGCTTTTCAGATTTTGGGTCCAGGGCCAAATTTGTCTTCCCTTATTCTTTACCCTGTATGTTGCAGCGAAATAGAGAAAATCGTAAACGGAATGGAAAATAAAACTTCTGGTGGCTATGATGAGATACCAATTTCAGTGTTAAAACCAGTTTCACATTTGATTAGTCTACCATTAAAAATCATCATAAACCATTCTTTCTCAGAAGGCGTCTTCCCTACAGCACTGAAACGTTCCATTATTAATCCAGTTTACAAAAAAGGTTCAAAATCGCTGATTCAAAATTATAGACCCATTTCTCTCTTGTCCACATTTTCTAAGATCTTTGAAAAAGTAGTCAAACTCCGCCTGACGTCCTTCTTAGAATCTCATGACATCCTTAGCCCAGAACAATTTGGTTTCCGAGAAAATAGAAATACAACACTTGCAATTGATAACTTCCTTCACACTATCTATAAAAATTTTGAAAATAAATTAATCAGCATGGGTTTATTTTGTGACTTAAAACTGGCTTTTGACAGTGTGAATCATCGGAAACTTCTTTTGAAACTCGAGCATTATGGCGTGCGGATGCCAGTCTTCAATGGTTTAAATCCTACTTATCTTCTAGAAGCCAATGTGTAAGGCTCTCGGCCTCCAACCAGTCCGGGATTTATATAGATCACTTTTCCCCTTTCACTGAAGTTTCCCGTGGAGTTCCCCAGGGATCTGTGCTAGGACCAATCTTATTTCTCCTTTATATCAATGATGTAAAATTCTGTACTGATAAAGCTCTCTTCACCCTATTTGCCGACGATACGTCGATACTTCTTTCCGACCGAGACGTGGACGGTTTGTTATCGAAGGGTTCTGAGGTTCTGATGTCATTAAACCGTTGGTTTACGGCAAATGACTTGTTATTGAACGTGTCCAAAACTTTTTATATACCGTTTGGTGTGTCACAAAATCTTTCAAATCTGGCCCCTCTAACAGTCAATTCGACTCAGTCATCTACCCCTCTAACATTCAATCCGACCCATTCATCTGCCCCTCTAACAGTCAATTCGACTCAGTCATCTTCTCCCCTAAATTTCAATCCGAGTCATTCATCTGCCCTTCCAACATTCAATTCTACTCATTCACATGCCCCACAAACACTCAATTCGAATCATTCATCTGTTCCTCTAACATTCAATTCAAATGAATCATCTGCCCCTCTAACGGTCAATTCGACTCATTCTTCTGTCCCCTTATCAGTCATTCCGACCCATTCCCCCACTCATCATATAGCTAATCCCACGCGATCCTCCATGTCTGTCTGTATCGAATCAATAGAGAGTGTAAAATTTCTGGGAGTTCATATTGATTCCAAACTAACGTGGTGTCATCACATCGATCAGGTCAGGTCAAGACTGAACTCTGCAATTTTTGCCATACGATCAATCAGGCATAAAGTAGGGTTTGAAGCGGCGAAAGAAGCATATTATGCTTATTTTCACACCATTATGGAGTATGGTCTACCATTCTGTGGTGGAAAACAGCAAGCTTCGCAAATTTTTTTATTACAAAAGGAAGCACTTAGAACAGTCCTAAATATTAAATCCAGAACTGTCAGTTGTAGAGGGAAATTTAAAATGAATAATATTGCTACATTCTATGGAAGTTACATCTTAAACCTTTGCATCCTTGTACACAGAAACCAAAGTGATTACCCCACTCTAAGTCACACTTACAACACCAGAGGCAGAAACAATCTCCTCATCCCCAGAATGGACCATTCTAGCTACTTTTTCTGGGGTACAAAACTTTTTAATGCTTTGCCAACTGACCTTAAAATTGAACATCCCAGACATTTTAAGGTCAGATTAAAACAACTCATTCTCGAGGTAGAACCCTACACAATTGACGAATTCCTTGAAAAATTATAATTTTTCGCAATAGTATATTATTTATTTATTTTATTTTTTTATGTTATTTTATTCTTTGTACCCCAATAGATGTCGTATTCTCATTAGATTTATATTTATTCTAGTCTAATTATTTATTTTTTATGTGACGCATCTATTTTCTAAAAAAAAAAAAAAACAATATCGTATTCGTACCCATAGAAATTATAAATAACTCTTTATCGCAATTTTTAATTATTAGTTAATGTGACGAAATCCTATTCTATATATTTTTATTTTACATAAGTGCTTAAGCATAGATTTTTAAATTTTATTATATTATTCTAAAGCACCGCATGGAGGATGAAGTGATTCCTATGGAGGATGAAGGGTTGCCACTCTATTTATCGTGGTCGTGCGGAGGTTCTGGACATTTTTTTTTACCTACTTATTTTTTATTATATTATTCTAGAGGACCGCCCCCAATGGGTGTCATTTTTGTATGATTACTGATTTCAATTTCTACCTAATTATTATTTTTTTAATATGTAGGTATGTATCTACATTTCTATGATTTATAATTTTTGACGTTGTTCCACATGTACAAACTGTATATTTTTTGAACAATAAAATACGTATTATAATAGTTCATCAGATCTTGAGGATTTGAGATGATTCGTTTAGCTCTTGCAATGAGACCACCCGGTATTATACCTTTTACTACCGCGGGATGACAACTATCATGATGTAGGTATTGAAATCTATTTGCATCTTTAAGGTGGATGTTAGTTGAAATGAATTTATTAATCAGAGTTATTTCGACATCTAAAAAGGTTGACTTTTTGTTAGAACTTTCATGAGTAAATTTTAGTGTGGAAAATGCATTTAACTTTTGAATAATTTATCCAAATTATGAAGATGTCATCTATGAATCTTTTCCAAAATAAAGGTTTCAGATTTTGTGATTTAAGAAATTCTCACAAAAAACAACATTAGAACCAGAATGAATGGACAATGGACATAGACACGATTTCAAATACAATGACGAGCACAAACCTTTGCCAGCACATAATGCCAATCATGCTAATACCAAATACGTTCTAAGCAACAATTATGATTAACGATACTAAGAAGCATTAACGAAATCCAAATACACGAATTACGAATACATATACCAATACATATTAAAAAGTAGAAATCCTGAAGGCTAAAAAGTACCTAGCCTATACAAGGCCGAAATTTGCATACCGAAATTTGGCCAAACCTCTATCTTCAATTTTCATTCAATTCATATCTCTAAAATGAAAAAGTCAATAGAAGAAAATTAAAACTTAAAAAAAAAATTTTCCTTCACAAAACAAAATATGAAGTCTCAATAGACATTTCTATATTAAATAAATATAATATTTTTATCAAGGATATTATTTTTCTACTGAGGAACATCTTTTTTTTCAAATTTCAGGTTTCTAGTTTATCCCGATGCTACTAATTCTCACTTTGCACTTTTGTTTTTAGCGGTTTCTACCACTAGTTTGGACATGGCTATTATCGAGAAAAGATAACTTTTTGGACAATAATGAAACATAACCTTGCATTGTTTATCTCATTCTATCTTTTTGAGATTCTATGCTATTTTTTAAAAAATTCTTATTACAGATATCTATGAACCATTCGGTTCATTCTTTCAATACAAAATGTTAAGGTTAGAATTTCACTCCCGGGAAAAGTACATTTATGGTCAAATATTAGGATCCAATCCACTCTCTCAATTTGTAGGCTATGTCAGAAGACCATTTTGTAATTATGTATCATGGACTATGAAAACCAATTTGCTTTCTCCTGATCGAACTTTGGAGAAAAGAATCAATTTTGGTCTAACTACTATAGCCACGGTCAGATTTAATCCACTAGGAAATCCAACATTTTCATTAAAACTATTTGATGAGACTGGAAATCTAATTAGAAATGGAACGATTCCGTTTGAGAGATTAGTTGATGATTATGATGCGTTGTTACCGGTATGTATTCTGTTTAAGCTGTGAGTTTCCCATCCTCCCGAAAAATCTTGGGCTAGTTACAAGTAATTAGATCAAATTAATGATATTAATAAAATTGCATCTTCCTGTTAGGAAGGATTCGCACTTACCGTTCTTGCGATATCTTGTTTTTAGACCGGCAGATAATGTATAGTTGTATACACACACACCAAAGGCTGAAATCGAGATTTGTTCTCATGGGAACTCATAAAGGGATGGGATTTTCGACTCACTTATTTTCGACTCTAGATTCGCAACGAGTGACAATTAAAAAAAAAAAAANGAGTGACAATTAAAAAAAAAAAAGCTTATTTGCTCAGAAACCATAATAAAACAAATTGACAAAAGTGGCATCTACCAAATAAACGTCCCCAGCTTCGGTGAATACATGAATACACACAATCAATTGTCACCGGAATAAAAGAACATTTTCAGTAAACAACAAACACCCGGAAAAATCGAATTTGCTGATTTTATGATAACTTACAATATATCTGTATTAGCCAGCTACATCGAAATTAGGTGCTGAGACTGAAATTAGCTACCTATTAATATCAATTTTCTACAAAAACACTTTCGGTGGAAGTCCTATGTATCGCTGTTTGTTTTTCCCCCTTTAAATTTTTTGAAAAATGTGAGGTGGTTTTCACAAATGCTACCAAAAAGGAAAACAGGCTTGAATTTTCAATTGTATGTAATTGGGCGCGTCATGAAATATTTTTTTGAAGTTCGGTTTTGCCTCTTTTGGGCATTCTTGAATCCTGAAACTCGAGATTTATGGTCTGGAGACCTCAAAACGTTTTTTGGGCATTGAAGACTCGACATCGAAAATTTTGGTCCATTACAATACCTTCCTTTTTATAGGACAAGGAAATTAAAAGCTAAACCCCGTAACTATATATGTATAATATCCTGCAACCAAACCCTTCTAAAACTCAGGTTTGTATTTTTCACCTCAGAAACAGGGAGTTCAATAGAAAACTCTCCATCACATGGCAGGGCCAAATCCTAAATCACACTTTTGAGAAAAATACCTCGGCGTGACCCTGTACCGAGCTCTGACCTTCAACAAATATTGTCAAGCAACCAAGAAGAAAATCGCAGCTATAGGAACAACTGACTTTCAACTAACATTATCAAAAAATAAAGAAGTGATAAAACTACCAACTTTTATGTTTTATCAGTGTCGGAGGCATTTTTTAGTTCTAATGTTAAAGGTATTAATGACATACAGAATAAGAGTGGAGATAGCGCATCGCATTGGAAAATACCTCGTTTTATCTGAATATTTTCAGATCCAAGCATCCCCTTTGTTCAACAGGTAGTAGATTATGGGTTTCTAGATGCTTGTAGATTTTTGTTTGAATGATCGTTGTAAGGAGTTTATACAGAACAGGGAGACAGGTGTGATAGAAAAATTAGTGGGAGAATGAAGGGTAAACTTTATAAAACAGTAGTGAGACCAGCTTTGATGTATAGTGCGGAGACGTGGGCTATAACCAAAGCACAAGAGAGAAAGTTGGAAGTAGCTGAGATGAGGATGTTGAGATGGATGTGTGGATTAACAAGGAGAGACAGAGTGAGAAATGAGAAAATCAGAGAAACAGTGAAAGTGGGGCCATTGGGAAAGAAAATACAAGAGAGTAGAATGAGATGGTTTGGGCATGTTGAGAGGAGAGATGAGAGTTACGTGGCCAAAAAGGTAGAGAAAATGGGTATAGAGGGGAAGAGAAAGAGAGGGAGACCAAAGCTGAGATGGAAGGATAAGGTCGAGGAAGATATGAGAGAAAAAGGTTGGAGACGGGAGGAAGCGTTAGATAGGAAGT